>VFIW01000116.1:0-129282 GCA_006386115.1 Globisporangium splendens
CCTTAACCTTGTGGACTATCAAGGCTGGCTCTTGCTCGACACGCTCACATCTGTTCGCGGAAACTTCATGTGCATTGCGCACACCGGGGCAAGAGTTCTGTGCTTCCACGACATTCACAGAACTCTTTGTTCGCCCAGTAGGGAGCCCCGCTCCTACTGGTCGTTCCCGTTTTTTGGCTGTTGGGAACGCTCGAATCGTCGGCCTCTACCTGATCGATTCGATCGCGAACCGTGTGTCGCTTGCTGGCTTGGCAAGGACACCTTGCAATTTCTCGCGATGTGGCCGGGCTTGCCGCAACGGAAACACTTCCCGTCATTGCGTGGCTGTCTGTTAGCGGTCGCATCGGCATACGAGATGTCCATCGGCTCTGGACCGTCGTATGTGACTGCGTGTTGTCGAACAGGACGAGGGCCGAAACCGTTGAACTTGGCTTGCTTGATGCTGAATTCTTCTTGCATCGCTCGCTCGATGGCTTCATCCAGCGTCTTGGGGTACTCGCGGAACAGCTGGTTCCGAATCGGACCGTCATTGAGCCCTGCCATGAATGTCACAACTTGCGTTGAGGCATCAATCGGCTCATTCACGATACTTGACACGAGGTATCGTGCTCGTTGAGCGTACGAGTGTAGGTCGTATTTACCCTGACGAAGCTTTAAGAACTCTGCGCGAGCCCGAAATTCGCTCTGCGGAGGCTCAAAAGCCTTCTTCAGCTCTCGCTTGAAGTCGTCCAGGTCGCAGAAGCAATGTGGCTCCGCCAATCGCTTCCCATACGCCCAACTCTTCGCTCGACCCGCAAGGTTTGACATCGCAAACAACACTTGCTGCGTTGGGTCCCGTAGTTGTCTTGCAGTGATCGCTGCATCCAACTCAACGAACCATCTCGCTAGAGGTTCGTTCTCTCCGCCACGGTACGGAGATACATCGAGCTTCAGAGGTGCCACTCTCATCGTCGTGACAGGAGTTGCGGGCTGTCGATGAGAGTTCATGATCTCGTGATGCATGAAGCTCGTAGCCGCGTTCCTCTGCTCATCCGGTGACGCTGATCTCAGCAAACTGATCACAGCCGCATCACCGATGACCGCTCGCATACGCTCGAGGGCTGCCCACTCGTGGCTCGACAAATGAGGAAAATGCTCATTCGTCAGCTCCACGGTCTCTCCAGGCATCGAGCCCATCGGCGTCTCCATCCCTTCCATTGTTTCTCACAATCGGACAGGGGTCTTGGAATGTCCGCGCACGCTACACAAGCGGCCTTGCAGACTCTTGACTTGGTCGTTGGAAGGACTACGAAGTGCTACCAGGTGTAAGAGGCTATCCGAGACAGCCTCAAACACGGCACGCACGCTTGCGCGTGAAGAGGAAGACTTGAGGGGAACTTGGCAAAAATGCAACTGAATTGAAATGAGCTTATGGTTCCTGACACTACATGTAAAACACCACTAGGGCTCCTACAGGTTTTATAACTAAAACCTAAACATGCACAATAAAACCTATGAATCTGATATATAAAACCTTGGGTACACTGAGGTTGAACCTACGGGATCTTCGAGAAACTTGAACTTGAAGTACCGCGGGGATTCCCTGCGAAGTGATTGGCTCTGCCACTCACTTCAGACGGTAGAGACACGTCGGTCTCATCACCAGTGCAGTTTCCCAAGTGGGAACCATCATTCACGTGTCTAGAGTACTGTTGTGCGTAATCACGCCGAATCTCAATGATTGCGAGCGACCAACACTCGACTCAGACATAGATTGCTCTGACGTCAGACGATGACGTCACAAGTGCATGTGGGGATCACTTTTATGTGTTTCACCCAATATCTTCGCACCCACAATGCACTTCCACAAGGTGGTGTGTGACACACACAAAGAGCCACCTTGCATATAATGGCAGCCTTAGCCCATTGCAGAATTGAATGAAATAATACTGAAGTTGGGACTAATCACTTTTCTGTTGGTTTCATCTCGCGCAACAAGACTTACGCTAACAGTCAGCAATAAGACGTTTGATGATGCCAAACTACCTTGTCTTGCTGAATCCGAGAAAAGAAAAACACGCAAATCTTCAGATTATGCATTCTATTATACTTACCTCATGAAGCGTATAACGATGGCTTCCATTGGCCAATCGGCATCTAAATCACATCTGCTTGAATGGTCGATCAAAGCCTGCACAACTGGTGAAATATGGCACAGATATAATGCATTTTTTGGTTGAATGCTTTAGCGATACTATTAGGGTCAAGTTTGTGGGGAGAAACGACTGCGAATAGCACCAGAAACGCATTTAAGACCCATCTGAAATACCAATCTTTTTGTCAAGAAAAAACGATTGAACAGAAAAAGTTGTCATTTTGGAACAGTTTATGTGTTGTGCGTTTATTTTGTGAGGCACGGTATCCCACCAAGTTAAGAACATCAAGCTGGCAAATTGGTTTGAAACACACCCAATGACGACGCAAAATTAGAATTCTTGCAAAAGATGGTGCAAACTAAAATCTGTGTGCTGACGTCGGCTTTTGCAACATTTTCGCTCGGTCATTTCTTCCCTCTGAATCGCCCAACTATGGCGCTTTTACACTCTTTGCGCAGCGAGACCAAGAGATCGCATTCGCGCTGCCACAACTCGTCCCAAACACAGGAGAGTGCTTTTGACATTTCGCGCAAAAAGTCGGGCGAATGTATCACCTTTTGTCATCATTTGATAAAAATCACAGACACCTGTTAAAATCAATGTGTTTAAAGAACCAAACAATTTTTACGATTTTTGACCAATCAACAATCGCGACCTTTCAGGCTTGCATGTCAAAACGGATCCTCTTCCTAACAGTGCAATATTCAAGAAGCTCCCAATATGAACAGCGAGTGCAGCGAGTCCTCGCGCTCTTGTCGAGAGTCCAGCGCTTTTGTGGTTGGAGAATGCGGATCTGAGCTCCCCCAGCAGCAGGAGCAGTGCGTGGTGAAGTCCGAGGTGGTGGAGGGCGACGTGACAACGACCTCAACCACGTTCAAGGTGGCGATTGAGAAAACTGAGAAAGGCTTCGGTATCTTTTTCACAAAGCGTGAACAAGAGAGAGCCGACGCTCCGAGCCAGTGCCTCGTTGTCGATGGCTTCGTGGAGGGTCCAAGTGACGCGGAGGACGGACTGCCACACAAAAACGAAGATCTGCTGAAAGTGTTGCAAGTGGGGGACGTTCTCATTGGAGTTAACGAGGCAGACTGTCAGGAAATGGACCCGATGGAGATTATCGGGCTGCTTCGGTCGGCTCCACGGGGCGTCAATATGTTTCTATTTAGACGATTCCATGGCGTACCGACCGGCAAGTGTGATGATGATGATGACCTTGAGCGAAAAGAGACGCCGGCGTCCATTACGCAAAGCCTGAGAGGTGTGCTTCGCAAGGTGAAGACGAAAATCAAAGAAGGTATCGAGGGTGACGAAGAACAGCTACTTCGAGAGCAACAGGAGCAAGAGCTGTTTGAGAAGACGTGGCTTGCGGAGTTCGATCGGCTGAAGCAAGAGTACGAAACGAAGTGGGAGACCTGCACGTACACTGCTGACGAGTTCTGCGGTCTGCTGTACCATTCGGGCGATCAACAGCAGAAAGAGTACTTGCTGCGCGAGTACCCCGTGCTCATCGAAGCCTGGAAGCACGCCAACCTATCGGCGCCATCACTTCGAATTCGCCCCGACTGGCCAGCGCCAAAGGTGTCGTATGCTGAGCCCATCGCCTACCATCCATTCTCCACCACAGAAAGCGACAATCAACGCATCAAACGATCTGTGATGCAACAGATAGGGTTCCCTCCTTCTTTTCACAAGGTACTGGAGACACTGCAACGCGAGTTCATGTGGCGCCGTCGGGATGTGCTCGCGTTCGGCGCCAGACTCGAAGCAGCCGAGATCTACTGCTGCACCGATCTGGTGCTCGCTCTGGAGATGCGCAGTGCGTATTTTGAGCGCAACTTCCAGTCTGCAGCTTACCCGCGACTGACAAAGGCGATCTGTCGTGCACTGCTGCAGAGAGCGCAGTGCCTCGCGAAGGACGTGGAAAACGTGAGCGGAAAGAACATGGAGCAGCTCAAGGTGAACAATGCCGTGTGAATATACCATTCGCGCGATAAATATACGGTCACATGTGTTTCTATCCCGATAATTGAATGGTGTTGAATAACTGTTATATGTGTTCTTTTCGGAGCAGACGCTGCCATTTGCCATTTCTTGCAGTTGAAGTGGGTTGATTGAGCATGGACGTGTGGGGCAGTCAGGGCAGCGTGAAGCGCGAAGCGGGAGCGGATGACGCGCTGGATGAGGACTACGACCTGCCGGACAGCGGGAAGGACGCGCTCGTGGTGCTCGTGGACGTGCGCAAGGCCATGTTCGCGCCGTACAAACCGGCAGACGACGACGCGTCGGACCCGGCGAAGCGCGCGCCAGCGACGTGGTTCCACGCCGTCGTGGAGCTCATCGTGAAGCTCATGAAATCCAAAGTAGTCGCCAACGACAACTCGCTGCTCAGCGTCGTGTTCTTCGGATCGGTGCGCTTCGTTGTCAGAAAGTGTGTTTGCTGCCATCAGGAGTTCATGCTTTTTGTGTATCTGTGTCATTGTGCAGCACAAGCGCACCGAGGCGAACACTCTGGAGAGCGTGTACGAGTTCCAGGCGCTCGGATTCCCGTCCGCGCAAAAAATTAAGGACCTCCAAGTGCTCTTGGAAGGCGGGTTTGACGCCCAACGCGAGTTTCAAAGCATGGACAATAGCGAGAAGATCGCGATCAGCAATGCGCTCTGGCACTGCGGCATCGCCTTCTCCAACGCCAAGTAAATCATTCATTGATTTGCTCGCCATGCGTTATATTTGAAGTGAGAATGATTGGTTCATTGTAGTTACTATTGTGCGATATATCGATCCTGTGCTTTTTAGTCTGAAGAAAAAAGACTCGCAACGCGTTTGGCTTTTCACGAACGACGACTCGCCGCCGCCACCCGATGCCGAAGAAAAAGGCCGCGTCCAGAAGCAAGTCCAGGTAGATACACTTTACGAAAGTATCAGTTTTTATTTGGTGATGTGTGTTCACTCAAAGTTGTGTTGTGGATTTTGGCGCTTTGTTAGAATCACGTGGAGCTCAAGCGCACACTGAACTTGTTTTACATCACGCCATCAGGAAAGCAAAAGTTTGACCTGTCGAAGTTTTACTCGTGTGTGTTCAAGGACTACGCGCTTGTAACGGAGGATGACGAACTGATTGTCGGAGCCGATGGGACCGTTGCCCAATATCAGCCTGCGTTCCCAGTTGATTCGCTGGAAGACATGATGGAAGGGTCCTTGCGCAAGCGTTTCCGAAAACGCCGACTTGCGACGCTAGCGCTTCACGTCACAAAGGATGTCTCTGTTGGAGTGGAGTTGTATGCATTGGTGGTCGTACAGAAGAAGACCCCCGCTGTGAAGTTGAGTGCGTCCACGAACACCCTGCTGAAAAGCGATACGAAGTGGCTCTGCGAAGATACGGGCGCGTATGTGACGCCAGATCAAATTAAGACGTACATCGAGTATGGCGGGAAGCGAATGTATTTTTCGCGAGACGATGTTCTGCAAATCAAGCACTACGATGCCCCTGGGCTGCAGCTTATTTGCTTCAAGCCGATCACGTCGCTCAAGTGGAACGACAATACGCGAGCTCCGTACTTCATCTTCCCAGCCGAAGAATATATCGAGGGCAGCGCGAAAGCATTTGTGGCGCTGCTGAACTCCATGGTGAAGAAACAAAAGTACGCGTTGGCACGGCTTATTGCGAGAAAGTCGAGTGAACCTCGACTAGTCGCACTTGTTCCGCAAGAAGAAGTTAACGATGACCTTGGTCAAGTCCAACCATCTGGCTTCAACGTCATTTTCTTGCCGTACCTTGACGACATTCGTGATATCCCAGTCGAGGCAGCAGAAAGAGGTGAGTGGTGTTTTGTATAAATGGCTCTTCCATTCATTGATGGAAACGAGCATGCTCATTTTTAACGTGGTTGTAGGAACACGTGAGCAAATCGATGCCGCGAAAGCCCTCATTTCGAAGCTGAAGCTGACCGAAGTGCCAAGCTTTGAAAATCCTGGTATGCGCGGGTTATTGATTGCAAATGTTGTGCTGAGTATGGATGAATTCGTAAATCTTGATTGCTATTTGTTCTTAGATTTGCAAAAGCACTATTCGAGCGTGCAGGCGCTAGCTCTGGGAGAGGAGGAACTCGAGTTCGATGAGACGAAGGACACGACTCTTCCTGATGAAGAAGGATTTGGCCAAGCTGACGTGAAGGTGAGACGTTAGTCTGTTTCATTCTGGCAAGGAGACTTGTGTTTCTAACATAATTTTGTTCGATTCCTTAGGACGCGATCGAAACTTTCAAAGATGTTTGCGGGGGAGATTTGATCGACAAGTCCAATTTGAAGAGAAAGGTGCGCACCCAATTGTTTCTATTTTTTGCTCAAACACTGCCTCACTTAGTGCCATGAACAGACGAGTGCCACAGCAGCGCGAAAAGCTCCGGCAAAGAAGGGGGCGAAATCGGAGGCAGGCAGTGATGTACCCAGTGCTGGAGACGAGTTGAGCAAAGAGCACTGGAGCCAACTCGTTGCTACCAACGCGATCCAGAAGAAAACCATCCCGCAAATCAAGGACTTTCTACACGCTCACGGTATTGCGGCGACTGGAAAAAAGGCAGAGCTTGTAGAAAAAGTACACGAGTTTGTTGAGAGCTAGGTAGGCACCACTGCCAACCCCGCGATTGAGCAGCGATGGCTTGGGAACCGTCACCCAATACTCTTTAGGCCGAATCTCGAGTTGCAATTTCGTCGTGATCATGATGATATAACAAGCTGCAATTGCTACGATACCTCGCTCTGTGACGATTTTACTGAATTGTCTTTGGTGGAACAGGTACTTGGATTTTGCCTCAAGTGGTAATAACTTCAATTGGGTCAAATGGTTGATGGTCAGGCTCAGGTCGTCGTCGATTTGACACAATGGTTTGTTACAGCCTCTGGATGAATAATCGACGACTCGGTGGAACTGCGCGGGCTCTTCCATGCTCTGATTTCGATGTCATTACTTCCGTTCCGGGTGTCGTCGTCTTCGTTTCGGCGTTTGTGGGTTTGCTGATGATTCAATCCTGAGGGCTTCTTTTTGTCAACAAGCAGTGCGTACCTGGCATCACCGCCTTCCGCTTCCACAGTGTCTTGACTGTAAGCTGGCGGCACGAGACTCGACAAAGACAAACCTGTGTCCTGGAATTTCTGCTGCGTGGGTCGTCTTCTCCGTGGTGGCCTTGATACTGACTTGGAAATTGGATTCGTAGCCTGCTGTTGGTGCTGCTGTCGGTGATGATGGTGCTGACGAGCCTTCGGAGGAGTTCTGAATACCTGGGGATCCACTGAGGTGTTACCGAGTCCGTGCGGGCGGTCGAGCGCATGCGGAACCTGCGCATCGTAGGTGTTCGAGTTCTGATAAAACGGAAATTCCGTGTACGGGAAGGTGTAGTAGAGTGGCGAATGAGGGGTTGGCACAACGACGGATCCCGTCGGTACTGGCGCCACTTTCTGCGTCATTTGTTGCTGCGGTGCGATGATGGTATTCTGTGCGCACTGCGAGGCTGGAGGGTCGAAAGCCGGCTGTACAATCAACCAACAGACAAGCCATTAGGATGATCAACCGAATGGGCATTTCCACTAGTGCTAGCAACAGCGTTAACCTTACCTCGTATTGCGGTGGGTTCCAGTAATGCGCTGGCACCGATGGCGGTTGCAACAGATTGCAGTCATATGAAGCGATGTTTTGCTGTTCATTTGTGAAGCCCGGATCTCCCATTTGCGAACGCGCTGGGAAACGTGGTGGGATCCAAGGCTGCTCGTAGTAGTAGACAGGTCCGACGCAGTACCGGTCGCTGGCAGCAGCGCCATAATATGAGTCTCCTCCAGTAACGATGGGGCACACGCGCTGATGCATTGGCATGACCGGTTGGGCGTAGCCGTACGACATTTGCGATAGCACCTCTGGGCTCACATAGTAAGACTGTTGGTAAGCGAAGCCAGGGAAGCGACCATTTTCCCGGCACGGCATCTCCGCCCCACATGGTTGATTGACCGCAGGCGAGAACTCTTCGAGAATAAACCGCTCTCCCGTGATGAATGGATGCTGCAGCGCGTCGCTCGCTGTCCAGCGTGCAGCGGGGTCGACAGTCAGCAAGCCTTTCAAGAAATGGATGAACGCGTGTCGGCGCTCGCACTCGCACTGGAACTCGCTTGGCGTCAGTCCGTCATGAAACGGATAGGCACTGATCATGTCGTCGAGCTTCGAGTACTTGAAGTATTTCTTCGACACGCGGACGGCGCTCTTGGTCTCTTTCGCGAACTGCTCGGGGCTCTTGAGCACAAACTCTTCGTTGCTCTCAAAGTTGGTGGCGTGCTGACGAATCCGCACGTCGTAGAACTTGAGCACGTTCCGACCTTTCTTGAGCAAATGCTGCGGAAGTTCGCTGAACGTGAGTTCGGGTACAAGCGTAGGGTTAACTGTAAGCAAATTTCAATAACAAGAATGGACGAAACATGATCTCGTACCCAAGTGTTTCCTCGATCAAGCGCAGTTGGTCGTGCTCTGACACGCCTGGGAAGAGCGGGAGACCGAGCAGCAGCTCGAACGCGATGCAGCCGAGGGACCACATGTCAATCGCGCCGTTGTACGGGATCCCCAGCAGCACCTCTGGCGAGCGGTAGAACCGCGACTGGATGTACGAGTACACGGTCTCGTTCTCCAGACACGCCGAGCCGAAATCGACGACTTTCAAGAGCGGGGTGGCAGCTTGGTTGCATGTTTGGGAACCTTGATGCCTCGCTGTTGGCGCTTCGAACAGCAGATCTGGACTGCAAGTACACACAAATGCAATTTCATAGCATCAGCCTCATACGCAGTTTGTTTGGGTGTACTACGTTGTGTATTCGTACCCGGCGAGAAGGATGTTTTCGGGCTTGAGGTCGCAGTGGATCACACCAGCCTCGCTCAGTTGCGCCAACGCATGCAGCATTTGGCGCAAAAACCCTTGTGTCACGTCGAGTGGGAAGCCGCGAAACTGCACAGCGGCACAAAGCAAGTTAATGCCAAACAGTGCTTTGCAGAATAGACCATGCATTTCTCATTCGCACATTGTTTTCCGCAATGAGCTCGTAGACGTTCATGCTCAGCAACTCAAACACGAGGCAGAGATGGTTTTTGCACTCGAACGTGTCGTGCAGACGAACAAGATGCTGCGATTGTTCGCCCCGATAGCGGCGATTGAGCTGCACAAAGCCAACAGCAAGCATGTCAGATGCCAAGTCACAACAGTGTGGCTTCAACTCCATAAGCATTGTGCATCCAAGCTTACCATTCGCGTCACCTGCACCTCGACGATCGCTTGCTTGTAGTACGATGGGTGGTTGCGAATCACTTTGACGGCGACAATGTCCTTCGTGGCTGCGTGTTGGCACCGAAACACTTGACCAAACGTTCCCTGACCCAGCAAATCCAGCACGATGTACCGCGCCGTGTGCCCTGTTTTCTGCCCTGATACCTTCACGAACGACTGGGTCGTGCCGTCGTCCGCGAGCACATCGCGCACGCGCACAATCAGATTGCGGTCCTCATTGTCCAGGCCGTTGTTGGCTGCGGGCTCGCCTTTCTTGGTCAAGATGCGCCGCGATGCGACCGGCACCACGCGTGACTCGTCCGCGGTTGCATTTCTACCGCTGTTTGCTGCATGTGAGCACGGCTGCTGTCGCCAATGCGGCCGCATGCTTTCTGTATCCGCAGCGTCTTCGTCCTGCTGCTGCTGCTGCTGCGGTCGACAGTGCTTGTACGTAATGGCGAGGTACTGCGTCAGGAGCGCGAGCGGCGGCGTCCTGTCTTCTCCTTCTTCTCCCAAGAAAACAGCGGCATTCGGCTGCTCTTTCTCATCGCCGGCAGCAGCGGAGCGACCGCAATGCAACGGATCCATTTGCAAAGAGGGAGCAAAGGTCACGGCGGCGTTAACCCCTGCGTAGACGCAGGGAGGATGCCCGGATGACAATACACGCGCACGCAGTCGACTGCCTTTCTCGCGTCTTTGTCGCGACTTTTCGGATGCGATGGCGGTTCGCAACACTCTCTTTCTCTGCGACGTCACCGATCACCACTGCTGCAGCACGCTCATCTGCGCGTGTGTGCACTTGTGTGTGCGTATGTGCGAACTAGCGAGACGAAGGAAAAAAGAGAGCGAAGCGCTGCTGCTGCGTCGCGAGAACGCGGAGCATTGCGTCGCACATTCATTTGGCCACACTCTCTCGATGAAACCGCTCGCGTCCGCCCACCTAGCGGACGTCGGGCGGACAAGAAGCGGACGGGCAACACTACAGCATACATCCGTATAAGCACGATAGTTGCATGGGTTTGGGTTTTTCCCAAAAGCCGATCCAAATCTAAAACGAACGCTGACCCGACCCGACCCGCGGAAGTCCTTTTGCTATTTGGCCGTCATGGTCACACACTGAGAAAAGGAGCCACGTATGAACTTCCTCAAGACGCTCGGTGGCTTCGTGGGCTCGAACGCGCTTGGCGGCCTGCCCTTCGCGCTCAACGCACCGGCATCAGATGCAGGCGGCGCCCACGGGGACCATGGCGACGTGTACGAGCTGCTGCCGGACTTCCAGCTGCTGGCGGGTCGCAGCAAGGCGGATGCGACGCTCGCGGTGTCGGTGTTCAAGTCCAAGCAGCCGGCGGCGCAGCTCACGCAGAACGCGCTGAGGCGCATCAAGACGCTGCGCCATCCGAACATCCTGGCGTACATCGACGGCACCGAGGTCGCCAACAACGGGCCCGTAATCATCGTCACGGAGAGCGTCGTGCCGCTCGCCAAGTACCTCGCGGACCTGCGTGCGCAGTACGGGAGCCACAGCGACGAGTTCCAGATGAGCGTCGCGTGGGGGCTGCGCAGCGTGCTGCTCGCGCTGCACTTCATCAACGTTGACTGCAAACTCATGCACGGACGGCTGACGCCGCAGAGCATCTTTGTCACGAAGGGAGGCGATTGGAAGCTCGGCGGCTTCGAGATGACCGCAGAGCTCACGGGCGACGGACCGTCGTATATCTACACGGCCTTTGAGCAATTCGCCGACGCCAACTACAAATCGCCAGGTGCGTGTATGTATATATGCGTCATAAATGGCATTGATAATGACTGACCTTTGTTTGTGTACCCCCATTTCCTTTCATGCAGAATGCCTTCGACGCGAATGGAAAGCGGTCGCGAATGGCCCCGCGTACGGTGTCGACATTTGGGCGTTCGCGTGCCTCATGTACTATGTGTTTAACGACAGCCAGATCCGCACGAGCGACTTGAACTCGGCGTCCAACATCCCGCCTGCGATTCGCACACACTACCGCAAAGCCATCGACGCGAACACCGCGCGGCGGCCGAGTCCGCAGAAGATCCTTTTGTCCAGCTACTTCGACACGCCGTTCATCAAACGAATGGACTTCCTGGAAAACTTGGCCGTCAAGAGCCCCGAGGAGAAAGTGGAGTTCTACAAGGACCTGTGCGCCAATCTGACGTCGTTGCCACAGTCGTTTGGCGTCCATAAAGTGCTGCCGGCGTTGAAGGCCGTCGTAGAGTTTGGCGCTGCCGGTGGCGCCAAGAACGGACCCGTGAAGCTCGACCCGTCTGCGAGCCACATGCTGCCGGCGATGGTGCAGATCGGCAGCTCGCTCTCGCCCGAGGAATTCAAGGACCAGGTGCTCCCCATTATCATCAAGCTGTTCAGCTGCAACGACCGCGCAGTGCGCGTCCAATTGCTCCAGATGATGGAGAAATTCGCGGTCCATTTCGACGCCAAGCTCGTCAACAGCGCCGTCATCTTTGACAACATCTGCAGCGGCTTCACCGATGCCGCGCCAGTGCTGCGCGAGCTCACGGTCAAATCCATGCTCCACATCGCAGACAAACTCTCCGACAGCAACCTGAATACCCGCGTCATGAAGTATTTCGCAAAGCTACAGGTAAGTGCCCGCACGTCCTGTGTCTGCATGACGGTGTCTCTGTCTGTCAGCCTTAACTTTCATAACTTTGTCGACTCAGACGGACCCAGAGCCTGCGATTCGTACGAATACGACGATCTGTTTGGGGAAAATCGCGGGGAAACTGAACGACGCGACGCGACCGAAAGTGCTGTTCCCAGCGTTTGCGCGAGCGATGAAAGACCCGTTTCCACATGCGCGACTTGCCGGACTGCGCTCGCTGACGGCCTGTGAGGTAAAGATGTCTTTCTACGTGCTTCAACTTGCCCTGTCATTGTTGTAGGTGCTGATTGTTGGTTGCGGTGTTTGGTGCTCTCTATAGGAATATTTCTCGATTCAGGGCGTCGCGGGCAACATCGTTCCTGCGATTTCGCCGCTTTTGATCGACGTGTCGATCTCGGTCCGCGAGCAAGCGGCACTTTCGATGGATCTGTTTATGAGAAAAGTGACGGAAGAAGCGGCGCAAATGAAGATCCGAGAGGAGCAGCAGGCGCGGGAGCAGCAGCTCAAGCAAGAAGCGGGAATCGGCGAGTATCAGGGCAATGCGGTCGCCGCAGCACCTACAAGTACTGGCAACAGTTCTGGTGGGTATGCGTCATCGCTAACCTCGTGGGCGGCGTCGGCCGTGACCTCAAACGTCAGCAAGATTGTGGGGGGCTCCAGCAGCAGCAACGCGTCCACTTCAACTCCACACTCATCCTCGTCGTCTCGTGGATTGGATAGTTTCGCCAGCAGCTCATTCTCAGCACCGGCAAGTCAATCCTATTCAGGGATGCAGCTTCAGAGCAACACTACGACGCGCTCTTCGACTGGCAGCGGCAGCATCAGCAGCGCATTTGCATCTGCTGATCTGGGGATGGATGACGAAGATCAGTGGGGGGACGACGACGAGTTGGATATTTTGAACAGTCCCAAGAAGACTTCGTCCTTCAACAGCGCACCGGCGACGACCGGATCATCTTTTTCGTCCTCGACGACCAAGTTGAGCGTCGCTCGCTCAAATATCACGCCACCGAAAAGCAGAGACAGCTCCCAATTTGCTTTCGCTTCAACTTCGTTGGCAGCCGAGAGCGGGGAATGGGGCGATGACAACTGGGGAGGCGACGACGAATTGGACGTAGACGAGCCTGCTGCAGCAACGACGGCAGCCAAAGTCAGTGGACTCAGCTTAGGCTCGAGCTCCAGTGGTGCGGTATTCAGTGGCAGTAACTCGAGCTTCAGCACCTCGACTTCATCGTTTTCCAGCGTCCCACCTGCTTCGAGATCCACGATCAGTGAGCGACGAGCGGAGACAAAGGCGAAGCGAGAACCGCTCGGCGCCATGAAGCTCACGACAACGACAACAAGTGCGACCTCGACGAAAAAGGGCGACGAATGGGACAACTGGGACTTTTAAACACCTGCGATGCCTTTCGTTGTGTTTCTGGGCATTGTGGGTCAGCTTCTCCATGTGAGTATGCTGAGGGGTTGTTTTCTATAAGTCATGACCTTATTTTCCTTTGGGCATGGATGAAAATTAGATATAAATGAAGCAAGCACACATGATAAAACAAAAAACAAAAAACAAAAGCACACAACACAAGCGTCTCTCTTTACCAGCAAATGTAGACCTTTTGTCTGGCAGGAAGATCGCGATGCTTCCCTTCAGCTCTTCTTCACGTGTTTCTTCTATGGCTTTGTCGGTCCTCACTTGGACTCGCTCGTCTGCTCCTTCTTGACGATCTTGAACAAGTAGATGTTCAGGTAGTCGCAGATGTCGTTCACGACGTGCATCACAAAGTGCAGGTACACAAACAGGATGAAGAGCACGTAGAGCGACGACGCGAGCATGGGGCGAATGATTGGACCGGGCAGCAGGCCGAGCACGGGGGCGTATCCGTTGAACACCACGGCCCCGAACGGGATGATCACGCGCAGCTGCGGCGAGAACGGGATCTTGCACATGTGGCTCGTGATCATGCGCGTCTAGTTGGCAACGTAGTTAGAGCGAAAGTGGTTAGTATTCAAAGTCCAGCCTGAATATATCGACACAAACACATAAACTTACCGAGAAGAGCACGTAGCCGATGCCGATGGCGAAGAGGAACACGACGGGGTACGCCGCGTAGTCGTCGCTGTTGGGACCTGAGACCCAGAGCGAGCCCAGCACCAGCAAAATCGCGATCGGGATCAACTGCGAGATCGCGAGCGGCTTCGAGACGTGCTTGTTGCCCAGTTCCGCGCGCGGGATCGCGTCCGCAGGCGCGTTCAGCACGTTCGTGACGTTGCTGTACGCGAGGATCACGTTACTCGCGACCAGCGCCACCGCCAGCACGTCTGCGAGCGTGAATGGCACCAGAGGCAACGACGCAGTCCACATAGCAGGGCCAAACAGCGCCGTCACGATGTGGATCGCCACGAGCGTCAATTGGCCCTCAGTGACACCGTAGAAGCCGTTGCCGCAGCTCATGACGCCCGTGTGGTACTCCTCCCACTGCGCCAAGTAGAACGTCGTCGACACGGACGAGAGCGTGATGTACGCGCGGATGCCGGCGCCGATCTGCACCGTGGCGAGCGCACTCAGCACGTTGAAGATCGTGCTCAGCGCATCGCAGCCGTGGTCAAAGAGCTGGCCGAGCGGCGACGACGAGCCCGTGCGGCGCGCCTGCTTGCCGTCCAGCGCGTCCAGCGTCTGGTACACAAACAGACCAAGCGCTGACAGCCAGTAGACCTGCATGCATGTAAAACATCAGCGCGTGCCACACATACATGCACAAGCAATATGCATACGCACCCACGTGGGCGCTTCTTCCGAGACATGTGGCGAGTACGCGAGCTGCACCATGGTGGTGAACATCATGATGCACGTGCCGAGCATCGTGACGAGGTTGGGCGCCATCCATATCGGCAGGAACTCCACCGCCGGGTTCCAAAAGTAGTCATTCAGCAGGTTGTCGATCACCGTGTACGAGCCGCTGCAAAAAGAACAAGGCACGAGCGCTCGTTAGGCACGTGCATATAGAGACGCATATACACACGCACACACAGCTAGAGGGAGGGTGCTACGTACGACTTGTACTTGTACGCGGCGATGCCCTCGAGCGCCTTCTTGCCCAGCATCTTCGTAGCTCTTCGTTCTTCTGGTGCGTCCTGCCGCTGAATGCGCAGTTCAAGACTGAGCGCCAAACGAACGGTGTGCCGCGGGGTGCGGACTTTAACGAGTGCACGCGGGAAATTTGAGGTCGAGCTGGATCTTGGAGAGGTCTACTATGCAATAAACCTGTATATAGAAAATGTCATACTAATAAGAAGTTAGTCGAGATTGCTTATGTAAGGTAAAACGAATACTAATTGATGGTAGTGAGTGTCGGAGGGGAAGAGCGTTGCAGCCGTTTCTCCCGCAGTTTCTATTTTTCGTTTTCTCTCTTTCTCTCGAGTTCTCATTGAAGAAAAGTGCTTTTTCAAAGAGAAAAAGAACATCTCTTTTCAACAGCAGCAGCCATCACGCCATGCAGCTCTTGAGATTAACGGGGAATGCATCCACCTGCTCAACGTCAGCTCTGGTGATAGGAGCATAGTGGGGGGGGCCATTTTGACAGAAGTTACAGGCACAAAGTGCGGCAGTTGGCGGCGGAAAGAGGCGGCAGCCAGCAACAGTAGCACTCGCAACGGCGTGTTCACGCCAAATGCGTTCGTGTCGCACTGCTGTGTGTCTGTGTGAGACGCATGATACACACGCACGCACGCCCCACCGAACTGGTGTAAACACATAAAGATGGCCAGTGCAGTAGATACAGTGGGCACAAGTATTCGGACGCAACAGTGCGGATCTCTTGGTCGTAAAGGATCTGCTATTCTAGGACTGTAGCTCTTCGTCGGCAACTTGCTCTTCAGAGACCACCATTCTGCGGATCTCGTCGCCCAACTCGACGAGCCCCATGTTCGTCTGCGCCGACACGGTCAGCGACGAAGGTCCCAGTCTAACATGCAGGCAGTTAATAATCACAACACAGAGTTGACGTTAGTATGATTTGTAGGTCTGGCAGACTTCATATTTGCAATAAATAAACACAAGCATACCTCTTTTGGAGCGCAGGCAGCTCTGGGATCGGCTGATCCACCTTGGAGATGATGTCGAGCCACTTGAGGTCGTCGCGAGCTTTCGACACGCGGCCATGCAGCTCGTCCCGCAAGAGCAGCTGGTCTTCCACCGTGGTACCCGAGGCGCCAGTCGGATCGAAGACAAAGCCAATGGACTGGAGCAGTTGCAGCACAAGAGAGAGAGAGGGCGATCGTATTGTCAATGATAAGAAGCGCAAATTCATAAGATGCAGGCGATACATGCACTGTTCATACGACGCACCGCTTTGGTTTTCTCCATCATGGCCAGCGCAAGCTTTTCAATCGCATTCCGCTTCGCATCAGGACGGTAGATCAGCCCCGGCGTGTCAGCAATCTACACAGCATAGCAAGACATGCATGGGTTTAGTCGAGTAAAACAAACACGACAAACGCGACTGACTTGCCTGGTGTGTTGTGCCTTCCACGTAAATGTGTCCCATGGTGATGCCTCGGGTCGTGAATGGATAGTTTGCAACCTGGCATATGCCAAAGTTAGCGTAAAGTTGCATCACAAAGAATCTGCGCATGTCGGAGAGCTCACTCACCTCTGGAGACGCGGTGGAGAGTGCGCGAACAAGCGACGATTTGCCCACGTTTGGCGCTCCCACGAACGCGAAAATGGGTTTCTCCACGTCGACGTACGGCAGTCCGCGAAGAGTCTACAGTCGTTGGAGACCAATACGCACGACGCTATCAGAATGAGCTCCTCCCATGACCTCAAGTGCCTTGCTTACCTTGGTCATTTCTGCGACCTGACGAAGCGTGGGTGCATTCTCGTCCACGACCTCTTTCAACTCCTGTAAATAAACGCACCATCACAGTCGGTTGCAAGCCCCGAGCAGCAGCATGGCGATCGATAAAGCGCTTTTTCTATAAAGAGACAAGAGCAAGACGTACGTCAATGCAGCGCAGGCCGCAGTCGAGCGCCTCCTGCTTGGTGCGCACTTCCTGGCACGCACGCTCGTGCTGCTTGCCCGTGTTGTGCAGCGCCGCGTACACCTTGCGCAGCTTCTGGACGTTGTGCTCGTACGTTCCCTGGCCGAGCGTCAGGACCACCACTTCCTACAGTCCATATAAAACAAGAGCATACTCGCAATCAGCGTCAAGTTTGTCAGTATGGTACACAGGACACTGACGCACTCGTTCGAACGGATGCATGCGCTTGAGCGCGGGAAAGTCGAGCGACGCCTGCCGCGTGATGCCCGACAGCTTGCTCAGCTGCGCGTTGATGAGGCGCGACGTCTGGTTCTTGGAGCGCCGGATCGGATCCGCGATCTTGTTGCTCTCGCGCACGGCCATGCGCCAAAACTTCATCTCCTGGATCTCCGACGCCGTGTACACGTACGGTAGCCTGTGTGAGCGCATACAACCGCGTAGTGTGTGAAGCAGGTGCGTGTCAATTGCGTATAGAGCTCATCGTATGACGCACCGCTGCAGCGCGCCATGCGCGACGGCGTCTGCGGTCTTGCGCGCCGCCATTTTGGGGTGATCGGGTGGCGCTGCCTTGTGCAGTTTGTCGATGAACAGACCAACGGAAATATTAGCTTTGAGGAATTATGAATATAAACAACATTTGCCAATTCAGACGATTTATTGATATAGACAGTTTGGACGCAAGCAATATAAACTCAAGCAAACTAAGCGTAGCGGCGCATGTCGTTCACATAGCGAACGCTCAAAAACATCTTGGCATTCGATGCGCAGTCCAAGAGCTCGAAGGCGACGGGCGTCGGCGGGTACTCATCGCTGACCGTGATCGAGCGGTTGCTCAGCATCTCCACGTCGTCCTCATAGCTGTCCGATTCGCTGTCGTCCTCCACCTCGTCTGGGAGCATGCTCGATGACGTCTGTCGAATCTTCTGCTTCCAGCTGTCGTCGCGAACTTCCACTGGTTGCGAACTCGCCCTCGCTAGCTCACTGATGATACTTCCACGCACACGCTTGCGACGCTTCAGTCGCATCTTGGCCTTCGTGTCTGACAGCAGCTTCGCTGGAACCGCCTCAAAGTCGCGGTAGATGTCTTCCACAGAAAAGCGGATGTACCCCAGCAGCTTCTTCGGCAATGGTTTCCGCTTGTGGAACACGTTGATGTCGATGAACGTATCCAACGACGTGATGCCGATCAACCACGACTGGTCGAACTTGGGCGTACCCTTGTGGTTGCGGAGCGTCGTGCTCTTGTACTTGCCGAGTTCCTTGGTTGGACCGCTGCCCCCTTGGCTGTATACATTAACCACAACTTGAGCATTCACATTCTCCGGAAGTCCATCAATGTACACGCAGTGGACCTCGATCTCTGTGATCACGTTCGAGTCCGCGAGCGGCTTCAGAGGCGCCATGACGAGATCACGCGCAGGACGACGGCCGCCATCGAATCGCTTTTCATCCATCAAGTGCGTCGTGTTGCTCACAGACTGGGCAACCTTCTCGACAACGCCGAGTGTGCCCACAACTGGCGAAACAATCAACTGCAGAGTTCCGCGTCCAACTCCCTTGGCAAATCCCTTCACGCCGTCTCGCTTCGCACCACGAACAGGTTCTTTCACAAACCCGGTGACGCCGTACGCAATGCTCTTGGAAAAGACGACACCTCCGTGCAAGATGCCTTCGGGCACGTGGCGTGGCTCCTCATCGGACTCCTGACTCTTAAACTTCGTGGCCTTCTTGACCACGTCGCCGAGACCATTCGACACTTTACCGATCGAGCCAAATGGAGCGCCAAACACAGTCTGCACCAACGTAACAGCACTTTGTCCCTTGCGCAAACTTTGCCCACGAATATCGCGCTTCAATTGTCGTCCAGCCAATGCAAACCCATCGACAATCTCCGTCGCAAGTCCGACAGGGTCACCGAGCATCTCGACACTTCCGACGATCTTGTACCACTGACCGATGACCGCGAGCACAATCTTCCACACGACGTCGTAGATGAGGTCGTACTCGTAGAAAAACGTATTCTTGTACACAATTTCACCGAAGTGGAATTCTGGAGTCACATGCGCGATTCCACCAATAATGCTACCGAGCGTGCTGCCAAGGATCGAAGAAATGCCTTCGCCACGATCTTCTTGCGACGAATCAAAGACCAAGTGAAAATCAAACGGACTCAGCTTCCACTTCTTGAAGTACAACAGCATGCCAGCTTGCACATTTTCATCGGGAAGCGAAACATTCAAGGTTAGCATAGTGTTCTTGTAGTCGATTCCTTGCTGAATCATGGTCTCTTCGTCACTTCCTGGAATGAATTCGAGGAGGAGGTTGACGAGCCCAAGCACATATTCGAGATTCAATTTCACAGACAACGAGTTCACCACCATATCGAAGTTGTTGAAAATGGCGATTCCAGTTTGTGGAGCCGTGTCCATCGTCAGCGAGAAGAATGGTCGCTCGTCCTCAGAAGGCAGCCATCCTTCGCGCTTGTCACTGTTGAATCCGCTGTCAAGAGGAGCTAAGATGACCGGATAGAGAGCGTGGGGTGTCATGTCGTCCATCTGGATGTGGTGCAGCGTGAATACACAAGTCCGGGAGCCAGCACTTGATGTGAACCGCAGGCTTTCCATCGTGATATTCAGTACTTCCTGCGGATGGGTATCCACAATCGTGATCCCGACGCCGTGGATCGCCAAATCAATCAAAGCATTGCTCAACCAATCGTTCAGGAATGCCTGCTGTCGGACACTTGAAAAGACTCGCGTGTCGCCAATAGCGAGCACACGCGTAGAGCCATCGATATACACCTCGCCATAGATATCATTCGGAGTCACGTTGTTGATCTCGCCAAGGAGCATAAAATCAACAATTGTCGGCACTTTCCACTGGAGTGGAGTGATTTTCACCTGCAACGCTTCAGCCAACGGATCATCCCAAACGAAAGAGTGACTTTCGAGTGGCTTCAAAATAAGTTCTTCCGCATCCTTCACACCACGTTGCACGTATCTGAACGAGTGACGCGTTGACCGGTTCTCAATACGATAGCTTGGCTTTGCCGAAACGTCCTTCAATGTCGCAAAGATGGTTTGATCGTTCATGTGCACGGCAATGTTCACCATTGGACCGTCTCCCAAAGGACCGCGGGTCCACACATTGAAGTCGTCATTGGTCTTGTGAGGCTCATCTACTCCCTTGATAGGAACGTTTGGACTCCAATCTCCCATTTCTTTCCACACGCCATCACGCACCATATCTCTCAAACGAAAACCCGTCCAATGCTTCTCTTTTCCAACGAAGGTGTACACCACGGCTGCTTCATCCTTCTTTAACGAACAGTTCACGTTTTCTGTTGATAGCTTCGAGGTCGATGCTTTCAGCTTTTTGTCCAGAAGAACTGGTGTCACTTGAAGTGATCGGTGAACTTTGTTGACAATCGTGTACCGAGGCGAAATCGTCACAATCTTCGATCTGAAGAATTGTGATGGAGCAGCGCGCACTTCGTACGCTAGAATGAACGAGAAATCGCCGCTGCCGCTTGGTCGAAGCTCGCCGTAAGTGCCCACGCTTGCGATATCCTTGGGTTCAGACCAGTCAACCTTCTCAAACTTCGGCAAATACTTCTTTGTTTTCTGCGAAGCCAAAAGATCACTTTCATATGCCCGTGGCGTCTCTTGGAAAGGCTTCACACTCAGCATCGCCTTCGCTAAAGGACCATTCACCAACATAGGAACGTCCTTGTCTCCATTGAAGTAAGCGCGGTGCTCCTCCACCGTGCACATGCTGCCCTTTGGAAGCTTGAACTTCAAGTCGAGCCCACTGCGGTTTTGGATCCAGTATGGAGCGTAGAGAAAGATGGATCTCGCTGTATTTCCTTGCCACTCTTGCTGGTAAACAATACTAGGACCTTCGTCGAACCGCAGCTCGAAAACTTCTTTGCTGAACGCCGCCCGATCTGCGTTCAAACCAACGTAAAACGGAGTACTCCAGCGTCCTGCCCGATTCGAAGCACTTGCGCACACTCGCATTTTCATTAGAGCAGGAACATCCAAGTTCAGTCCAAAGATCTGGACCGATTTACCGCTTTCAACGTACATTCGACGCGAGTTCACTTCGTTCACAAACTCAAAATAATCCACTTGGCCCAACGCTTTCACTGCTCGCGCGCGTTTCGACGATGAATTACTGCTAACAATTTGGAACTCGCCGTGGCTGTCGAGCGAATCTTTCGGGCAGTCCTCGGGTTGAACGATGGCATACTCGACGCCACATGGAAGAACATTGTGGAGCACCAGCTGCGGTTGAATCACCAAGTACCAAATACCAAGCTGCATGTTGTTCGACGAAATTTTCTCGATCACAGAGGTCGGCTGATTGTCAATGCAGCTCAGTGAAGGGTACACAACTTCCGTCCCGGCAGAAACGTATTCGTTCGGGTTTGGAAGCGGAACATCGCTGCCCATCTTCTCCTTGACCATCTTGGTCATTGACATCGATGAGCTGCTACCGCCGTTTTCATGCTGCACCTTCTGGGCTTGCTGTTGCTCATAACGGGTCAGCTTCTTGTACAACCTTTGCTCACGAGTTGATAACGGCAAGAAGTTACTCCATTCCGTCTCGCCAACTTGACGAATCGCAAAAGAACCAGCATCCACCAAGTTGATCGGGATACTCATGGAACCATGCGGTGGCAGCACGCAAAAGCGCTCTCTGCCGTCATTCTGCTCTGGGTTCTGGTGCGCGACAGCACCATTTTCATCAACCAAGAGACACTCGGTCTTTTTCGCTGTGTCATTGCGAATGTATTCGGCAGACGTAATCTTAACTTGGAGACCGTATGACCCATCGACAAGGACATGAACAGCCAACAGCACAGGGAGATAAGTTCGCATGCATTCCTGGTAGTACGAATCGATCCATTCATATGAAGGATCCATCTCTTTCACGCGACGCAAGCACGCAAACGCTCTCTGAAGCTCTCGCCGGGATGGCTTCTCGATTTTATTGAGCAATTCCACACCTTGCGCGTACAGGAACGCGATTGAGGTTTCGGTCTCAATGTCTTCAAAGTGCGGAATCAACTCGTACACTTGGGCGTGTCCGATCGAGATCAATGGCACATTGTGGATCGTCTGGAATCCTTCGACTTCAATGGAAATGTAGCGGTCGACGGTCTCTCTGGACTTGGAAATCGCAATCTTGAACTCTTCCCAAGACACCAGCCCAGATTCATCAGTGTCTGCAAGTGCGATGAAATCTTCAACAGCTCTATCCAAATTCTCTTCACTGGACAAAGCACTTTCACTGCGACTGTATCCAGAAGAACGTGGGTGTCTCTGTCGCTCTTCTTCTTCATAGACTTCTCGCAACACCGCGCGTACCTCTTCAGTATCAAGCTCACCACTTCCGTCTTTATCAGCATTACGAAATGCTTGACGTAGTTGCTTCTCTTTTAGACTCTGCTGTTCGTAATCTTGTAGTTCCTCATCGACATTCAGCAGCACACACGGATGAGCTTCCCCTGATGGCACCGACACGACAGCAGTCACAGTTTCAGCAAGATGCCTCTCTTTCGTCTCCTTCTTCGCGACGACATAGTACTTCAGATTCACGCCACTCTCATTGAGCATCCAAAACAGACCGCCCTCTTCCTTGATGTGTGGTCGCACACGCTCAGCGCTGCCCTCCACCTTCGAAAAGGACGCCAGATTGGAATTGAGAGTTTCCATGAATGCAGCGGTCACATTCAATTGAAGATATCTGTCCGACGTGTAGACAATGTCGACGTGGGAGTCAGGATCTTTCTTCAGGTCCAAGACGCCTTGGTAGTACTCGAGGAAAGGTTCGATCTGCCGTGCTTTCGTGTTGTAGTACTTGCCGTAAACATCAAAGCTGATTTTCCCAACTCCGAAATTGTTTTTAGCACGTTTGTGCGCTCGCACATCACTCGAAGCATCCACAGCCTCACCCTCCCACATCGAAAAGTTTCCATACACAGCGAGCTCCTCCAGAGACACTTCCAGTGCTGGGAGGCCCAATGGAAGCATGTCATCCAAGAGTCGGAAGTAAAATCCGCCAAACGCAGTCGAAATCACAGTGTGAACAAACATGCGTAATTCAGGCGCCGAACTGGTCGCGTTGGACGCCGCCTGGTTGCCATTGGGGTCGAAGCTTGACAGAAGCTGGTCAATCACGTTGCCTCGACTTCCCATGCTCATTTCTTTAGTCAGCAACCATGGGCTTTGCTCTCCCACTTTGATAAGCGAAGGATTCACAAGACGATACCACGCTTCTTGTGCATACTCGTAGTTCTTGAACACCCGCACCATTTTCTGCTGCACGGTCATTGGAGTCATGCCATTCAGCGTCTTTTTCGTCGCGCCAACTTGTTCTTCATAGCGAGTCCAAAACGCCGAGAGCGCTGAAATGTTTGCCATCGTATTCGCATGGTCACCAGTCAAGTACGGCACTTTGCTTCTCTCCATGCTTGGATCCACGTACTCTTGGCCAATGAGCGCGACGACTCCGCAGTGAAGACGTGGGTAAATGATTTTGTTTCGGTTCAACGCGCTTTCGAATTCTTCGAGCGAAATATCGCCGCTGCCATCATTGTCAACAATCGACACGAACTCACGCACGGTTTCATCGAACTCGTCCTTTGTGAGATTCTGGCAATTCGCGACGCACTTCAGCAAGCTTTCAATCTCGGCAACGTCAAGGGAGCCCCCACCATCCGTATCACGAAGCTTGAATTCAGCTTTCAGCTGCCCCAAGTATCGCTTCTCCTCCAAATCCTTCTTAGCTTTCTGAATGCGAGCTTCTCGTTCATCACGCATCTTTACGACGTTGGCATCTTCTTTCATAGAGTCGTTTAGCGAACTCAAAATACTCAAAAAGACACCGAGGTCGTTCGGGGACAGATTCAGGGCGAAATCCGACATCCTCATGACCACCTTGCGTTTCGCTCCGGCTTTGACACGCTCTCTTTTCGCAGTGTGAACTGCAATTTCTTCAGCTTTCTGAAGCTCTGAATGCTCGACCTCTGCAATGTTATTCTTCTTTAGTGCACCTGCACGCGCAATGCCCCACAACTTCGATCCGGTTTTGTTAGACGCGGTAACACTGGAACTTGATGAAGAGCTATTTGAAGACTTCGTTCGCGAATCACCCACACTGAGTTTGTAGACAAGCTCCAGATCGACGCCCTCACCTTCGAGCTCCAAGATCGTGCGCAAACCAGCAAGATCCAGGCCAATACCGTCCGATTGCAAAACAATCGTACAAGGTTGCAGCGCCACATCAACCAGCTCCAGCTCAATTCCTTCATGACGAGCGGAACTTGCAATCTGCAACTTCGTGTCCGATGTAAATGCGAGCACATGCGTTTTCAACGATACTGAGTCGCCGAGCAGGCAAATTTCAACTGACGTCATCAAAACGCTGCAGTTGAGTGACATGCCACCAAGCAGAAGTGGCGAGTACTCTTGCGGAAGATCATCAACGTACACAGGTGTCGATAGCTCGCGCTGCTCAGGAGACTGGGGTGGAGAGAGCGTGTCGTACGCAAGAAAGCGCATTTGAGTCGCTTCATCTGCACTGACCGCCGGCAGGAACACGTGCATCACGGAAATCAACGGGTCAAACACAACGAGGACGGAAAAATTCTTGAGCTCCAAAGCAACATCCATATGACTGTTGCCCAGCTGGAAAACTTTCAATGTCAGCATGGCGGTCGCGTCTGGATTGCGGTCGATCAATTGGTAAAACACGTTACTTGGCACATTTCTTTCGTCCAGTAAACCGAATCGGACGATCTCCAGATTCACCACCATCGCCTTCTCGTCATCAGCAACCTTCGCGAGGGAATAGTGCAACTCCAGCTTGAAATCGTTCACGAAAAACACCATCATACTCTTGTCCGAGTCCTCCATCAGCTGCATTTTCATGTCGGGCATCACGAACGTCAGACTAAAAGTGTGGAACATTGGCGGCACATCTGGAAGTTCCTTCTCGTATTTCTCAAGCGGACTCTGGAGGAATTTTCTCAATTCTGCTCGTCGTCGCAAATCGAGCGCCGTGTAAGGTAGTGGCGTTCCACTTCGAGGGATTCTCCACCCAAGCGCTTGCGAACGAAGATCGAGAATGCGGAATGCGAGCACGTTAGCTTCCAGTTCAACGAGGCGAGCACGGCGAGCCAGAATCTCTTTCTTCAACTTGTAGTTTGTGTGCAAACGCTTAAAAAAGTTCGTTTCGTGGTCCAGACGCCACTGCTCCTTGTACAACGAATTGTATTCGATCGCTTCCACTTCTTCCAGTTCCACACAGGCAATATCATCTTGAACGCATGCACGGTTGCACCAATCGTAGTAGAACTGGATCGGATGGAGCAGCGACATCAGGAAAGTGACTTGGGCGGGTCGGAGTTGCATCACAAACGGCTGATCACTTGAAAACAAAATCTCGAGCTCTAACGCACGCTGCGCGTTACCAAGTTGCATCAGCAAGCCCTGGAAGATGTACGGCATGTACACTCCAATGGCCATCGAGAACGGTCGAATGATGTAGCACGCATCCGAGCGAGATCGCGATCTTGGGTTCGCAAAAATCTCAAACTCGTTCAGTTCCACGATTCGCTTGCGGCGCATCTCGCACGCATGGCTTCGTCCGACTTCAAATTTCTCAAACGTGATGCCGATGCCCGACGCAGAGTAATCATCTCGGATCGTCACAACAAAGCGACGCACTACGATCGCAAACGAGTCGATGATCTCGTCAATGAGTTCATGCCAGAACGCAGGCTTCGCGACAGATTCCGATGCAGCGGAGGACGCTTGGCCATTGGCTTTCTTCTTCTTCGCCTCTCGAATCGCTTGGCGCGCGTCCGCGAGTTGCTGCAGTTTCTGCACAATCGTCGCCGTCCACGAGTCGACGCGCGCGAGTCTCGCCTTCGCAGCATTTTCAACAGCTTGTCGGAATCGTTCCAGGTTTTCTTCGCGCGTCCAAATCCACTTCTCGGCCTTGTTGAGCGCGAGACCGATCTGCAGTCCAGCAATGTGGATTCTCGACTGCATGCCTTTGTTTCCCGTCGTTCGCATCACAAATCGGTTCCAGAGCGGCAACTCGATCGCAAACTGCTGCAGCTCCAACTTCTCGAGATCCATGGGCAGTCCGATCATGGGCTCGAGCGCCGGGAGCACATCCTTCGCGAGCGCGATGTTGTTGATCTCGAGCACGCCGTCGCGCAGCGACCAGAAGAGCAGGATGCGGTCGCCGACGTACTGGCTCGCGTACTTGCGCAGCAGGAACGTGAGCAGCGCGTCGCCGAACGCCACGAACGCCGTGGTCACGCCCAGCGCCAGCAGCAGCAGCGTGCCCAGACAGAACCACATTTTGCCTAGTAGCGCGCACTTTCTTCTTCTGTTCTCTTGCAGCGCTTTTGCGGAATGAGCGTCGCTGTCCCTATATTTCCCCAGTGCACTTGCCACATGGCGCGCGGGTGTCGCACAAAGCAACGAGCCTGCAACACACCAGGCAGTTGAAATTCTCGTGGACCACACCAGAACCGTCGCTCTGAGTTTTTCGGCTGCTTCAACGCCGCGCCGGCCAATCAGCGCGCATAGAGTTGTAAACGAAGCGATGTGGTTGGCTAATTTGAGTGTGGGATGATGGGGGGGGGGACGGGCAATGGATCCCACACTGGCGTTTGTACACTTGAGCGGTGTGCATCCGGTTCGATTTGTGTGGTTTATCTAAATACGGTGAGAATGTCTGATTCGAGTGACAAAAGAAGAGTGAAAG
This sequence comes from Globisporangium splendens, assembly GCA_006386115.1. Lineage (NCBI taxonomy): Eukaryota > Oomycota > Peronosporomycetes > Pythiales > Pythiaceae > Globisporangium > Globisporangium splendens. The sequence goes on from VFIW01000116.1 coordinate 26,893, forward strand.
TGCAATTTTTCTACTGGTTTTTTGCTTCAGTTTAAAATTTGGTAGCCTTTTTTTCATTGCCGCCAGTGAAAAATCAGTGTGAGACACGACGCAGCGTGTGTGTAAAGTGTAGAAAACCTACTGTATAGAGAGACACACAAACAAAAGATCCAAATGAGACCGCGCTTCGAAAAACTCCAGTTTACCGCCTCTGTTTGAGCCTCTGCTCTCTCAACTACCCTGTAAAACCGATTGTGGATACAATACAGTCTCATATAAATTAAAGTTCATCAAGTGTCGGTGTATATGGAATACCCCGTCATTTATGACACAGTATACTGTTTTGATAATCGCAGGTGAGGATCCAGCTTCAGGACAACTCCAGTGGTACGGCAGAGCTCGGGAATGCCCATGCTGACGACGCGCCGTTGCCCGCGTTCGTTTCCGCGCGTTGTCCGTGAACATGCCGCTTGTTCTGTGTGAGTACGAAGAGCTTTCCCCGCAGAGACTGACTACTGAATGCGCCTGCATACGTTGTGTAATAATGGACACTGGTTTACTGCCCACTGCAATGCGTCCGCTCCAATCTCTCCACTTGGACATGTCAGTCGAGCGACTGGATGTCGGTGAAAGAGACCGCACGACCCGTGTTCCCATCATCGCTGTTCGTTCGGTCGTCGTCGTGGGTGCACATGCGCGCCAAAGAGGCGGACGCTGTTGCGACCTGTGACGGCACCACGTTAGGAGTGTCCACATCCATCACAGCCAGAGGCGACGCATGATGGCGGCGTTCAGCGCAGAGCTCCTGCAGGATCTCGGCTCGCGTCAGCGCTCTGATGGGGAGCCCTGATGACGGCGCTGCATCTCGCGACGCGACGACGCTCCGCGCCGTGGTTGCGCTGGTGTCCGACTCGCTCCCGTCGTCTTCTTCCTCGTCTTCGCGCTGTTATAGTGGACAAATCCGATTTTGAGCAGCAGAGCATAAGAGACACACCGGAGGCAGTAATGCCGTTCAGCGCATGACGATCAACAGACTAGAGAAAAAAAAAGACAAGCCGTCGGGCATTCTCACCATGCTGTGCACGGACGGCAGGTGCTGCGGACGATGCAGGAACGGCGACGCGCGCGCGCGCTGCTCCAGCTGTGCCCACGTTTCACGGACGTCGCCTGCGTCGCAGACGAACCGATTCGGTGTCGTCGTGGCATCGCCGTCTCTGCAAGTAGAACCACCGAAAGAAGACGCAGCCACAGGCGCCGGCGGTGGCATCATATTAATACACGTAGCAATCGGCTGCTCACGCTGCGCATTACCGTCAGTCGCACTGCTATCGTTCGCGTGCAGACTCGGGACAGCGGCTTTGTCTGTTGCAATCAGGCTTTCCTGCGGCTGCTTGTCCATCTGATTAGCGTATTCCGCGAGTCCTGCTGGCGAGGGTGTGACATGGAGCACCGATAGTCCAGTGGTGACGGCTTCCACCATCTGCAAATCGTCGCCATCAAGCAGATCGCTTTGGAGAACAGAGGTGGCGTCTTGCGCTTCACTTGGAGGCGCACACGCGTTGCCGTCCTCTTCATTATCCAGCAACGGAGGCGGTTGATCTGCAGACAGCTCTTCTTTCTGTTCACTCTCTCTGTGCGCATTCGCGGCCCAGAACTTGGAGCCGATCTTCTGGATACCATCGCCGAGTACTTCACGGGTTTCCTTGGCTGCTGCGGCGTGGGCTTGCGCGATGCGTTCGTCCCATTTCGCGCGCTCGTGGGGTTTTAGACGCGCATATTGCTCCTTGGTGATACCTCGGAAGCCTTTCAGATCGATCTCGTCCAAGGAAACACCGTCATCTTGATCTCCTTCTACAGCTTCAGGGTTCTGCGACGCGTTCTCCTTGTCCTGAAGCAGCTTCTGGAGCCGCTCTTCATCGAGCTCCTTGAGTCGCTTGGCGCGCACTTGAGCCTGCCAGTCGCGGAATTCCTGCAGCGTGCGCCGCCGCTCGTCGTGCTCCTTGTTGACGAATACGCGCTTGGCCTCGAGCTCGACGTCGTTGCCTCCTTGCTGCCATGCTGCGACTCCCGCGCGCTCCATAGGGAAAATGGGTCGATCCAGAAAGGACAACTGCGGCAGCGATGCAATGTAGAGCTTCCGGAAGTATTTGGTCTTGGAGACCACGGCGTTGCCCGTGATCCGCAGTGCGCGCAGTTGCGGAATCGCCTGGAAGATCTCGAGCACGCGCGGATCTTCCAGTTTGTTGTGGCTCACGTCAACATTCGTGAGCTGCGCGCAGCGAGTGAGCTCCTGGAGGTCGTCGTACGTCTCCAACTGGTTGCGCGACAGGTTGAGTGACGAGAGCTGCGGCAACTGCGCGAGCCCTGAGATCGTCTTGATGCGGTTGTCGCTGAGGTCGAGCGTGTTGAGCTCCTTGAGACTGTCGAGGTTCTCGATGCGCTCGATCAGGTTCTTGCTCAGGTACAGACAGCGCAGGTTGGCGAGCGACGCGAGGTTCTCGATCTTGGTCAGGCCATTGGACTCCAGCCACAGCGCCTTCAGGTTGAAGTACGCGTCGAGGTCCTCGATGCGCTGAAAACCCTGGAAATGCGCATACCTGTGGGGATTCAACGTGTTAATTGTCAAGGAGGGAACCCATTAGGGATGCTGGCAGATGCGACAAGATACGCCTACAGGTTGTCGTTGAGCTCGGGCGTCTCGTAGTCGTCGCTCTCGCGGCAGAGCTCGCGCAGCGTCTCGGCGTCCATGACGGGGATCCGGTCCCTGCGCTCGGCATGGAAGCGCTTCTTCTCGAGCTCGCGCAGGCGGTGGGACGGCGACAGCACCGTCGAAGTCGTCGGCATCTTTTCCTTTCTTGCGTGAATGTGTGAATGTACTGCTTGCTGCGCTGACACTTCACTGCTTTAAAGGCTTGTGGGATACACGAAAAGACATGCCTTTTCGCGGCCCAAGATCTTTTTTTCCCTTCTTTCTTTTTCTCTCTCGACAACCACGGAAAAAACTTTTTCATCCAACACGAATTTTGATTCCTTTTCTCTTTATAGGCTCTGCACATTGCTTCTTTTGCTGGTAACATGGAGACAGTGAGTACTTTAGGACACATGCGACGGCAGCCCACGCTTTTGCTATTTACCTTTTTTACAAGTCCAGCAGCTTGAATTCGTCACGGAACATGTTGACGTCGCGCGTGTCCGCGATCTTGACGAGGTCGAAGCGCTCCATGCACGTGAAGCAGATCCTTAAATAGCTCCAGATGTGTTCCGCGCGCTGGTTCAGGCTGAGCGCCTGCAGGTAGCACTTGGTGGCTTCTTCGTAGTTGCCCAGGTTGGCGTGGCTGATGCCCAGGTTCAGCCACCCACGCGCATATCGCGGCTTGAGCTCCAGCGCGCGATGGTACGATGGGATCGCTTCCGACGAACGCGACGAGTTGGCTAATGTCGCGCCGAGCTTGTTCCACAGCGAGTACTCGTTCGGTCGCTCTTGCGCCGCCATGCGGAAACTGTTGGCTGCGGCGTCGTAGTCTTTCGAGACGTTGTAGAGCACACCGAGCACGACCTGCACGTCCGAGTCGCTTGGGTCATGTGCGCGTGCCTGGAGCATCAGTTGCATCACTTCGTCCATCAGCGAGCCGTCGCTGTACTCGTCGAGCTGGATCTCGAGCCCGTGGAACTTTGGGTTGTGCTGCACCCACGCCTTCAGATTCTTCAATGCGCCTTGCGGGTTGAGTTCGTTCACGTTGCTGACACCGAGTCCCAAGAGCGCACTCAGGTTATACGGATCCTCCTCCACAGCGCGCTCCAGACACACAATCGCGCTCTTGTCTTCGTCGTTCTCAGCGTGGCACTCGCCAAGCATGCGCCACGCTTCGCTGTTCTCCGGGTGCTGCTGCACCTCAGCTTCAAACGCGAGAATCGCCTCCGAGAGGCGACCCGACTCGAAGAATTCGACGCCTTTCTTGAAATTGTCCGACGCGTCCAGGTACGGGTTATCGGCCTTGTATGTGTACTCGCTCGTGTCGTTCGCTGTCTCCCACGCGTCTTCGAACGGATCCGTGGTCTGCGCATCCGCCATCGCTTTTTCCCAAATCGACTCCTGTCATACAAGCAAAGAGAATTATTACTTGACGTTTCTAAACGTCATGCATACGAACAATACGTAAATAAACGTACCAGATCATCGCCTTCGTTCCATGCGCCTTCGAACACTTTTTCCTCACCCGTGTGGGAATCGTCCCATGCACTGTCAAACGCGGTCGCGTGTGCAGATTGCGCTTCACCCCATGCTCCTTCGAGCCCTTGCTGAGGCGCGCCAGCAGCCTCTGCAAATGCGCTCTCCATCGTCGAGCCGCTGTTTTGCCACGTGGATTCGTACAAATCGCGGTTCACGCGGATGTCTGTCTCGGAGTCGCCCCATGCGCCTTCGAGAGCTCCTTCGGCGCGCAGGTTGTCGTGCACCACTTCGTTCTTCTCTTCGTCGATCTCGAGCTCTCCACTCCCAACCTTGTTCATGAACTGCAGGAACTCGCTGTTCTGCCACTTTGGGTCGGGGTTCTGCGCCATCGTCTGTGCCATTGCAATCGACGCATTCCGTGTCTCCGCTTGGCGGGTGCTGTCCTGCGCGATTTGCTCACTCGTCTGCTCGAACTGCTGCGTGTAATTATGCGCATGGTGTTGGTGGTGCATCGCTGGCGCTTTCGTTTCTTCCCACGCGAGCTCTTGGTGCGATTTCCCCGCCGACTGCCACACGTCGTCCATGTGCAACGACTTGAAATCGTCCACCCAAGCGTCCTGCGCGCGTTGCTGATGGTGCATGAGCTGCGGCGGAGGCGGGCGGTGGTGCATCGGTCCATTGAACCTCGCCGCCATCTTCGACTCTTCAAACGCCGCTTCAAACGCTTGCTGGTGCGGGTTCATCATCATCGGACCCGCCTGCTGCTGCATCTCGCCAGCGCGGAACGCGGCCTCCATACGGCTGCGATGCATCGCTTCCTGCTCAAAGCCCTGCAGCATCTGCGCGTCCGCACCGCGCGCAAAGTTCTGGCGCTGCATCTGCATCTGCATGTCGTTCACGTACCCAGGCTGTGGACCGGGGACCTGGCGGCCGCGCGTGGCACCTCCGCGGTTCTGCGCCTGCAGCACGCTGTCCATGGCGCGCGAGAGCGGGTTCTGCGCCGCCACCGTGCCGTCCACGGCGCACCCCGTGCCCTGCACCATCTTGCCGAAGAGATCCATCGCTGTAAGGATGTATATATGGGGAGAGAGACGTATGGAGAGTGCTGCTGGGGGCGAAATGAGCTCTTCGTATGGCGTGAGCTGCTCCGATTTTGCTGTGCTGCGGTTTGGCTTGCAGAAAGTGAGAGGAAGTCATGGACCTGTGGAAAATGATACGATTCGCAAACGTATATAGGGTTGTATAGGTGAAACCTTCAACGTCAGTCAGAACGCGTATAAGATGCGGGAGGGAGACAAGTTGATGTTGGAAATCGTATACGTCAGCAGCGGGATTGTGGGCTTTCTCTTGGCAGGGGGGATTGCAAAAGGGAGTTGTGCGCTCTTGAGCGAGCGAAAGGAAGTGAGAGGGTGCATGCAACAATGCAGCCATTCGACTGCTAGAAGCAGCAGAGTGATGAGGTCGTGACGATGCGCACGCTGTGCGAAACTTCAGTTTGTTGCTCTGTCAAGTGGTGCATGTGCCAAGGAGTCAAGGTTTGCCTATTATTGTAATTTGTCGATTCTAGTGATTTCTAACAACGAGAGAATTGTACTGTGGTTGTGAACAGTTGTGTAATATTTGCATTCGTGTTGACAGTGGGATATTCTGAGTGGGTCGAACGATGGTAATACCCACATGCAACTGGTGGGCCATTCAGAGTGGGATATAACCAAAGTAGAACCCATCGAGATGAGCTTTGTCGAAGTGTATAATTTGAACTGTGCCACGGCAGGTAAATTCGTCGTCCTCAAGAATCGCCTCACTTCCAAGTCGAAATGTGTGTGTTTTGCTGCGGAACTGCATACACCCACCACACTGTGTGACTGAGGAAATTCTTAGAATTCGTTTGCGGTTCCCGCAGCTTGAACTTCAAACTGCATCTTCTCCAATTTCGTTGCTGGTCACCTCGTATTTTCTAGAGAACAAGGAACCTTCTCGCTGGGTGCGATATTCACAGGAAGAATCGCGCGAAAGAGCGTAACAGCGTTCCACAAATCCAATAAGTTCATGTTTTGCTGCTGCTTCCGTAGAACCGCCGCGCTTTTGGAGGGCAAGTCAACTTGCTACCTTACACGCAGTGAAAGAAGGGTGGTTACGCCAAGCGTAACCCTCGCGCAAGGAATTTGCGCAGTGAATTGATTTGGTTTACAAGATGGCAGCTCAGGACGCAGCCGTCGATTACCCTCTGCGTCAGTATTTCGTCGTTTGCCACCATCTCCTCCATTTCTGAAGCAAACGCATCAGCTGGCGCCACTCTCTGCTGTACCGCGAGCGCACGCAGCAGCTCATCTCCTATTGGCTCTCGAGCCTACACTTGCTGCATGTGCGGTCTGTTGCACTTGTTGCTCTTGTGTGGGTGTGTGCAGGCAGGGGTCACTGCGACTCGTCTCGCGAAAAGAATCAAGTTAAAGTCGTGTCCACAACGGCATTAGACATCCTACGAGAACAGGAGCAGAAAGCACGTGCTCTCGGTTCCTCTTTCGGCCGATCGCACGCCGAGTTCAGCGAAGAATCTCTGTGTTCACCACTTGCTATCGACCTCAACGGATGGACGGCATTTTACTCCCATGCGATACGCAGGACATGCGATTGCCATCAAGTCCTTTTTTGCTGTTGTTTCTGCTTGGGCGAGTGAATCTCCGGCGCGCTGACTGGACGAGCGCCGCCTATGGCCACATGAAGGATAACGTTTCCCCAGCTTTCTCATCCTCCGGCGCATGACAGCGCACGCGTCGGACTCACATCGACCAGTGAGCTGCCGTGAGACAGAGAGATGCAACACGTTTGCCTATTCACGTGACGCGCAACTCTTTCTGCACTCGCGTTTCTGAAGTTTGCAGACGACGACACGTCGGCTCTGCAAGGTGCAAGTTGTGCTGAAGGAACTCGCCGGTGCTCTGTCACGAGGGAGCTGACAAACAGACCGATCACTTGCACTGGCCGCTCTCTTTCGCAGAAATAAATCAACCAACTTGATCTCTTTTGACAACGGGAACTTCCCAAGCAGCAAAAAAATACGCAAAGACAAGACAACTCGGTGTCAGCAAACAGGACGGTAACCGGAGCTGAGCACGTGCCCTGCAAAAACCATAGTGCAACCGTAACCTTGCTTGTCTTTGTCTGTCTTCTTTAAAATCACGGTCCACATGATTCCTACAAACACTGATTCAGACCATTGCCTGTCACATTGGCAAGCAAACAAGTCTTAGTGTTATCCATTTATCCCTCTCTGCCACATGGCGCTTGGTGTCCATCCAGCCAGCCGCAAATCATCTCCACCAAGAGAGCAGATATGATACCGCCAAAAAAGAAAGAGAAATAAATCAACTGTAAATTTGCGTGCTGCCAGCAGCTCCGTAACCCTGCGAGCGTAACCCCTTGTCGGTTGCTAGGTATTCGATCTTACCTGCTGCGAGCATTTTCTAAGCGAACACTTCTGTGAATGCCCTTGATGTTACAAGTGGCGTAGGGCTGGTGGCTGGAGAGGCCAATCACCTCTGACGTCCTCATGGGGTAAACGAAAGGCAAACATTCAAAGGTGAGGCCAATCGCCTCTGACGTCCTCATGGGGTAAACGAAAGGCAAACATTCAAAGGTGAGACCAATCGCCTCTGACGTCCTCATGGGGTAAACGAAAGGCAAACATTCAAAGGTGAGGCCAATCGCCTCTGACGTCCTCATGGGGTAAACGAAAGGCAAACATTCGGCAGGTGAGACCAATCGCCTCTTACATCCTCCTGTTGTAAATATGCCGTACAAACAGGAACACCCCTACCCACATGCAGCAGTTTTCTCAGGAGAGTCTGCAGTCAGTCAAAAAGTCGGGCTGCAAACCCAGCCAAATAAATCCACTGGCGAACCCTACCCACCAATCACGGTTACCGTCCGGAGTGATGGTCGCTCGACCGTAGCTCTTCGTCGCATAATCGGTAGTCCGCCATTCTCCTAATTGCGGCCATTTGCGCCATTTACGACACCGCAAGCACGCTGCACTCTGCCTTCGCCTTCGCTTTAGCCGCGCGCTTGAGAGCGAGCGAAAGACCCGCCAGCACGATCCACGCGCCGCCAGCACACGCACGAACGATGGGCACCGCGTGCTCCCGCCAGGACAAGTACGCCGTCGCCGCTGCCAACTCGTTCCACCAGCACAACAGTCAGCACAACAGTCAGCATCATCACATGTTTGCGCCGCGAACAGCAAAGCCGCACTGGCGCATCGGACGCCGGAAGCGAATGCAGCATCAACATGACAAGACGCAGCACAATGCAGCGGATATGCCGCGCATGCCCGGGCCGCTGGATGAAGACAAGTTCCGCACGGAAGGCAAGTCCCGAGCGACAAACACGGCGCAGAACAATTTGCAGCACCCGAACCAGAACGACGGCGTGACGGAGTACGACTGGAAAGAGTACATGCCGCCAAGTCCCGTCATGAACGACTATGCCGCGCTCTCGACCCAGAATAGCAGGTTCCGGAAACACATGGAGGACGAATGCGTGGCCATCCCCGCGTTCAAGGCGTTCCACGGCGATCCGGCGACGAGCAGCTTTTTTGGAGTCTACGACGGCCACGGCGGTGACTTTTGTTCCAAGTACGCGGCCGCGCATTTCCACACAAAGCTGTCAGCGCTGCTCGAGTCCAAGTTCAACATGAAGCGACGTGACTCGGAGCTCAGCAACCACAGCGCCGCGACGTCCTCCAGCAGCAGCACCGAGTACTTTGACATGGACGCCGACGTGCTGAGCCCAGAGGACATTGAGACCTGCTATGCCGACGCGTTCGCATCTATCGACAAGGAGCTCGAGACCTTTGACGAGTCCTCGTCGTCGGGCTCCACCGCGGTGACGTGCCTCATCCGGAACTACAACGGCCGCACCACGTTCCACGTCGCGAACGTGGGCGACTCGCGCGCCATTTTCTACAGCAACGGTGAGACCACGCGCCTGACGGTGGACCACAAGGCGACCAACCAGGACGAAGTGAAGCGCATCAAGGCGCTCAACGGCATCATATTTAACAAGCGCGTCGGGGGCGTCGTGGCGGTGACGCGCGCGCTGGGCCAGGCCGACGAGAAGCCGTTCATCTCGAGCGCGCCGCACATCGAGTCGGTGGAGGTCGTGAGCGACGACTCGTTCCTCGTGCTCGTGAGCGACGGCGTGACCGACGTGTTCTCGGACGAGCAGGTGACGCAGTTCATCGCGGAGCGTCTCGCGGTGGGCGACAACTCGATCACGATCTGCAAGCAGCTGCTCGCACAGGCAAAGGACCAGGGGTCCATGGACAACATGACGGCCATCGTCATCCGCTTTGGCGGCAGCGCCAACCATTAAGTTAAGTACCGAGACAAAGAGCAGTCTCAGTTAGTAGCAACCCCATTAAACTAATTTATCATCTCGTGAACGCACGACATCATGGTCGTTTGTTAGTGGAAATCCTTATTGAGAGAGAGAGAGCTCCATCCATTCTGAAGCGGGCGGCGAGTGTTGCACCAGTGCCATTAGGTTCAAGTAAAAAGAGCAAAATGCAACGTACGCAACTTGAACTTGTGCATAAAGTGTAGACGGCGGTGGTTCCACTTCGCTGCGAGAGGGACGACCCACTTAGGCGAGTGATTGCGCCGCTTGCTTCCGTCGACAAGGCATTGGATGTACAGTAGTGAAGTAGTAAATGCGCTTCCTGTTAGTTGATACTTGAAGACTTTGACTTGTGCCTTATAATTTGTCTGCTGCTTCATATGGGTCAAATGATGTTCAGATTATGCAGCGACAAGGTACTTGGTTCTTCTCAGCTGCCGCCGTCATCCTGCGGCCCACGTCGCGCTCTGTTAATAAATAGACGTGCATTGGAAAGCAAAATAAAAACATGCCGGAGAGCTGGTGAGTTAGAGGTCAAGGCAGCGAGGCGCCTCGGGTTCCTGGACCGCATGACGGAAGGTCAGGATCAGCGGTCGCGGCGCGAACTGCAGCATCTGGATCGCCTTCTTGTAGCCCATTTGGCTCACGTCCAAGTGGTTGATCGAGAGCAGCAGGTCGCCAATCGACACTTGGCTTCGGGACGCCTGCTGGCCGACCGTGCCGTGCTCACTGATCTCCGACACGATCGGGTACGGCTTGGCCTTGTCGGGTCTCAGTACGATGCCCAGCGGACCGTCTTCTTCTCGCCAGATGATGTAACTCAACGAGCGTTCGAGGCGTTCGCGACGCTTATGCAGATCCTGGCGCACGGCGCACGACATGCGTCGCGACCGTGACATGAGATCTTTCTGCATCTCCAGCGCGCCGGGACGACGAAAGCGCAGCACCGCGGGCCGCACGCCGTCTTCCACGATCTGCATGATTTGCTCAAACGCGACCGACGACGTATTGGTGCTGCAGCCGTTCACGGAGATCAGAAAGTCGCCGTTGCGGAGATTCCACATGCCCGGAAGCGAGTCGTTGCTGCCGCTGTCATCGGTGATGCGCGGGTACCCTGTGATGCTGCACGAGTCGAACTCGACGCCGAGCGAGAAGCCGTGCCAGAGCAGTACCTCGAACTGCTGATGCGCGTCGTCCTGCTCTTCCAGAGAGAGCGGCAGTGCCGTCGACGCCAGCGACGACGAACCCGAGGCCGTCAGCGAGTTGCTCTGCGCCGACACCGCGCGCAGCTTGAGCTTGGTGCGCACAAAGAGCTGCAGCGTGCGCACGGCGTCGTCCTTGCGCAGCTCGTCGTCCATCCATTGGTGGAACGAGTTGCCGCGGCGCAGACTCGTGGGCAGCGAGTCGCGGCGTGCCGCCTTCCCAAAGTGCCTCGTAACGGGTTTGCGGATGCTGACGCTTGGCTCATGCGTCACGGACGCCACAGACGGCATCACCATCGCCATCTCTTGTTAAATTCTGCTTTGTATGTGGATCTTCTGCCCAATGCGCAGATCTTCCGTCTTTCCTCCCGACGTGTCCGCGAGCGTGCAGAATGGCGAATGCGACAGAATAAAACAAACACCAACAAGGGGTACGTGTGTGCGTACGTGCGTGCGTTGGCGTCCACGTGCGTATGGGGGGCTCTATGGAGCAGTTTCAACGGCGAGTGCTTGCTTGGCTTTGGTCGATGGTCGCGACGGCGAGTCGTGTGTTGTATACACTGACGACAAGGCAAACAAACACGAACTGAACAAGCGAGGATGCAGGCAGAACCCCCAGTGTTTCTTGTGTGAGTATTTTAATGGTTTAAAGCAAGACTGACGGGATCGAGACTGAACAAAAAAGAAACGGACCATTGCATCGAATAAAACCTGACACATTTGAAATGGGTTTAATGCAACAGAAACCTTGAGCTCGATCAATGCCATCAACAAAATTGGGTTTTCTGTGTGCAGGCTTGGAGTGCTCGTTTACCCAGAAAATCGAACAAAAGACCATCACTCTGTGTGAGTGATGTGGTCCACTGTGGTGTCGCTTCAACGACGCTGGAAAAAAGTATCTTTGTGGTTGTCGCCGCATGTCCAGCAGCGGATTCAAAGCCGTGCGCCATCGTTTTGTGTCGCTTTGTTGGCGCAGAGAAATGCCAAAAGGACGCACGATGCCTTGAAGTGGAGCCCCTGGAACTCAGTAGCGTCGAGGGTCGGTTCGCCTTGTCGCAGAGCTTGCGGCGTTGAATGCAGACCAGTGAGGACAGTTTGCGATGCTTCTCTGAAGCAGCCATTACGTCGATTAAAGCCCGGTGGTGGTGGCGTTTGCTTGACAAGAATGAATGGAATTGAGTCACCGTTGGTCCTTCTATGCGAGTCATTGCTTGGTAGGATTGGAGCACTTGTAGCTGAGATATGAAGGCAGAATTGTGTTTCTGGACATTTGTACACACAGTTCCAGCAGCAATGTCTGAGAACTCTCACGAGTAAGTGTGCGTCATGCCCCACACATAAACTCTCTTTTCATTGCACTCGTCTTCGCTAGCATCCAACAAGCGCAACTCTTCGAGTTCAAATGCTGGCAGCATTGCACCAGTTTGCAACATGGTCACCAGCAATACAGTGACTCCTCATTGCCAAGCATTGAAAAGACTGCCGCCGACATACATCTCCCATGTCCAAACGTTGAAGACCTGTGAGTGGCAGACATGGGCACACATTGACGTACCTACTGCTAGAGTGTGATGTTACCATGACGATAACGTCGACGCTTCACTCTTCTATTGCACCGTGCAGCTCTTCTGCATCCCTCTTTAGTCACGGGGACAATGGAGAGAGAAAGAGATTGGGTGCCTCAACGCTTTCACTGACGCCAGGTGACGTTTCAGGCTCTAAATATCTCGCACTGTGTGTGACACATTGCTTCAACAAATATTACGAGAGTCAAATGATGACACGCTGACAAAGTCTACTGCTTTTAACCAAGAGCACCAGGTTGCCATCTTACCAGTGTTTGCCGATCTGCTGCTTCGACTAGCTTACAGAATACTGTCAGTTGGGTACCGGCTTCGTTTCCTGCACCAAGAGAATCCAGAGTGCGACAAGCGGCCGATTCCCGACTGCAACGCAGTCGACACAGACCACCACCTCTTCTTCGACTGCTCGCACTGCGGACGAGTGTGGGCAATCCTGATACCCGACTGAACCCAGTTCTTCGCGTCCCAAATCTCTTGGACTGATGTGGTCTTGCCTCACACGATCACAATCGCCAGAGCGTGGTCAGATGTCAAGCACACCCTACTGTCCCTGTAGACCATCCTCCGAACAGCCACTCTCCACACTACATGGGCGAATCGCAACAAAATCATCTTTGAAAGTGGACACCCCAGCCAACCCCAGATACTAACTGCTCAGATCCTCACAGCATCTGCGGTCCATGTTCGAGAGCTTCTGCGCCATGATGGCACCGACCGAGAACAAGTCCACCGGACACTAAACCAGCTCCGACGCTCCAGCCACTTTGGTTCGTTTTTCAGCACACGCAGCCACCTCCTGAAAGTCCGAAAGCTCGAAAACTTGCACTGGTCATTTGCTTCCCGCTCAATCTAGTTGCCCCATTTGTGTCCTCATCCATAGTTGGCTTAACTCATTACTCTAGTTGTGAAACACCTGCCTAACAACAGTGATCGAGACACTTTAAAACAGTATGCGAGTCAATTAAGTACGATACTCCATTGAGACTAAATAAATCTATGTGTCGTACGGTACTCCCTCCAGAAGATATCGCATCCAAAGGGGGAGGAATCGGAAAGAGAAAGCAGAGCCGAAAGCACCCAAGTGAACGAGCGAGAGAGCGACCATGTTCCAGAACAAGTACGCTCGCACGCCTACAGCAGCCTCGCTTTGGACGATGCAGCGGCGCGTGCGGATACTTACGTGTGCATTTGTGTGTTTCTCTGTTCCTTTCTCTCTGCGTGAAGCACCGAGTACGATCGTGGTGTGAACACGTTTTCGCCTGAGGGCCGTATCTTCCAAGTAGAATATGCGATCGAAGCCATCAAGGTACATACAAGATGCGCATGGGAGGGTGCGAAACTATAGCGCATGGTTCTAACGCACATGAATGCTGCGGTCGCTTGCTGGATGCGCGTGTAGATGGGAACGACCGCGATTGGTATCCGCACCAAGGAGGGCGTGGTGTTGGCTGTCGAAAAGCGATTGACGTCGCCATTGTTGGAGCCTGGCAGGTGTGTTTTCTTTATGCTTGCTTGCCTGATTATAGCACTGGGAGAGCAGTGTATAATATGTATTTCTTTGCATGTGCTCTTTCTTTAGCATTGAAAAGATCATGGAGATTGACCGCCACGTCGGCGCCGCCATGAGTGGCATCACGGCCGATGCGCAGACGCTGATCGACCACGCGCGCGTCGAGGCCACAAACCACTGGTTCTCGTACAACGAGAAGATCCGGGTACATGCGCTCACGCAGGCCATTTGCGACTTGGCGTTGAGTTTTGGCGAAGGCTCGGACGAGAACAACCACAAGCAGAAGATGAGTCGTCCGTTCGGCGTCGCGCTGCTGCTCGCGGGCATCGACGACTCGGGCCCGCAATTGTACTCGTCGGACCCGTCGGGCACTTACGTGCCTGTGAAGGCGCACGCCATCGGCTCTGGTTCGGAAGGCGCATTGAATAATTTGAAGGAAAGCTACACGGACAACATGACCCTCAAAGAGGCGGAGACATTAGCGATCAGCTCGTTGAAGCAGGTATGTGGGAAATGTGACAAGGAGACACGGGAGGCGTGTATCTTGAGTGCGATGCTGACTGTGATCTCTCTTGTGTTCTTGTTGCTGCAGCACATGGAGGAGAAGCTGACGAACACAAACGTGGAGCTCGCGATTGTGACGCGCGAAAAGGGCTTCCACGTCTGCACCACAGAGGAACTCGAAGCTGTCATCTCGCGCGTCTAAATTCCTTAATTTCGGAGACACCTGCCGTGAAGTAAGCAAGAGAGAGAGAGAGAGAGAGAGAGAGAGATCAGGAAGCCGTTGTTGCTGCTGGCAAAGAAGCCGCAAGAAGCAGAAGGCATGAGGCAGCAGCAGAGCATAACGGCATAATGAACCGCGAAGCGTGTTTGACAAAGTGGTATGCAACTTTGTATGAGTGCATTTCAGCAATCTCCATTTTCTTGTTTTCTCTTTTCTCTCGTGTCTCAAGAAAATCCTGTGGTGTGGGAGACGGCGCCAACGGCGTGTTGGGTCTATGGCGCCATCAAAAGATCTCACAACGGTCCCTGAGTCAGTTCCTTTCATTCGGCAACACACACAAGTGGCAGCAAACAAAGCAGCACAATGCGACTCCTTCGAATCGTGACCTCGTACTTGTGGCTTGCCGTCTTCACCTTCAGCGTCACTGCCATGCTGCACACGATGCGCGATCTGCGGCCAGTGCCGCCATCGCTGATGAAATCGTCCGGGTTCTACTGCCAGCATGAAGACCCAGAGCATCGCGTGGAAGCAGCGCTCAAAGAAGCGTCCGAGGCGTTTGAGGTGCAACTTTCAATGCATGAGCACCACCACCACCACGACCATGATCGCATTCATTCGGACGCGGACATGTGCGACTGCGGCAAATCCCACTGTCGCTGCAAAGAAGCGCTCTGGGACATGGTGCTCTATCGCGTGGACGAGAACGACATGGAGGAAGGCATGATGGACCAGGGCTACCGGCAGCACGTCTGAAGAGAGCGCGTCTCGCATGGCAACATGGAGTATATATTGGTGGCACGCCTTTCATTCGGTATCATCCACACGCACACAAATCAACGCAATACAGGCTGTTTGTTCTCTTTTCCACGCATTCTTTTTCTTGCTTGTGGCTCGTAGCTCTTCTTTCACGCATTCGCTTTGGAGCATTCGAAGGGGAACCTATGTATTTAAACTCTACGCTTTGTTGGCTGCAGGGGCGTCTCCAGCCGCCGCACCAGCACCAGCAATCTCCTTGTCGTCGCCGAGGAGCTCCTTCTCGTCCCCGAGCGAGTCCGAGCGCTCGCTGCCGCTGCTTGCGTTCGACGTGAACGAATGTAATCGCGAGATGATCATGTCGAGCGCGACCGAGTTGACGCCGTGCGGGATAATAATATCAGCGACCCGCTTCGACTGCTCCACGAACATCATGTGCATCGGACGCACGGTCTTCATGTACTGGTTCATGACGGACTCGGCCGTGCGCTGACGCTCCTCCATGTCTCTTCGCAGTCGGCGCACCAAGCGGATGTCAGCCGACGTCTCCACGAAGATCTTAATGTCCATCAACGACGCCAGCTCTGGGTCCGCAAAGATCAGGATGCCTTCAACCAAAATGACGCTGTTGGGCTTCATGAGCGACGTCTGCTTGCAGCGCGAGTGCGTGCTGAAGTCGTACTTGGGGACCTCGACCTCCTTGCC
The DNA here is from genome assembly GCA_006386115.1 of Globisporangium splendens. Taxonomy (NCBI): domain Eukaryota; phylum Oomycota; class Peronosporomycetes; order Pythiales; family Pythiaceae; genus Globisporangium; species Globisporangium splendens. The sequence continues at coordinate 42,917 of VFIW01000116.1, forward strand.
GGCACGCAACTTGCGCAGGTGCTCGATGAGCAGATCGGTCTCGAGCGAGTCCGGGTGGTCAAAGTTGTGCTCAGCGCGCTGCTCCATGGTCAAATGACTCAGATCCTTGTAGTAGTAGTCGTGCGAGAGGTACGACACGCGGTCGGCGCCAAAGTCCGAGATGATGGCCTTCGAGAGCGTCGTCTTGCCCGAACCCGAGCCACCGCACACGCCGACGACCAGGATCTGGTTGCCCTCGTCGTTGAGCGCCTGATTGCGGCGGTCGAGGCGGAACTGGTCGGGTCCCACCGTGTTGTTGATGTACACGATGTCCTGGACGAGCTCGAGCTCGCGCGCGTCCGACGACGAGTTCTTGAGCTGCGCCGAATGGCGGTGCTTCTGCGAGCGCACGCGCAGCGTCGCCACCGCCGCCACCAGCAGCGAGCCCACCAGCAACATGTCCACCACGTTGCGCTGCACACTCACCATCGTGTCAATGTGCTTTTAGTGTGTGTCGTAAGGGGGAAGAAAGGCTTCGTATACGCGGCCGCGTTCTCGGAAATGGCCGTGCCACTCGCTCGCTCGCTCATGCAGTCATTTTCCAGGCGGAGGAGTCAAATAACCTCGCAGTGGCGACGGACGATGGGATGGTTGGCGGACTGGGCCGAATCGAATGAGCCAATCCGAAGCGTCGAAATGCGGGTTGACGCGTTATTCTACCCAATCAGAACCCCGAACGCAGAAAAAAGAACAACCACACAACAGCTACCTCTCCCGCTTCTTTTTTCCACATCTCCATCACCAGGATGGCGGTTCATTTCCGATACAAAGTGAGGACAAATGGGGAGGATCAACCGCGCTTCCTCTTCCTGAATGCGTGCATCTGGCAGCTCAGAAAGTGCTTCAAGTCCCTTCGTTCGCATTCACGCAGCGCTACGAGGCAGCAAGCGCATGTGGGACACACACACACACAATGGGTTCTTTCCTGCTCTGATTGATGGAAAGAATGGCCATTTCGCATGGCGGAATCTGGTTCTGGCCTCAAAATCAACAGCAAGCCTGGTCGGGGAAGGAAGAACGCTACTTCAACCTGTTCCCCGCATGTTTACCATATATTTCCTTTCTTTATTCTGCTTCTCGTATGCGTCGGTTCGTTCGTTCGCTTGTGTCGGCTTCATGACTTCGCTCTGTCTTCTGGTTAGAGCTGCTCCATATAACCACCCAGCGCGCTTGAACCCACAGGCACTCACTTGCACGCAAATGCACGCACCTCCTAGTGATTAGTGATTGCCTGCGACCGAGTCGATGAGGATCGGGTAGCCCGAGTCGAGTGGGAGGTTGTTGCAGATGCTCTGGCAGATCGCGGGGATGTCTGTGGTCGGGTCCAGAAAGTCCGTGAGGAAGATCAGCAGCTGGAAGTCGCTGATGCGCTTCACGTACTCCTCGCTGCGGTACTTTTGCAGTTGCTCCTTGAGCGCTGCGCGCGTGCGGTAACTGCCCTCGCGGTTGAGCTTGGGAAAGTCACACTTCATGTCGGACTCGTGCGTCACCACGGGCACGACGCACAGAAAGAAGTTGTTGTCGATCTCATTCGCGGGCTTGGCCTCCACGAGCGCCGTGAACGTGTCGTGCACGCCGCAGCTCTGCGGGTCGCCCTCCTTCTCCACGAGCGCGCCGACGCTGAACATCTCGACGCACTGGTCGCTCACCTGGAACGCTTCGAAGGACGCCTGGCCTTCCTTGTCCAGCGTCACCTTGAGCGTCACGAACAGCGATTCCTTGCCGCCGGCGTCAGCTTGCAACTGCGCCGCCAACATCACCTCATGCGCCGAGAAATGAAACGTTTCCTCCTCTCGTGGCGGGTGCGAGAACACCCACCCGACCTTCTCGCGGCCCAGCGCTTCGGCCACAGCGTCCACTTTGTCGCCATTCGGGTCGTCAAACACCTCGAAGCCGAACGCGTCGCCTTCCTGTGGGGGTTCGTAGATGAAATCCACTGTCACCTCTTTCGTTTCTTGGTCCACAGTGCCGTACAGCCACCCACACCGGGACTGCTGGAACGCGAACTGGCGCAGATACGACTGGAAGTCGTTGCAGCTCGCGGCGTCCAGCACCACTTTGCTCACGTGCGCGCTCTTCTGCGCGCTGATCTTGTACTCGAACTGCGCGTCCATGCGCATGAACTCGCCGAGCGTCCAGTGCATCTTCATGTCGCGAAGCGCCTTGAGCCCCGGCCGGAACGAGTTCTTGCCCGCGCGGTCGTGGTACGTCACGTGCGTGAGCGAGCCGTCGGCGCTGATCTTCGTGCCCACAGTGCCGCCCGTCGTGATGAGGTCGCCCTCGTAGTCCAGATAGAGCATGTCGCCATGGCTGACACCGAGCTCCTGCAGCGTCTGATGGTCGTGCACGACGCGCGTCTGCTGCTGGTCGAGCGCCAGCTGCTGGATGTTCTGCGCGATCGCGTGCTGCTTCTCCACCCACTGCTTCACGTCGCCGACGGTGGACTGCGGCGTGAGGTCCGCCACGCGCCAGATACCGTTCTTCGAGCGCACGCGCACCAGCATCCTTTCGTCTTGTATCTTGGAAGTGCGTGCCCAATGTTCGAGGCAATTCCATGAGAACAACGCATTGCCTGTCTGATATTGTAAACCTGCACATGGAGATGGGATCTGTCAAGCGTTTTAGAGAGGGAAACGTATAAAACCTGAGTAACGACATACACTGCTATACCAGATCATACGAGTAATGCGACGATACGCTGGAGTGTATGGATATGCATCCTGTGTATTCTTATGCAGCGATCCAACATATATAAAATACTAGGAGATGGATGTTTGGCTTGGTGGTTTTGCTGTGTCAATGCAGCGCAACAGAGCGGAATGGAGAAAGTGGCGGAATGCGCTCTTCTCTTCTCCCGCCGTCACTCTCACAAAGCACAGGCAGCTCATGGAAACTCAACAGAGTAGCGCCCACGACCTAGGAACTAGTCTATTCTATCAACGCAACATGCAAAAGAGCGCCGCCTTCCTGGCAGCCCAATCGGTCTCTCGCGCGGCTTAGTCGGAGAACAACTTGACGACGTCGTGCTTCTCCGACGGGCCGACGTAGTTCTTCCACTCCTCCTTCTGCTTGTGCGCCGTGAGGTGGTGGTCGAGCACGTCTTCCATCATCTGCTTGGAGAACGCGGACGTGGACGAGCCGTACGCCGCCGCCTGGAACGCGATCACCAGCTTCGACAGCTCACGACCGGAGAAGCCGTCGATGCGCGTCGCGACCTCCTCGAAGAGCGCGTCGTCGATGTCGTCCTCAACGTAGATCTTCTTGGCCGACGAGTTCTTCGGCGTGCGGATGTAGCTGTCAAAGTACTGCTTGAGCATGCGCACGCGCTCGGCGTGGCCCGGCAGTGCGAACTCAACCATCTCATCGATACGATCGTTGATGGCCCAATCGAACTGCTCCGGCTGGTTACTCGCAAACACGATCATGAACTTGTCGCTTGCCTCACCCGTGCGGTACAGGAACGCGTTCAGCGCATTGCGCATGTCTTCACTCATGACGGTGTTGCTACGCTTCTGCAAGAACGCATCGGCTTCATCCACGAACAGCAGCAGACCGCGACGGCTGTGCGACGCCCAATCGAACAGCTTGTGGATCTCCGTCACACCCTCACGACCAAGCGGAGCGACATCACCACCGGTCAAGATGGCGTATTCGAGTCCCGAGTGGCGCGCGAGCGCCTTGGCAAACAGCGTCTTACCCGTACCTGGAGGTCCGTGGAGCAGCAAGTGACGGAATGGTGCGCGGTTCTTCTTCGTGTTGAACGTCGACACCGCGACGCTGCGCAAGCGCTGGTCGAGCTTTGGCTCCAAGACAACACCTTCGAGGGCGTCGGTCGCCTTTTGCAGACGAAGCACGCGCTTGATCGATGGGATCGGGTTCGCGATGATCTGCGGAAGCGTGCGGCGCGAAGTCTCTCGCACAAGCGACGGCTTGCCGAGACGCGCTTCAATGTACTTGCCCGCGACACCCGTCGACGTCTTGGCAGTGTACACACCGAGGGCAAGCGCCGTGAGCGACGCCACGGTGGCCGTGAGCTTCTCCTTGTCATCGACAAACGCCATGACGCCCGAACCGATTGTGGAGCCGGCAAGCTTGATGCCCTCCAACACGGTCTCACGATATTCCTTGGCACGCACACGCGCTTCTTCCAAGTGCAAGTCGTGGTTTAAACGCTCCTGCTTGATCTTGCCTTCCACTTCGGCCGCAACCTTGGAGAGCTCGGTCTTTTGGCGCAATTCAGCTTCGTACTCGAGCGTCTTGCGGCGCGAACTCTCCTGGCGCGCGAGCATCTCTTCCTGCTTCTTAAGCTCCTGCTCCTTCATTTGCTTCTGGTACGCGAGCTGGTCAGCATACTGCTTGCGCTTGAGCTGATCTTGGTACTGCGCGCGCTGCTGGTGCTGGCGCGTCTCTTCCTCCAGCGTCTTGCGGCGCTCCTCGCCCTCTTTCTGCACGCGCACGATCTCATACTGCTTGTACAACGCTTCGTTCTCCTTCACCTTGGCCTGGTGCTCCAGCTGCTTGGTGCGCTCAGTCTCCTTGGCGATCTGGAACGCGTCCTTGGCATGACGCGAGTTCTCGAGCTCGCGCGCAGCCTTCGCGGCGCGTTCGAGGCCCGACGGGTCGAACGAGTAGCCGCCAGGGCCAGCGGCCGCCGCGGGTGCCGCCTTGTTGTTGAGCGTGGAGGGTGGCGCCGCGGGGGCGCTCGCCTCGGGCGCGGGCTCAGCGCTGCGTCGTCCGAATCCGCCGAACATCGTGGTCGCAGGGGAGGAAGTTGAGCTTGAGCTTTCTGGGTGTCGGGTGGCTGGCTGAGCGCTAGAGCCAAAGTGTGCGCGTTGATGCGCAAGCGCAAGACCATAGGATTTTTGCGTGAGTGTTTGCGGAAGCGCACTTTATCGGAGATGTTGGGTAAGAATGCAGTGCATGCGACATGTTGGTCCATCCAATCATTTGTTGATTTAGAGAAGTTACGTGGACAATGTGCGCCACACTATTTTGAGGGTCCGACCGTTAAGTTAACGGTTAACAGTGAGAACGGACGCCGACTGATCCGAGTGTTGATCGGTTGTCACGCAGCAGCTCCTAAAATGCTGGCTGACACTCATCAATTCCAACGGGACGATCGAAGTTCATGCGCGCGCGTGCGCACTGAGAGCACAAATGGAAAAGCTCTACGACGCGTGGACCTCCACCCAGAAGAAGGCAGTCTCCATGGTTGTACGTCTGCTGTTGCTTCTGTTGCGTTGCTTGCATCACAAGCGGATTGCTCACTCTTCATTCGCTTTTGCATGCTTTCTGTAGACGAACGGAACTGAAAAAGTGCGCGATGCGGCGAACGATGCAGCCCAGAGACTCAAGCAGGACGCTGAGATGGCGCGCGACAAAGCAAAGGACTCGGCCGAGAAGATGAGAGAGTCGATGGGCGAGAAGGCGAAGCAGGCATCCAAAAAGTTCCAGAACGTGGCGCACGAAGCGAAGACCAATGCGCAGACCAAGGCGAGTCAAGTCGGCTCGACAGTCGCTGAGAACCTGAAGGCGAACCAGGACTATATGACCGAGAACTTGCGCAAGAACAAGGAGTACTTCCAGGAGACTGCGTCGAACAAGGCGGAGGAGCTGCGTCAGCGCGCTGGAGACAAGGCGTCCGAGATGTCGTCTGCTGCGATGGACAAGGCGCAGCAGCTGCGCCAGCAGTCGGGTGAGAAGGCTTCCGAGTTCTCATCGGCCGCGCAGGAGCGCATGAAGGCGTCGATGACGGAAGGTGCAAAGAAGCTTCGTGATTCCTCATCTTCCGTCGTGGGCTCGCTGGATCCTCGCGCGCGCGGACGGAAGTTCCGCAACCGCATGCTCATCCTCGGCGCCTCGGGTATCTTTATCTACGGCTTTGCGTCGGCTATGCCTGATGCCATGTCCAAGTACGCGCTCGAGAGAGTGCGCATCCAAGAGACAGCCAAGGCGAAGCGCAGAGAGGACGAATGAGCACAAGTGTTGGGGAGCGCGGTGGGCAACACCATCCTCTAGGCGCTTCCCCATGCATATATTCGTTGCATCTCGCCTTGTGATCCATCCGTAATCTCTTGCTATATTGCCCGTTAGCTATAAACAAAACGTGCGTAAGAGATCCGATTTGACATACTAAGCAAGAGCTGCCTCACTTCTTTGGTTCTTTCGGCTCGGGTCGCTTGCTCGCCTCGTACAGCAGCAGCCAGTGTGGCTTCTTCCCGGCCTCCTTCTTGAGCGTCTCGCGTCGCCTCTTCTTGGCTTCGACTTTGGCGACGATCCACGCCAAGTACTCGGCTTTGACCTCTCTGGCAATGTTCAGTCAGCCATCACTCTCCATAAACACAACTATATGAAAGACGCACCTCGGTGCGCCACCGGATGTACTGCTCTTCGTCAAACACCGTCGCGGGGTCATTCTCACCGCTGTGTTCGTCCCCATTTAGCAATCCTGAGACTCCGTCACAAGCGCCTTCATCGTGCTCTTCTGCAACAGACCCACTGTCCCCTCCATTGCGGAAGCTGCCCACGGAGCCGAGACTCATGGGGGATGCCGCCCCGAGTTGCCGCATACTCGCCTTGGCCGACATCAGGCTTCTGTTCGACGCGATTAAGAAGTTCTGTGCATGTTAACAACAAAGTGAGAAACAATGCGTAAAGCCTAAGCAATGCAGGATCCTCTCACCTTGCTGGAGAAGCGACTGAAGCGGTTCGCTTCCATGAACATTTGCCGTTGGTGCTGCCAACAGTATCGTGCCATTTATTCGTTAGCCTCATCAGTATCGACGATATCGTATGGAGAAAATACTCACCAACTCGAGGTCACCTGGGTCATCTGGTAGCGCCAACGGCTCAATCGTTTTCTACATGAAAAGGCACTTTAGTTCACGCCCAAGGGCTTCAGTTTCAATTAAACAGATAAAGCAGCACCGTGTTGCGTCGCTTCCATAGCGGTGCGGCTTCCCCGTCGCCGTGCGAGTCCTCCCCAGCAGCGCTGCTCGATTCGCGTGCCGAGCCGACGTGGAAATCGATCAGATCGCCGTAGTCTTCGTGGTGACCTGCTGACGGTTGCTCGTCGAGAAGCGACTCGGTGATCTGACAGAATCCAAACACGTGACACCAGCAACAAGCAAAGCCAAAACCAAAGCTACAACCACCTACGCGCCATTTCCAGATCTTTGCAGCTGATCACGCGCGGCAGACTCAGGAATGAGCTCAGTGTGCGCACGAGGCGCATCGCAGCGACGACCGATTCATCGTACTCCACCGCATCACCATCACTCACGGTGGTCGAGCGCATGCTGTTGCCTCTTCGGAGGAAACTCCGTTGCTGGCGCAGAGACGTCGAGTCCATGAACGTGTCTTGGGTCTCGTACGAATTGCCATCCTCATACTTGGCTTTGACACTCATTTTCTGTTTTTATGTGCATTTATTGATCAGTCCAAGTCAGATCTGGACAGTCAAGTGCCTATCAATGCCGAGTGGATCATGATTGAGAAAAACGGAAATCCTCGCAACGATCTCTCAGCGATCGAGCGAAGCACGACGTACCATTACACGACGCGTCACATTGGACCGAACGTTCACCACTTTCGTCTCGAGCTGATCCGTAGAGATTGTGTGCTGCGCTATGATCCGCGCTATGGCTATGCGCTCTTCACCACAGTGAACGGGAAACCCAACACGTTGTTGAAGCGCATCTACATCAGCTACGCTAAATCGTCTCTCTTGAGCTTCCCAAAGATTGGAGATGTGACGCTGATCGCCGACAATGAACTGGAAACGCTCAAGCTACATACAGGAAAGTGAAGAACTGGTCAGAGGCACACTTTCGTATATACTGCATTCCCGTACCTTGGTAGCCATTGGTTGAAGCCTGCATCAGCATTTCTATTCAATTCTCATTCGAGAGCCTTCAAGCCAAAGAGCTTGCGGAGCGACGAAACGTGTAGTTCTTTTCTTTCATCGCTTTGACTGAAATTGTTGACCATCATTTATTCTGTTCATGCATGATTAGTGATTACGCATTTCCGCTTCTAGGTTTGCTGCCCATGAATCATAGTTTTCGAGAGTCGACTTGGGCTGCGATTCCTCAAGAGCGTCGTGCTGCACGAACAATCAAGAATCAGCAAACAATTGGTGAACATACACAACATCCCCTTACTCTCTGCGATACACAAGTTTACCTTCAAGTTGCCATTATTTCGGAAACTCTTGGATCTTCTTCGCCACTCGTACCAGCAGCTGTAGGCTTCGAACCACTTGCAAAGTTTCTGCTTCCTGGCATCGGCATTTTTTACAGAGTAGCTTCAGGCGAGTAACCCCTGGCTGAAATTGGAGCACCGAATAGCAAGCTCTTCGACTAGTTCTTGTCAGGAGTGGATTCTGGTGGTATGACTAGCTTCGACGATTTGATTATGTCACCAACAGACGCTCGTCGGAGCTGTGCATTGCATGTCCCAAGCTACAAATGGACCAAGTCAGCACGAGAAAATGAATGCAGATTGACTGTTGTCGCGTACCTCGGGGACAGAATTTCGCTTGGGCTGTGGCGATCCATAATCTCTTTCACTTTCTCTTCGCTTGAGACTGGATGACGGAACAGAGAAAGCACCTCCTGCTAATCTGTCAAAAATTCCAGTAGAAGGGCTTCTCTTTGGAGCGAACGTATCCAACGGCTTTACTTCTGGCTTGAAGGTGCATTCTTGCATTTCCATTTGCTCTCTCAGTTTCTCTCGCTCTTCAACCACTTGGTTCTTGTCATAACTGAGAAGACGCTCCCAAATGGGTACTGCAGGTTGACTATTTGGGTGGTTTTTGGTCGGACTTGTCTCGATTTGTGGTCGGAATGTGCACTCAACCATTTCCTTTTGCATTTTGAGCTCTTCGCTCAGCTCGATTTTTTCTTTCACCTTGTCCTTCTCTTCATACAAACGCTATCATTGAAAGAAGACGCAAAGCAGCAGAGAGTAAGTCACAGAGGACTAGATTAGAGTTAGATAAAGTGATGGACTAGCTCAAACCTCAAAGATACTCTTATCAGGGCTAACTGACGCGCTTCTCTGCTTGGATTTGATTTCTTCAGGAACCTCACTGATTTTGGGCTGAGCAAACATTTATGTCAAACTTTGAGTCGTCATATCAGCGATTTTGAATCAAGTGCTCTCACTTACCTTGAACGAAAACTTCTGCTCATCCTCCAGCTTCTTCTGTTCTCGATCGGCAGTTACCTTCTGCATGTAATCCTTGCTGTACAATCGTTCATGGAAAGGCTGCTTTGACGTGCCTTTTGCATTACCACTCGAGCTGGTAATTTTGGGCTGGAAAGTAGCGATCATTTTCTCATGTGCATGATGCTCTTGACGCAGTTTTTCGAGTCGCTCGGCTCGCTGTTGGCTTGCTTGATACAAACGATCGAAGAGTTTCTCCTCACCTGCTACCTTCCCGGTTGCATCATCAGCTTTCAGCTTGGGATTCTTGGCAACCACTTTCGGTTTGAACGTGCACTGACTTAGCTCTGTCTCAAGCTTCTTCTGCTCCAATTCCAATTTCTTTTGCTTCAGACGTTCTGCATCATACAGCGGACGAGACTTCGCTGGTGACTTCATTGACTTGATCTTTGGCTTGAATGAGCACTCGTCCACAGCTTTTTGCTCCATCTCGTTCTTCTTTTCTTCTCTCTTCATCTGAATCTCTTGTGCCTGCTGATACAGATTTTCGTATCTTGGCTTGGAGCTTTTAGCAGCTAACTTTCTTGCCTTTGCAGTAATTTTTGGCTTGAATGTGCATTCAGACTTTTCCAGCTTTTGCTTGAGTTGCTCTTTTCGCTTACTTGCTTCTGTAGCTCTCTCATGCAAGAGAAGGAATCGATTCGGTTCTTCGGGAGCATTGCGTCGCTTAAATTTGTTGACTTGCGGTGCAAACGTAAACGATTCCTCCAGTTCAGCTTTTCTCGCTTCTTTTCGTTTTTTCGATTCCTGGGCATCAGCGTAGAGACGGTTGCTTGAAGCTTCTATCTCGGAAGAGCTGAGCCGTTTCTTTAGACCCTGTCCAGCTTCAGCGCCACTAGCTGACACTGGAGCAGGAGGTGGCGTCGCACTACTTGGGCTCTGTTTCGCTGGGGTAATTGGGCTTGGAGCTTGTCCTCTTTTCGATGGAGCAGGAGGCGCTGAAGATGCGGATTTTTTCGCTGTTAAAGTAGGCTTCTCAGGTGTATGTGTCTGTGGAGGCGGCACAGTGCGCTGAGCTCTGGGCTTCGGAGGGTTTGCTTTTGCTGTAGCAGACAATGTTGAATTCGTGGATTTGTCATACCGGTCCGCGGTGAGCGGTTTGCTTGAAGCAGTTGTCGAGGGTGTAGGTGCTTTAAGCGAATCGCTCGGTTTTCCTTTGCTGACAGTCTCATGACGGGGAACTCGTCTTTCCTTAGCCGACGCACCCTTTGAAGGTGGATTGGCTGGCTCAGTTTTCTTTGCTTTTTCTGGTTTTGGAAGTGAACGTGACGATACTGCATGTTTTGGCGTCGAAGCGGCTTTTGCCTCCGATTCTCTTTCAGTTGGCGACGGAGTATTAGATGCTGGAACTGTCGCCTTTCCAGAATTCACGCCAGTTGCCACAGATGCGTCATCAATTCTTGGCGATGGATTGCTAGATGCTGGAACTTCTTTCGCCACTTCACATTCTACGCCAGCTCCAGCAGATACCCCATCTTCACATCGCTTAGCAGGATCTCTCAGTGACGGTAACGATGACCCCGGTGAGCTGCTATCAGATGCATCGAAGTCGTCCATTGATTCACCAGGTGTCGTTAACGCCGAGATATTGGTGGTAACTGGTCCTTCTGTAGGCGGTAACAGCGGTTGAGCATATTCACCTTCACCAGTTCGTTCTGAAGACAGCGAAGGCGCTGCAGAAGCTGAAGCTACTGGCAAGTCTGTAAAGCCTTGTTCTAAAGTCACTATCAGATTGGGCTCAGACACAACTTTCGTTTGCTTGTCTAGTGAAGAGTCCTGGCTCAGAACTGTCGATTCTTCTTGTGGTGACGAATCGTCTTCGTGACTCACCACCGGATCATCTTCACGATTGATGGTCAAATTCAAATCTGCCGTGGCTGATTCAAGCAGCTCATTCATCGACTTCTCTTGCTGCGAGGTGCCAGATACCGCTGCTTCGCCGTTGTACAGTTCAAGATCGTCAATTATATCCGTGTGGGAAGTTGCAAACACATCAAATGCTGGTGTCGGGTTTGCGACGGGCGGTGGGAGTGAAGTGAGGTCCTCATTCGGATCGTGAGTCGACTCGCGCTGCGGTGACGCTTTCGGCTCAATAACCAATAGTGGAGGGTCAGCTTTCGTTGGCTCTTCTTTGCTCCCCTTCGGCATGCTGCTTTCACCGTTTGTCGACCCAAAGTCAAAGGGAGCAACCTGCGAGTCATCTGGCTCGGAAAATCCTGATTCTGCATCCGTGTTGTCCATCCATGCACTATCTTTCATCGAACGAGTCGGATCAATCCCAGTCGGTTCCTCACAGACAACATGCACCACATCCTCACTCTCACTATTACACTGGCTGGTTTTCCTTGCATCCCCTTTCACGGGTGACGACGACGTAGATGGCGTAGACAATGGCGAGGCTGAATCTGACGACGATGAGGCTTTCATTACTTTTGGTGGAGAGAGAGACGCACTGTCGGTCTGAAACGTGCTGCGATCGAGATCCTTGGAAGGGGATGCTGACGGCATCAAACTGTCGCCTTCACTCGCAGTCGGCGCCGTCAGCAGGCTATCGTCGGGTTGCTGCTGCTGAACTTCCATTACAGTTGCGTGACTTTCTGTCGGTCTGGTCAAGCGTCAGTCCGCCGCCTCGCGCGTAGTCTCTGGAGAGTGAGCGAGTGCGGATGGAGCGCAACACGGCAGTTCGGGCGGTTGCAGTCTTCGCGTCTTCTTTTTTTGTCAGCACCCACCACCGCCACCTACGCGACGGACGGCGAATGCGAAAATGGGGAAAAGGGAAACCCCCACGCAGTTTGCTTCAACCCCTAGGAACAGAGTGATGATCGCTGGTGTTTCCCTTTTGTTGTTGGTGTCCGACCATCAGTCTGGATCAGCGAGGTTTTTTGTGACTGTGTCCTAGCTTATCGAAATTTATAACTAGGACACTTTACAAAACCCGGTACAATCGAGATGAACTGCTGCATATACCGGTTTGTCAACGGTTTAGTCTGCTGTCATCGAGCAACAGCGCAGCCAATTGTGGGCAAAATGGCAGCGCAAGAGGAAGCCGAGATGGAGGACGCGGCCGCCGTCGTGGACGAGTATCGGGAGATCGTGGTCGAAGGCTCCTTCCAGGATGCGCTGGAGACGTGTCGCCGCCTCATGCGCACGGAGAGCAACGCGCAGCGCGTCGAGACGGCGCACCTTGTGCTGGACCGACTGCGCAGCACCAAGGACGACTCGGACGACAACGTGAACGCGCTGCTGCGGCTGCTGTCCAACTACGTGGCTCCTACGCGAGAGCTCACGGAAGACGCGCTCTCGCTGCTCTTCTTCTGCGACCGCCGCGTGCTGCTGATTCACCACCTTTCAAAGGTAAATGCGCAAGAATTGCTTTTAACCATATTCCAGTGCTGGTCTTAACCGTTTAGCTGCTGTCTGTCTGTGCTGCATTTAGCTTACGTATCAATCGAAGGAGTGCGTGAAGCTGGTCGTGGAAGCCTATCTGGAGTTGCTGTCAAGCGACCGATCGCTGCTGGTGCCGATTCTCGGCTCCTTGGCTGACCTGCCGCTCGACACGACGGAGAAGAGCGCTGTGCTGGACGCCGCGGAGGTGAGTGAGTGTGCGCAAAATGGCTGTAAAAGGTTGTATTTATTAATCAACAAGCGTTTGTGTGCAGAGCTTACTCGACGCAGCAGCGGAGGAGGACGTCCCGGCAGTTGTGCAGAGCTTGCTCTCCATGGTGACCGTGTCCACTGCGCCACGGATTGCAGTCAAGCTTCGTGCGGAGTGCAACCGTGTTAGCTCGGGGACGTTGTGCCTCATTTTGGAGGTGATCGGGCGGTTTGCAGTAGCGGGGTCAGTTGTACTGAATGCCTTCCTGAATACCATTCGGTACACCGAAGCGCTGACGCAGTTTGATATCATTTTGCTCACGTATTTGATGGGGAGATCTACCGAGAATGAGGTAAGTCGTCGTCGCTACGGCATGCAAGTGCCTGACCAAAAGAGCTCTGACCATGAATACTATGCTATTCCTGTAGATTGCAATCAAGACGTCGACGTTTATCGCGCATCGTGGACGCTTCCGTCACTCTGTGATGCGTAAGACACTGGAATGCTTGGTCCAACAAGAATGGCATTCCGTTCTTCCGTCGACTATTCGTCTATGCAGCTTTCTCTTGGCTGCATGCTTCCAGGATTTGACAGGCAAGAAGTTAGCACTCGAACTGATTCAAATTGGGGTGGATTGCTTGGGATTCTTAGTCGAGTCGAGGAGCTCTGTGCATGAAGAGGTACGACGTCAACTGCTGCTGGCATGTTGGCACTCACCTTTCCTAACGACTCCCTGGCTGTGTCTCGTAGGCTCTCACGCTTCTTTTCACATTATCAAGTCAGCCCAAGAAGCTGCTCATGCTGGCGACGTCAAGTGTTGCGCAACAGAAACGAGGATTTCTCTGTTGGAAGGTTGCAGAAGCCGTCGCAGCACGTCTTTCCACGCTTGCAACCCACAGAAGCAAGGTGCTGGTCCCGTATGCTCATCTGTTCCTGGACCATTTGCATTCTATTGCCTCGTCGACGAATGATTCCAACGATGGCGACTCAGACTTCGGAGGTTACCCATCCAACGTCATCGATCTCCTCTGCTCGACCATGGTGACGCTGACACAACAGGAGCGTGGAGTGTTCCCCTTGCTGATGATCACGATCCAGAAGCAGCTAGTTTCCCGCATCGGCATTTCGGGAATCGGTCAAGGCCACCAAGCGTTGAACATTCGAGCTCAGAGTTCGTCTAGCCATCGTGCGTCTGCTGGACAGGTGAAGCAGCTGATGGCCCTCTTTCTTGCTGGTCACTTGTTGAAAAGCAAAATCGCCCTAGAAGAACGAGACCGCAAGTCTTTAGTGAATTGGATTCTGCGGTTGCTATCGACGGCAGCGAGCGATGAGATCCTCCTCCATGCACTGCGGCTGGTGCGTGAGGGGATGACCGGATCGATTGCGCCATTCATGAAGGGGCTTGCATCTGAAGAGGAGCATTCTCTTTGCTCATCCTTGGTGACACAAATTTTTCGCAAGAGAGGGCTGATATGGAGCGACCGCGACGAAGTTTTGACTCGACAAACAGGGACCAGAGACTCTGTCATTGCGTACGAGTTGCCTAGTTCTTCTTCAAAGGACGCGGCAACGCCATCATCTTTGGTGGTGGATTTGAGCGAGTTTACACGGAAAATGCAATTTGGAGTCAATCCTCTCGAGACAAAAGGCAGTATCGACGAGGATCAAGCGATTGAGCGCGAGTATTTGCTGAAATTGAGTCTTTTGCGCGAGATTTTCACCAGCTTTATCGCGTTCTCGCCGTCGAAACTCCAGGAAAGAATCTTGGGTGGCGGATTCGTGTTTCCATCGCAGTATCGACACATCATTGCAAGTGATGTCGATGCGACAAGCTTGGATGCTCGTGAACTCTGCGAGTTGATTTGGTGTCTCGCGTGTGCGCTTGACATCAAAGTCGCAGGTGTCAACAGAATCGCCAAGCAATGCTGTGATTCAAACCAAGACAAGCTGAAATTGGCTCGGGATCACAAACGCTTGTCGTCATGTTTGAAGATTTGCTTGGAGCTGCATGGCGAACTGCAGAAACTCATCGTCGTGCAAAAGGGTCTTCTAGAAGTCTGGCAAGATAAAGCGCAGAAATGTGAGAGTGCCGACGGGAACGCGCACAACGTGCAAGGCAGCGACATTCAGTGGCTTCGCGTCCAAGCTGTCATTGTCGAGCGGTTCATGGGTGATCAAGTTGAGCACGACGGTGGCGAGCTCGCATGCGCAACCCTGTACGGAATCGATCTCGAAGCTGTGTGCGCATACTTCGAGATACTCTGGAAATCGTCATCAGAAAAGTCGCTTTCGCTGGCACATGAGCTTGAGCTGCTTCGATTGATGAGTTATCACTTGAATTCCGAGGAGGCTGTCGACGTCTCGATACTGGCTGATAATCCATCAGTGGACCAAAAAGAGAGTTGTCGTGAGGTCGCACAGCACAGCAAGTACATGCTTCTTGATACCGCTGGAGGGAGACGAACAATCAAGTACATGATTGCTCGGGCCAGAGAACTTGGCATTCTGGTCAATTCGAGTACGGAGTATGGGGAATCGGACGAAGACGACCAGATTGATTCAAGTGGTGAAGACCTGAGCGAGTCCGCGATGAGAGAGCTGGCGACGTGGAATTTGCAATGCATCTACAAGATCTTCATTCAACTATTTGAGTTCTGCAATGACTCAAAGGCGATGAATGAAGGCGCCGTCTGGAGCGAGAAAATGATGCAGTTATTCGCTGCAAGCTGTAGCTGTGAGACGGATTTGTCGGATACGAATACAGTGGCACACCAGGACCAAATCTACCGTTTCTTACTGGACGAGTGTCTGAAAATGAAGGTACGAACCACATCTATGTTAGTAGTTCACTGATTTTGACGCTTTTTGCATTCGCATCATGTCTGCTTGCTAATGCACGTGTCACAGGATCCGCGCTTAGCATGCGCGCTGGTTGATATTCTCATCACTTTGACCGCGAAGACTCGAAAGCAGCGTGCGATGAGTCATTTGTGTGTGCTTCTCTTGCGACAACCTTTCCCGAATTCCGGTTCTGCTGCTGTTGCCCTCGTCATGCGAGGTCTCAACTCATTTAAAGTTCCAGGCGAGGCGCTGCCGGTGTCATTGCTACCTCCAGCAGTCGTCTCACTGCGAGGTGGGAGTCAATGCTCACTCACAACGTATCGGTGCAGCTCACTGAAGTGGCGGCACCTGGTCTATTTGGCAGTCGGGTCGTGGGCGTTCTGTAGCAGTGCAACTGCAGCGTCCATGCTACTGGCGTCCTATCTTGACACGATGAAAGATCTTGTGGAATCTGTTGCGCCTCGGGAAAATGAGAAGCAAAGCAAGGCAGGTGAGTTCGAAGGCAACGAATCAGATGATGGGACGCGGCAGCTTCCAGCAGTGGTACACGGTGAGCATTGGCTGTTAACCAGCTTGACGATCGAGACGTTTCCGTTTTTCTTGGATTCAGTGCTGCTATGCGGAGTCGCTGCGCTGTTCCGAGCGTCTCCCAACAGAAAAGTCGAAAATTCTTCTCGAGGAGCCAATCCGTTTGATGACATCTGCAACTCTCTCGTCGTGATTCACAACGCCATGAATCTGTATGTGGATGCAGAAAATAGTGGGTTCAACCTCCCAGCAAAAACGTAAGTGGTTCTTCTTGGTTCCTCTGTTTCTTTGCCGATGGTTTGTAGTTTTCCAACCTGACACTATCTGCTTCTTCGTTTAGCAATCTTTTGGTTTTGCACAGCGCATCATATATTCTGAAAAGCATCAAGAATCGTGTGCAGAAATGCATATCGTGGCGAGCAGAACAGAGTGCAGACGATGATCGCGGGGCGCTTCGACACCTAGAGGTACTCTTCCACAGAGTTCGTCTCGTTCTGAGTGCGATGGAGCGCGTCCTTGAAAGCTTTCAGGAGCGCGTTGTTGTGAAGATGCACCAGAAAGCACACTTGATACCATCAGCTGCGGATGTCACGTCGACGAAAAAGCAACTTGGTGCTGGACGCTGGAAAAACGAGCTTCTCGCGAAAACGTACGGGAAGAAATACCGAAAACGACGATGGATTTCAAAAAATGAGTCTAGGTTGCTGCCTTACTTTGCGCACGCTATCGAAGAACTCAAAGACTTTGTCGATCATGAAAGGTACTGCTGTGGTTATTCAAAGAGGATCTTTGTGTGGAAAACACCTCGTGCTGATTGTGACGATGCTTCTGTGTTGGTTTTCATCTAGTGATGTGAACAATATTGACGCAGTGGAAGATGCAGACTCCAGTACGTGGACACGCCTGAAGTCGTCCACCAGCGGTGGTTCTGATAGCGATCGGTTTGTGAAAGCTCGCAGTTTCATAGACCTGGAGCTCAGAAGCAGCTCTCTCAGCGACTGGGACCCTGATGCAGACGTGAATTGGGACAACGAAGACGAAAACAGCGACGAAATTGGCATTGACGAAGAAGGTGAAATGGATGACGAGGACGACATGAGCTCAGACAGAGATGAGGTCGTCAAAGTAATTACAGTGCTTACGCCTCGCAAAGCAAGACCCAAAGACAAAAAGAGACCCGAGACGCATCTAGCAAACGAAGGACTCAGGGTTGTGTCGCTTCCAACTAGCCACAAGAAGCAGAAGAGAACCAAAAGAGCATGAAAAGCCACGTTTTATTTTGAAATCATCCGAGTTTCGCTAGTTTTTGCTTCTGGCGCGAGCGGAACACGTCGTGGGCTGGCCGTTTACTTGTTACTCCTGGACCGCTACCGTCTGGACCGTCGCCTCCATCATCGCCACGTCCATGTTTCTCCGCTTCAGCGACCTGCTGCTGTTGCTGAAGCGCCATTTGGTGCTGAATCTGTTGCTGTTGACGTAGCTTTTCCGAGTGTTCAATCTGCGACCGAGGAGGGAAATCGACGAGCAGCATCGCTCGGTAAATGTGCTCCACATCTGCAATAGGACCGTTCCATGGCAAATTGAGCGGCAGCATGGACGCGAATTCCTTCAGAAAGTCAGGAAGTGGCGGGCCAGGGACTTGTCTACAAGTGTGGAGACACGAAACAAAGTGATAAGCCTAGGTTATGACGATCTATATAGACAAAACATGAGATATTTAGCAAAAAGGTTGCGTACCTGTCCACATCCAATCCGCCGTTGCCTTCCAGACCAGGGAAGATAGTCGTCCCTGTGAACGGCAAAGACACCCCAGGTCCCGCGGCTTGGCCTCCGTTCTCTTCGCCATTTTCTTCCGCTGCAGCTCCCGAGCCAGCGCGCTTGGATGCGCCGTACAACTCGAGAAAAGTCTGGTCGCTCTTCGCCGGTGGCTTCAAATCTAAGAACGAGTATCGGTGGGAAATACTGAGCAATCCCTTCATTTCGACGAACGGCGCGTCTGGGAATGCCTGTGCTCGCCGTGCTTCCACTTTGGCGACTGTCGCGAGGTCTCCTCCGTTCGAGACCATCGTGTGCTCAAACTCAACATAGCGGTCCCAGATCGGACGCGATACTTCGACAGGCATCACCGCGAGCACTTTCTCAAACAGCGAGCGCATGTCTACAAGGTTGTTATGCAAGATCGTTAGTACAATGGCAGGAACTCGAGGGTTTCCACACAGTCTCAAGATTCACTTGGTACGCACTGTTGTCGTCATTGAGATGGCCCAAAAAGTCTAAGTAACACAGCACATACGCTGGTTCTTGGATACACTTTTTCAGCCCCAGTTCGAAGATCTTCAGCGCGATCTCCTTGCCAGCATCTGAACTGTCGCTATAAAACTCTAACAAAGCTGCATTACAAGTGAAAAAGAAAACCCTTCGCCATTAGCATCCAAAGCCACCAACTCATCACAAACCAATAGACGAGACTCAAGTGGATCCACCATACCTGACGCCGCGAATACGTGATACGTACATGCGCCTTCGCGCTCGTCCTTTCGTGCTCGCTTGAAGACGTTCCGCGCTTCCGTGAGACCCTTGGCGCCAAACGCGCGTCGCGCGAATCGCTGGTACGAAACATACGCCAGTGCCGACACGTGCTCCTTGATCACTTTCTCATAAATTGCTTTCGCTGCAGGGATATCGCCATGGAGTTCGTGGTGGTCCGCGAACGCGAAGTAGAGGTACGTGGAGTCTGGGATCGCGTCCAACGCGCGCTCGAAGATGCTCGTGGCCGCGTCACGGTCGCTTGCCTCGTTTTCGTACACTGCGTACTGGTACCACGCTTCTGGGTAATGGCGCTTGACGCTCACGAACAGCTCCAAGGTGTAGCGCATGCGTGACTTCATGCGCAGCGGATCCAGTCGCTCGGGGTTGCCCATCTCGAACGCGAGGATCTTCTGCCAGTCCGTCATCTGCGCGGCATCGGTTCGCGAGCCCGTGGAAGGGACAGCGAGCGCATTGATGTTGACGTGGTCAAAGAGCTTCTTGCGGTCGCGGAGAACGGCACGCGCCGCGTCAAACTTCGGACGGAAAACCTTGAAAAAGTTCTGCGCAAGCGCTTCATTGTTGGGAATCGAGCGCTCGAACTTCTCGTACTCTCGCCATATCGCCTCCATGTTGTGCAGCGGGATCGCCACGGCGCGATGGAAGAGCTTGCGCACGTTCAGGAACGCCTGTGGGTCCGTATCGTCCTGCACGAACGCCAAGTAGCTCTGCCAGATCGGTGCCGCGTGGATCGACCCACCGACGCGCTCCAATGCGAGCTCGAATGCGTCACACATGAGCTGCCGCGCCGTGCGGATCGCCTCCGGGTCTCGCGAGTCCACGGCGACGTCGACCTTGACGACCTTGGTGAAGTTGAGGTAGAACCTCCAGAGATCCACGTTCGGGCACCGGATCTGCATGAGCGACTTCTTGATGATCTCCTGCACGCGCTCGTAGTTCTTCTCGCGCAGCTCATGCTCCGCATAGAGCTTCCACCAGCGTCCCTGTCACGACGTATGAAGCGTCAGTAATGTCAGCATAACAAAGCACATTGAGCTCTCACAAAGCATACAGAGGTTGGATAGAGTTCGAGGAACTTCTCGTAGTGCGCGCGCGCCTCGACCACCGGCAGCAGCTGCACTTCGTTCATGAGCGCGATCCACGCGTCGGCGTTCCACTGGTCCTTCTCCACGGCCACGAGGCAGCGTTTGAACTTGGGCGTGTGCTTCGACTCGTGCGGATCCTGTGGCGCCGCGGCAGTAGCAGATCCGTCCGCCGGTGGCAGCTGACTCCACTCGGCGTCCTCTTCCTCTTCGTCTTCCGCGTTCATCCACGCTTTCTGCGCATTTCACAAGCCAATCGAGTGAGTCCAGTGGGGCGGATTGCCTCGAGTTTAAAGGCCAATTGAGCACGTACCGAGAGCTCGTCGCCAGTGCCAGTGGCTGGAGCACCAGCAGCAACAGCAACAGTGCTTGGGGCCGTGGTGATGGGCTCGTCCTCCTCGGAGCTGTCGTCGGATCCGGCGGCGCGCGGCGGCTTCTCTGCGGGCAGCGGCTCCATGTTCATTCGCGCTCAATATGGGGCTGTCGGTGGCAGACAAGCTGGATGCGACCCGAGTACCATAAAGATTGCTTTAATTACTACTCTTTCAAATTATTGACGATGCCAACGATTGGATTAATTTTAGCATTCTCGTAATGCTGTACTTTACACCAATAAGAACAGATAAATGAAGATAGATGGAGTATAATTGGCTAAAATGTTGGATGACCGATCTTGAAAAGCCACATGCAGCGCATTTCCCACCAAGAATGAGAATGGCGCGCGTGCGGGTGGGGACTCCGTGCGCGTACGCTTGCGACGACGACGCAAGGGACCGCGCAGGGTCACAACGGTCATAGGATCGATCAGAACCTACGTCGTCTTCTCCGCGTGCTGCCGTTGAGATCGTGGGCGTCTTCGCAGATCATCTCGTGGCGCACGATCGTTCGATGAACCAGTTGCAGTTCCGTTCCATCGCCGAGTTGAATGCATCGCCTGCGATGCGTGGTGCAGCAGCGAGCGGACCAACACACACGATAAGTGTACCTGATAACGTGTGTATACCCCGCCACTATGGACAAAATTCCCGCTTCGCTGTGATGCGGCGGAGAAACCACGACGACAGAGTTGTTATGCACGGCGACACGGATCCGAAGCACCGCCTGAGCGTGTGGCTCGTGGATCTCGAGGGTAAATTGACTGCAAACGCCGCCTGCGATTCTCTCAACTGCTTTGGCCAAGGCGTTGATGTCGTGGATGGATATGTGGATACCGATGGGAACACCGTCGTGCTCGTGGACGCTTCACCAAGTCGACTCTGGCGCTGGACAGCAGGGGCAAGTACTAGTAACAGTGAAGGCAATTGTGACGCAAGCCAAAGCGAGTGGCAAGGAGAATGGATGGCGCGCGATCTTTCTGCGCCACATCGTCGTGGCGATTGTAGTGCATTCCACGAAGGCGGAGCAAAATCTGTGCGCACTTGTTGGGCGGGGCGATTCGTTTGCTCGTCGCTTCTTGGCCGATGCTTCCTGTTTATCTGCGTGAAATGGGATCTTTGTGGTGCAATACGTCTGAGAGAGTGGACGATTGACATAGAGTTGAAATGGCAACCGATCCAGTATGCATCAATAGTGATCCCAGTCGCTGAGCTTTCAGATACAGCGAAGGAGGCGTCATCGCATCAGAAACCTCCCGTCTTGCAACTTCGCATGAATCCGTCCTGGAGCCACGCAGCCATCGCAGTGCAGAATACGCTGCTGGTGGTTCCTGTCACCTCCGACCTTGATGGGGGAAATGACTACCGACTCAAGCGTTCCATATCATTGGAACAAGACATTGCCGATGTCACATGGGTGGATGGACGAAGCACACTCGCACTCTTGGTTGCTCATGGTAAGCGCTCACCCACAGCGCGCTTTCGGCGGCATTCATTACCTCAATCTCTTTTTGTCCACGCTGCCTCGTATAGGACAGGTGCTAGTAATTTCACTGTGCGGAAGCAGCGGACTGGATCTTCTTGACATTGAGACGCAAAGCACGACGTCGAAGCGACTCAGTCTCAGTGCGCTCATGAACAAAGCGGTCTCGTCGGCATCGCATGTACGATTTTTGAGCATTCTAATGGAGGAACCTTAAAGTGCATGCCCCTTAATGTTGTACTTTTTTTGACTGTTTGAGCAAGTCATTTGGATTGAGGGTATTAAGGAAATGGTGATTCCGTGTGGCGGGAGCGTGATTCTGTTTCTTGTAGAAGTGACTCAACTGAGTCCCGCGGCATTTGATACCCAGAACGCAAGTTTGAAGACAACCACAAGCAACGACCATGGGATTTTTCGCCGAAAGCGACGGCGGCAGCAAAACGAGACGAACGTAAGCAGAAGCTAAATTGTTTCTACCTGAACTGTTTTTCTGGTAAATGCTGAACAAACATATCTACACACGTAGGCGGCGCGAGTGGACGACAAGCTCCGAAACCATCTTGAGCAAACTCCGTCCCCAAGTGCCGTCGTGCTGATCCACATTGCGCGACTCGCCCTCTACGAGAGTGGCACCACTTGTGTTCAAGATGTGTTCTTCACGCTCATGAGCATTGGGTACCAGCAAGTCAAAAGCGCATCCAACATGGACCTCGACGATCAACCACTAATCGAAGGACTGTTGAGTCTCGCGATTTCCGTGGAACCAAGGTTACGACATCGAATTAGCGCGAAGATACTAGCAGCTCCACCAGCGTTCTCATCGCGAGCTGAGCGAAGAGCCTATTATCACAGAGAAATGAGCGACCTCGCTCAGATTTGTCAGTCTTTTGGGCAAACCGACGGTCACGCTTCAACTTCCCCGTCGCGAGCAGCTACCACGGCAAGTTACTTCCAAGTGTACTTGCCGACTATCATGGACAGAATCCACGAATTGATCTCTGAAAGCGAGCTAGTTGATGGACAAAGCGTGCTGCAGTCGCTTTCGTTTTGCCAGCGTATGGCCGAGAATCACTTTGAAGTAGTGCTTGTAGAAGCAGAAAAAGCGTCAGGTACCAAGAAATTGCATACAGGAGCAGACGATGCCAGAGTCCGAGGCTCTACAGCACGTGATTCGCTGCTCTTGATCGTGTTGGCATACACAATGACGTGCACTTCGCTGCGAATCGACACTGTCGTGCTCGACCTGCCGCATATTGTGTCCATTGCAAAGTTACGAGGCAAAGGCGTTCGAAAAGAGCAGCTCGTTTGCTTTGCAACGCTCGTCAGTGATACGCTGGTACAAGATTTTCTCTCCGTTCACAACCGCACGGCGACGCCATCGTGGAATCTCGAGAAAGCGCTCATGTTCGCAAGGAAAACGCAGACTTTAGAGCTGCTGGTGGATTTCTGCACGACCAGCAAAAGCGCATTTGTGCACGAGTGCTTGAAAGAGCTGTCTATTCGTCAGGCGAAGCTGTTTCTCAATTCAAAGTCCATCCTGTTTGACGAACGCGTTTGGCATGTACACGAAGCGCCTTCTGAACAACTTGGACGACATGGACACTGATTTTCCAGCAGCAGAACGAGACAAAAAGAAAAGCGCGGTGCACAGTCGCTACTGGATCCATGCCAGCCACGAATCCGGAGCACGATCTCGTTGCTTCCGCCTCAAACCCTGAATCGTGTGGCATCTGAAGCAGCTGATGACGAGTTATGAGCAGAGCTTGCTTGACATTTTCGACCGCGTTTTCCTAATCGACTTTTTAAGCGGACGCTGTGGAAACCCTGAAGAAGTCAAATTTATCACGAAGTTTGTCAACAAAGCGCAAGACGCAGTTTCTTGCGAGCAATGGCACCATACTCGTCTGAGTTTCGACAACTACCAGCAACTGTTCAATCGAAGCCGCAGCGGAAATCCGAGCCACTTTCGCGTCGACAAGATTGTCCGAACCCTTGCGATGGTCATCTGGGCGATCTGGATCCGGGAGCGGTGTGCGTACTGCATGCGCAGTATCGAGCTCCTGAAACGCTATGAAGAGCTCAATCGAGCGCAGCACATTGGTGATGAAGAGAGAAAACAAATCGGGCCACTTGCTGCGACGTGTGCTCTGCAATTGAACGTCCTTGGAATCCTCGCTGGCAAGACAGACGATGCGTTTGCGCTTCAGATTTCGCTGCTGGAGGTGGCAGCAAAACTAAACTCGAGCAAAGCGACAGCAGTCGTGTGCTGGGCTTTCCCAGCTGACAAAATTCAAGCACGATACCTCAAACGATACAAAGCATTACGCGCAGCGCTCAAAGCGGGAAGTGATCTCGCTTTGGATGGACCACCGATCGGAGAAACGGAGCATCGATGCCGGTTTATCCAACGGCACGTCAAGAAAAGCATTCGCTGGAGCATTACGAGTGGCTCGATGAAAGCTGGATCGACGTATCCCGAGAGTCCGAGGAAGCACGAGATGACTCGAAGTTGGACTTCTGAAATCGATGCGCTGGTGAATTGCTGCTGCGATCTCGAGTTTCAGAAAACTACGTGGGAGTTGATCCAGAAACGATTCGTCGGAGGCTCTAAAGCGTTGGTGCATGACGACAACAAGAACGAGACAAACAAGGACGAGCTCAAGAAGCTTCTTCTAGAGAGCCGAGCGTCGATGGTGGATGGTTTCATCTCGAGACAAGAAGTCATGTCGCTTTTGCAGGAACAAAAGCGCGAACTGGAAGGAAAAGTGCAATCGCTCAGTAGGACATCAGAAGGGGAAAACGAACTCTGTGCCGAGCCACTGCCAGTCAAAGAAACGAGACCTTCTTTGCAGCCAAGAATCACTGCGAACCCAACATCTTTGGATCAAGCACCAGCACAAACAATCACACTTGCCAACAAATCGTATATGACCCGAGAGATTCTGCAAGATGAGGACGACAGCGAAAATCAGAAGCGGAAACGCAAGCTATCTCAACAAATGGACCGACGGGAGTCTGTTCAAAATGTGCTCAAGCTCTTGAGTTTACAAAAGCAGCAGCCTGACATTCACAAAATGGACAGTGCTCGAAACCTGGCTGTCAGTCCTGGCGCTCAGCGCTCTCGGTCTCAGCGCGGTGTTGCCAAAGTGCCAGAAGGAGTCATTACTAGTGGCAGTACTCCGAGTCCAAAACGACATGTGCGAGACACGACTGTACGTCGAGCCATGAGCTTTGCTGCAAGGGCTTCTAAGGACATTCGGGAGGAACAACCCGACCAAGGTGCCCGATCAGCTGCAAGGATCCCACCAGAGACTTTGCCTCACCCAGAGCGCGCTCCCACTCATGTCTTTCCGCTTCGATATGATCGCGACATGGAAGCATCCAGTTTGAAATTCTTAGATCCTAATTCGGCGAAATCGATTTCCTTCAAGACAAAGCAGTTCACATTCCAGGAACGCGAAGCACGTGGTGCAAACCGGACTGTCCTTCGTAGTGTTGAGAATATAGCAGACACGACAAAAGTCTTCGGACAGCAAGCGCTCAAACGGAGAGCGCTGACCGAGGGGAAGTCCCAGGACCAGAACAGGGCAAGCCCAAACTTGAGCAACAAAGGATCAAAGTTTCTGTGACGAAAGACTCCGAGACGCAATCTGAAATCGAGAAGAAGGAAGCACAAGACACCCAGGAAGCGTCCATTCAATGCAGATTTCAGGAGAAACCCCCACAACAGTCTCGCAAAACCAACAGAGAAGACGATACGTCAAGTCTGCTGCGAAAATACCCCGTATTCGTTGATTTAAAGCCAAGAACAAGTGACCAACCCAATGCTCAGCGATATTTGCAAGTCGTTCGATTCGCAAAGCATAGCAGTCAAGGTAGCAATGCACCCGAAGTATCCCAAGTAGCTGTTGTCCGTGAAACCTGGCCTGAAGACGCGATTCTGCCGGAACAAACAACACCTGAGGCGATTGCAAAAGCATCGCTAGGCGAACAAACTACTACTTCTGAAGCAACGACTGACAGACGTCCACCTCATTTATCAGAGCAGAGGAGACCGGCACGCGATCATGAACCATTTAGACTGCACAGCCTACGAGAGCTGTATCGAGGTCACTCGCAAGAAGAGCAAGCGTTGTCTCCTGAAACGCAGAGACCCACTCGTGAGAGTGATCGAGAACGACTGCGGAGCCTTCAAGAACTGTATCGGAATCACTTCACCGTGTCGTCTTCATCAGCAGGTCTACCAAAATCGGATGGAAAGCGGAAAGTCCCGGTTTCTAGCGGCCGATATTCGTTGCTCGGGTTGAGAGAAGACATGGACTGTAGCAGACGCAATCGACGATTCTGAGGACCAAATGAAAACGGCGACTGCGACGGGGGACTCGACGACAGCGAGTGCATTCTCGAAGAAAGCCACGGAAGACATCGTCGAAGCCAAGTACGTATTCCCACAACCAATACCACGCGGATATGCAACAAGTCAAACGTACTGAACCGATCGACGACATATCTTTGTTGTCTATTGTATATGACTGAATCTGGTGCCTTGTGAAAAAATCAAAAAATCAAAAAAATCAAAATGAAAACACAGGAAATTGATGCACAGGATCGAGAAACTTGCGCTTGGCGACGACGGCGAGGGCGAAAGGCCAGCGCATTAAAAGTGCAGCAACAGCTTCGATTTGTGCGATTTCTTGGTGTTGGAGAATCCCGGGCGACTATGACGGTGTTTCAGGGGTCTCGACTTCAAGCGCTTGCTCCTTCTCCGCTACAATGCTGTCGACGCGGAATTCCTGGATTTTGTGTAACCATGTCTTGCAAGTTAGCGACCTACAGGAAAGTAACGCACGTCATGGTTAGATCGAAAGCACGGATTAATCTTCCAATGAAAGATGATCTCGTGCAGATGGGTGATAAAATACCATGCTGTCCGATCCGATTCCGAGAGGAACGTGAACACGTTGGAGAGCACCGCTCTATCCATCGATCTCCAGTTCAGCGCTGATGACAAGTAAGTACAAGTGCCACATCATAAACGAGCGTGAGCATCCTCGTTTCCATAGCATGTACCTATTGTCGTGGAAAATCATCGTACCTCGGATCTCCCACGCGAGCGTCTCGATTTGCTCTTCGACGCTCTGCTTCTGCTTTTCCGACGCTTCTTTTTCCTCCTCGCGTGTGCGCAATTGCTCTCGGAGCTCTTCGATTTGCTTCTTCATGAACTCGATGCTCTGGTCGTGCGCTTCGATCGTCGTCTGCAGGCGGCCCAGCTCCGTGTCTTTGCTCAAAAGCGCGCGCTCCCGATCGCACCGCGCCCGCTGCGCCAGTGCCGTTTTCCGCTCCGCTGAGATCTCGGGCGTCTCCTGCTTGAGCTCGATCGTGTACGCGAGCTGCTTGGTATTGAGCCACGAGAACGAGTTGTCCCAGATGAGCAGCACCATCCCAGGTCCCACGAGCTCCAACTGCGCTGTGATGTGCTGCTTTTGGCTCTCGTACCGCTGCGGCTCCACGAGCTCGACCATTGTGCCGTCCGCGCAGATCATTTGCACTGCACACAGTAAATAACGCCTTAGTCAGAACAACTCATTTACAACACACCAAAAACACATCGCACACAATGTACCGGAGAAGTTGACGTCGTAGTCCCTCGTGTAGAACTCGTAGTGCAGCACGCCCTTGGGCGCGTCGATCTTGATCGGCAGCTGGAACACGCTCGCGGCCGCGATGGGCACGTGCGTGCTCTTCCACTGAAGCGCGTTCACGATCTGGCTCTGGTTCTGCGGCGGCTTGGGTGGCGACGGCTGCTGCTGCTGCTGGCTGATGCGCTGCGTCGCGGGCAGCCCGTCGATGGCCACCAGCAGCTGGCGCCACTCGGGACGCGCGCTCAGCGTCTGGTCGCGCAGCGCCTGCTCCTCCGCCGCGCGCTGCTTGCCCTGCACGCGCTCCATGCGCCGTTCCTTGGCTCGCCGCGTCATATCTATCTGTCTATCTGTCTATCTGTCTATCTGTCTATCTGTCTATCTGTCTATCTGTCTATCGGACAGTGACCGAAAATAAGAGGGCAGGCGACGTGGCGTAACCTGGTTACGCGGGGTTCCTAGCCAAGGTTACGTTCCGGAAAGCTTCCTCATGTTGAAGCTTGGTTGATCAAAACACGATGAGAAAATTGAGATTGCACCAAAACACGGTTTTCAAGTTTTCAATTAGGGACAAGTGGGACTGGTGTTTATTGTGTTTGGGTTCAAATGCTGCAAAATGGGTGGAATTTGATTCCGACACAAACAGGGCAAGGCATAAGCTCTTTCTTGGAAATGCATTTCTTCCTGACTGAAGGAAACTAGACACTCGTAAAGATGCACGGCGTATACGCAATAAAAGAGGCAAAAACAGCACGACTTGGGGTCTATTGGAATTCCGCAGCGTCATAAATACCAGGAAGCATGGTGTTCACCTTCTCAGCGATCGCCATGACGATCCCACTGCATACGTAACAAACAACCGAATCAGCTTTAGCTTTGAATGCACATCTCACAGGCAGTGGTAATAAAGAAACAGTCGTACCTGCGGTACGCCGTGATGCCCTTGGACTTCAACCAGAACCAGAACGCGTCACAGTGCGCAGCGCAATCGAGCAATCCGTCGTCGTTCTCATCCGAGTTTTTCTGCAACACGAGGATAAACCATGTACAAGGTCAAGCACTGCTTCCTATACATTCTACCAACACACAAACCCATACGCTTTCATATTCGATGCATACCTTGAGCAGCAGGAATTTGCCGATGAGCTGGAAGGTGTTCTCCACTTGGTCGCTGTCCTCGCCCGCCGCGAGTTTGGTGACGGCGGCAGGGCCGATGCCCGGCACCTCGGTGAGGTCGCCCGTGAGCGGCGCGCGCAGGAAGTCGGCGAGCGTGTCCTCGGCGACGCGGGACTTCTGGGGGTCGTAGCCGTCGGCGCTCATGATGCTTCCTTCTGGTCTCTTTGGCTTCTCTCGGAATGGGCGGGATCTAGGTTTCCTTCCCTCACGTTGTGGTTTGCTTTTTACGGCCGTAAAAACGATGGTCGCAGTTCGAAAAAAAGGGGTATTTACGAAAAAGGGACCATCATTCTGCATTCAATCTGTGACGTGGTGCAAGTGGATCGGATATGGCTTGACAATGGACGGAATGAAAAGACAAGTGGATGGAGAATGAAAAAGCAATTATAATCGATTATACAATCGCTATCAATGAACAGAAAGAACGTACAGAGCATACACCACATTCAGGCACATTACACTTCGTATGCATTTGATGCAAAGACTGGTACGCGCGAGAGCGTGTTTAGTATCCGTAGGATTGCTTGGGGTTCGAGCCACCAGACGCCTGCTGCTTCTGTTGCTGCTGCTGAGGAGGGCTTGGCTGGGCAGGCTTTGGTTGGGACGGCTGAGCAGGCTTTGGTTGAGAAGGCTGACCCCAGCCGTTTCCGCCCGAAGGTTGAGCTGGCTTTGCAGGTTGGCCCCAGCCGTTTCCGCCCCAAGGTTGAGCTGGCTTTGGCTGAGCAGGTTGGCCCCAACCGTTTCCGCTCTTTCCTGGTGGGCATGGAGTCTTCGCATTGTCACCTCCCCATGGGTTCGATGGCTTCACCCAACCGTTCCCACCCCAAGGCTGAGCTGGCTTTGGCTGAGCTGGCTGCTGCTGATCGGGTTTACCCCACGATCCACCCCAGTACGGGTTGCCTCCCTTCGTCGGACAAGGAGTCTTGGCGTTGTTTCCACCCGAAGGAGGCGAGTTTGGAGCTGGTGGCTTCCAACCCCACGATGGAGGTGGGTTACCTCCCTTCGTCGGACAAGGAGTCTTGGCGTTGTTTCCACCCGAAGGAGGCGAGTTTGGAGCTGGTGGCTTCCAACCCCACGATGGAGGTGGGTTACCTCCCTTCGTCGGGCAAGGAGTCTTGGCGTTGTTTCCGCCCGAAGGAGGCGAGTTTGGAGCTGGTGGCTTCCAACCCCACGATGGAGGTGGGTTACCTCCCTTCGATGGGCAAGGAGTCGCCGCAGGAACTGGTGGCTTACCACCCGACGTTGGAGCAGGAGTCATCGTAGGAGCAGGTGGCTTTCCTCCCGACGATGGAGCTGGCGCCTGAGTTGGAACTGGAGGCTTGCCACCCGACGTTGGAGCTGGTGCCTGAGTTGGAACTGGAGGCTTGCCACCCGACGTTGGAGCAGGAGTCACTGGAGGCTTACCACCAGATGTTGGAGCAGGAGCAGTGGTGCCTGGCGCTGGAGCCTGAGTGGTTGGCGCTGGAGCCTGCGTGGTTGGCACTGGAGCTTGGGTAGTCGGCGCTGGAGACTGCGTCGAGGCCGAAGGCGGCTGAGGTTTACCACCCTTGGTTGGGCAAGGAGTCGCTGCAGGAACTGGAGGCTTACCACCCGACGTTGGAGCTGGCGCCTGAGTTGGAACTGGAGGCTTGCCACCCGACGTTGGAGCTGGTGCCTGAGTTGGAACTGGAGGCTTGCCACCCGACGTTGGAGCAGGAGTCACTGGAGGCTTACCACCAGATGTTGGAGCAGGAGCAGTGGTGCCTGGCGCTGGAGCCTGAGTGGTTGGCGCTGGAGCTTGCGTGGTTGGCACTGGAGCTTGGGTAGTCGGCGCTGGAGACTGCGTCGAGGCCGAAGGCGGCTGAGGTTTACCACCCTTGGTTGGGCAAGGAGTCGCTGCAGGAACTGGAGGCTTGCCACCCGACGATGGAGCTGGTGCCTGAGTTGGAACTGGAGGCTTGCCACCTGACGATGGAGCTGGTGCCTGAGTTGGAACTGGAGGCTTGCCACCCGACGTTGGAGCTGGTGCCTGAGTTGGAACTGGAGGCTTGCCACCCGACGTTGGAGCAGGAGTCACTGGAGGCTTACCACCAGATGTTGGAGCAGGAGCAGTGGTGCCTGGCGCTGGAGCCTGAGTGGTTGGCGCTGGAGCCTGCGTGGTTGGCACTGGAGCTTGGGTAGTCGGCGCTGGAGACTGCGTCGAGGCCGAAGGCGGCTGAGGTTTACCACCCTTGGTTGGGCAAGGAGTCGCTGCAGGAACTGGAGGCTTACCACCGACGTTGAGCGGCGCCTGATTGGAACTGGAGTTGCCACCCACGTTGGAGCTGGTCCTGAGTTGGAACGGAGGCGTGCCACCCGACTTGGAGCAGAGTCACGGGAGGCTTACCACCAGAGTTGGAGCGGAGCACTGGTGCCTGGGCTGGAGCCTGATGGTTGGCGCTGGAGCCTGCGTGGTTGGCACTGGAGCTTGGGTAGTCGGCGCTGGAGACTGCGTCGAGGCCGAAGGCGGCTGAGGTTTACCACCCTTGGTTGGGCAAGGAGTCGCTGCAGGAACTGGAGGCTTGCCACCCGACGATGGAGCTGGTGCCTGAGTTGGAACTGGAGGCTTGCCACCCGACGATGGAGCTGGCGCCTGAGTTGGAACTGGAGGCTTGCCACCCGACGTTGGAGCAGGAGTCACTGGAGGCTTACCACCAGATGTTGGAGCAGGAGCAGTGGTGCCTGGCGCTGGAGCCTGAGTGGTTGGCGCTGGAGCCTGCGTGGTTGGCACTGGAGCTTGGGTAGTCGGCGCTGGAGACTGCGTCGAGGCCGAAGGCGGCTGAGGCTTACCACCCTTGGTTGGGCAAGGAGTCGCTGCAGGAACTGGAGGCTTGCCACCCGACGTTGGAGCTGGTGCCTGAGTTGGAACTGGAGGCTTGCCACCCGACGTTGGAGCAGGAGTCACTGGAGGCTTACCACCAGATGTTGGAGCAGGAGCAGTGGTGCCTGGCGCTGGAGCCTGAGTGGTTGGCGCTGGAGCTTGCGTCGTTGGAGCAGGAGCCTGCGTGGTTGGTGCAGGAGCTTGCGTCGTTGGAGCAGGAGCCTGCGTGGTTGGTGCAGGAGCTTGCGTCGTTGGAGCAGGAGCCTGCGTGGTTGGTGCTGGAGCCTGCGTCGTTGGTGCTGGAGCTTGGGTAGTCGGCGCTGGAGCTTGCGTCGTTGGAGTAGGAGCCTGAGTAGTAGGGACTGGAGCCTGTGTCGTTGGCACTGGAGCTACAGAGGTAGGAGCTGGAGTGTTTCCGCTCGACGTAGGCGGCGATGGATACGACTGCTGTGGGCCATTGTTTCCCGACGGATACGACTGCTGTGGGCCGTTGTTTCCCGATGAAGTCGAGGCAGGCGTGCCGAAGAGTCCTGACAAGCCGGAGAAGATTCCAGACCCGGAGGAAGGCGCAGTTGGGAGATCGGGGGTGCGAAGGTTGCCGACGACCGACGGGGCCGAGCCGCCCTGCTGCTTTGCGAGATCGTAGCCGTTGACGTCAAACGTGGCATCCACGAGCGAGTTCATGGCGACGGCGATGAGCGCCAGGTGCGCGATGGTCCGAGTGAGGTTCATGGCTGGAGGAGGTTGTGTTTGTCCGGACGCGAACTTCTTCGATCGAAATTCGGGGAGTCTCTCGCTGAGGAGGGGAGGAGGGAGGTGTGTTGGCGCCGAGGCGAATCGGACAATGAGGGATATGCTGCGAGCGCCCCTCCGCGAAATCGTCCGTCACACACGCACACACACAAGACCCAGTACTAAGAGAGAGAGGTATGTTGAGCCTGGTTGTTCAGCACAACGAGAGAGTGCGTGTCTAATAGGCAGTGGCCAGCTGTTTGGATGTGACCTTCAAGCTGCACAGTCATCACGGTGATCAATGTAAAATCAGTGCTCTCGGCCCGGACGTTCGTGTGTCAAGCGGTTTACAGTGTGTGCCGTAAGTACACCATTAAGCTAGTCATTTGCTGCAACGGATTTGCGATTCAGATCGGTATCGGACGCAGGATGCCACTGTATCCAGGAAAGTGGGGGCGGATTCGTCCACCGAACCATCCGACCAGTCTTTACTCTGCATCCATTGTCGAAAAACAAGTCAGAACCGTCACTTCTTTGTGCATGCAGTCGTTACGTTGTGGGTGCGTCGTGACATTGACAATTCGACATTCTCTTTTATGTAATATTCGTATAAAGGTTCTCTTTCATGGAAAATAGTGCTTTATCATAGTCGAATCGTTAATTTAATATGCATTGCCGCATTTTGTGCGTGGCAAATAGGTACACATCTCTCGCTCCTTTACACGACCACGAAGTGTGGACTCGGTTCTTTGATGTGCGTCTCTACAGTGAAAATTGTTTAGTTCTGCACCAGCATGGGCTTAGATCAGGACGCGTTCGGCGCAGCACGCTGAACCAGCTCTCTGTGGTTCTATCGAGACAGTGAGATGGGAGAATGCACAACCCTCAGTCTTTTTAAATCCCCAGGCTACTTCTTCCACACTATGGAAGAAGTAGCCTGGGGATTCATCCACATGTGCATGTTGTCGGAGCTGGCTGTCGGCACCAAGGTTGATCGGTATTAACAGATCGCGAAAAAGTATCCGGACGCATGACAACGACGACCCCACTGAAAAAAATAATAATCGTCCACCACCCGGGTACAAGTTCAACGATTTCGCGCATTGCCCTGAGCTTGCACCCGCATTGCTGATCGCAGAAGGGGCAGTAATCTTGAGGAAACTGGACGCCGCGTGATTATTTTGGCGTGATCCGCCTCATGCAGCAGACTGGATGTTCGTGCGCCGTCTTCGACTCCTTTACGGAGAGCGGCAAAATGAGGCGAGGCACGAAAGAATAGAACCCGCGAGCGCGTGTTTATCGTCATTCCCCAGTATTCGACGCATTGTGTTCGTGTGTCTATCGTAGTAGCAACGAGCAGCCCGAGGCTCCGAATCGGAACATGTCAGAACTTCCGACAGTGTACAGTTGTGTAGAGACGGATGTAGATGTGAGCAATGGACGTGCACTGAAATGGCTCAGACTCAAACATGCAAGTTGATTGGGCGATCTCAGGAAATAGATACTGTGAGGTACCTGTTCCTAATGCTGATTGTACACAAACATGCAAACATTCTCTTTCAAACGGAACACGAACGCAAGAACGGACGACAGGCAAAGGTGAGGTGGAGGGAGACGGACAGGCTCAAGGGCAAGCGCAGTCGACAGGGGTCGACTGGATTAGTAGTTGCCTTGGACGGGGGAGTTGCCCGACGCTGGTCCACGAAGGTACGTTCCTTTTCCACCGGACGTAACGGTAGCAGTAGTCGAAGCACCAGTGGTGCTAGTGCTGCCAGTGTTGCCAGTAGTACCAGTGGTGCCAGTGGTGCCAGTGGTCGTGCTTGTGGTGGAACCAGAACCCTTGGAGGTCGTTGTCGTAGTCGTACTGCCCGAAGCCAGGGAGCTGCCAGTCCCCGACACTGGAGCGATCGATCCTGAGGTCGACGTGATAGTGGAAGTGGATCCCGATGGCTTTTGCAAGGTGGAGGTCGAAGGCTTCACACAGGCACCCTCACTGCGGATCGTGATCTCCTTCTTGCCTGACTTGCAGTTGGCCAGCTTGAGAGCGCACGAGTTGGTGTACGTTTTTCCATTGGATCCACACACTGGCGCGTACTCCTTCGTGCACACCATCTCACATTTGGATGGGATCACTTTGACCGGTTCGGTTGGCAGAGGCTGCTTTGTTCCTGTAGCAATGCTGCCACTGGTACTTGAGCCCGTGGTTCCGGAGTTGCCACTGGTACTGGTGCTAGAGCCCGTGATTGTGGTACTACCAGTAGTGGCAGTAGTAGTAGTAGTAGTACTCGAGCCCGTGGTCGCGGAGTTACTGCTAATGCCAGCACTAGAGCCCTTGGTTCCGGTTTTACCGCTGGTGCTCGCACTAGAGCCCGTGGTTGTGAACGAGCTGCCTCCAGTTGATGAACCTGGTGAAGCTGTATTCGCCACGCACTTTCCTTCCGATTGCAGCGAAATGTTGCTGGTTGGGTTCTTGCATTTCGCGATGGAGAGTTGACATTTGTTCGAGTATGTCTTGCCGTCGGAGCCACACACAGGTTTGTAATCCGCAGTGCATATGCTGGGGCAGCTTGAGACGGAAGAAGACGTGCCTGTTCCACCCGTAGCCGAGCCTTGGTTCACCAGAGATCCAGGACCACCTGGTGAAGTGGTCGACTGGCATGCACCTGTGGCCTTCAGCACAATATTGCTCGTTGGGTTTTCGCATTGAGCATTTTTCAAAGCGCACGGGTTGGAGTAGGTCTTTCCATCAGATCCACAGACTGGGTCAAGATCCATGGTGCACATGGTGGTGCACTTTGTCGAGGAAGTGGAGCCTGATCCTCCAGTCGAAGTGACTGGACCCTTTGAGTCACCAGTCGACGTACTCGTCGATGTACTCGAATCACCAGTGGACGTACCCGTCGATGCACTTGAGCCACCAGTCGAAGTAGTCGTTGATGAACATTTATCATCCGCCATTTGCACGATCTTTGAGTTGTCACATTGGGCGTTCTTCAAGAGACATAGGTTGGAGTAAGTGTTTCCATCAGATCCACACACTGGTTTCCTGATTTTCGAGCACGTTTGCTTGCACGTCGAGGTCACTGGGGCAGTCGTGGTCGATCCGGATGCCGTCGATGGACTGGCGGCGTCTCCATCAGACGGGGGAGTCACTTGCGCGGCGCCTTGCGTACACGCCCCCGAGGATTGCACCATGAGCTTCAACTCAGGGTTCTTGCAGCTCGCCACTGAGAGCGAACACTCATTCGAGTACGTCTTGCCATCAGACCCACAGACAGGCTGATAAAGCGCACCACATGCATCGGAGCATTGAGGCATGGTCGTGGCTGGAGTTGCTGGAGCAGTCGTGGCTGGAGTTGCTGGAGCAGTGGTGGCTGGAGTTGCTGGAGCAGTCGTGGCTGGGGTCTGACTGGACGATCCGCTATTGCCCGTTGCAGTGGATGGCCCACCAGCCGCTGGCGGCGTCTGGGGAGTCACGTACGACGTTCGCTGCACCATGTTGTCCAAGCCGAAGCCATTGCCTTGAGCGGACGCCTGGACGAGCGCCAAGTGCGCGGCGCTGACGAGCACGAGACTGAGAAGCTTCATTTGTTTGCGCGGAGTTCGGAGAAGGTGGGAAGTGGTTGTGGTGTCGCTGGCGGTGCAAAAGGAAGAATGAACTGAGGCTGGCGATGGGAAACGAGTGAACGTCTGCACGTGAAGGTGGGAGGTGGAGGAGGAGGAGAGGGAGGAGCACGCTTCCCCTATGGGCTCCTATGCTTTTGCCAGAAGCACGCGAGGGACTCAAATTTTAATCCATCCATCCGGCCAACACGCACGCCGCCATCTGCTTCGGAGGATGTAAAAGATACTTCAAGTAGAGGATCGGTGCACGGATGCATTCAGAGCAAACTACCTTGCTAAACCACTACAGAGTTTATACATTGTATATGAAGGTTTATCATATCAATTGGTCATTTAATTACGCAGACAACATACAATATTGGTGTATTTACAGGAAATAGACGACATTGAAAATATAGAGGCCTGATTAACCACTTCAAGTCAGCACAGAAAAAAGTCAGTTCACTCGCAGCTCCATGTGGTCAACTGCACAAAGAAAGTCTACGATAATGGGTTGAAACCAACACTGACGCTCAAGATTTATTTATTTCTACTAAAATCATAAATCGCCAGCCAGATCCAGAGGAACAAAAGATCGGAAAAGGTGCGGACGTGCCTCAGTCTCCGCTTTTCTTTATGATACTTGAAATGCCTAGAGGAGGGCGCTTTGACCGACAACATCCGCTTGGGAAATGCCGACATCCTCTCGCTCCTGTCACCATGATGCGTATATTCGTGTGCTCGAGTATCGACAAAACCTCGTAGAAGTCAGCGGGTGAAGCGACTTTCGTTTGTGGCGTTTTTATTTGCTTCAGACGCAATCTCGGCAGACATGTACCCTCCACCAACTCGATTGGGGTTTCAAAAGCGATTTTTATCTATGTTTTTAAATCCAGGTTGTTCTGAACTTCATGTAAGTTTGATGCTACATGTTTCCTACTTGCAAGATTGCCTTTTGTCATGGCTTTGAGCAGTCTCTAGAAAACAGTGCAGCGTTCGCAGTCGTCGATTAGATCAATGGGCAAGGATGAGCATAATTTCTGACGGGACTCCACAATAAGTTATTGAGGTGTACTGATTTAAGAAATAGTCAATGGACTGTTGATCATCTCAAGAGCTTTCTTTTGGCAGACTTTGCTTTTTCTCTGTCACGGCAAGGGGTGGGTTAACTTTTATATTCTATTTTCTGAAATATGTATTAAATATTCAAGATATTAATATATGAGAGGTGACATGTGACCATTCCATGCCACACACACACACACACCACTTCACGCAGCGAACATGTCGAAGATCGTGCGCGGGTTGCGCGACGTCGCGGACAAGTACGACGTGCTCCTGATCGACCAGTACGGCGTGCTGCACAACGGCAGCGTCGCGTACCCCGGCGCCGTCGAGTGCTTCAACCGCCTCGAGGCGCTCGACAAGCGCGTGGTGCTGCTCTCAAACACGTCCAAGCGCGCCGCGAGTCTCCGCGGCAAGCTCGCGACCTTCGGCTTCGATCCGAATTTCCTGGGTAGCGTCACGGGCGGAGAGGTCGCGTGGACGTACCTGAAGGCGCACAGCAGCGAACTCGCGCGATGCGCACTGATGACGGCCGACGCCGTCGAGAGCGTTGGCAAGCGTCAGACGAATACCGAGTCACTCTTCCATGGGCTGGACGTGCAAGTCGTCGACGTGGAAAGCGCGCAGTTCTTACTTGTTGAAGGCACGCGTCGGGTCTGTTACAGCGAAGACCCCGCGGAAGCTCTGCACACGGATTTCCATACTACAGGGCAGGTGAACGACCACATTCGTTCCTTTTTGGAGAATGGTCACAAGCGCAACCTGCCGATGCTGTGCACGAATCCGGACCTGGTCGCGATGCTGAAGGACAACCAGATGGTGCACATGGGCGGTAAGATCGCCAAGATGTACGAGGAAATGGGCGGCAGCGTCATGTACTTTGGGAAACCGCTGAAGGAGCACTTTGAGGTGTGTCTGGACATGGCGAACGTCGCGCATAATGCTGCGAGCCGCGCGCGCGTGATCCACATCGGGGATTCATTCCACCACGACATTCAAGGCGCCATCAACACGGGTATCGACTCGATCTTCATCGCGGGAGGAGTTCATGCGTCAGAGCTGGGAATGTCAGAGTCGTCTACGGCCGTGGAGCCAGAGCCGCTGGCGCAGCTTTGTACCAAGTTCGGCTTAGTTCCGACCTACACTGCGTCGGGTTTTGTCTGGTAAACATGTGCAAATGAAAAATGCATGATTGCATCAACGCTGTCCAGAGTCATCCATTTACGATACAATGGGTCCAAAAGTAGCTGACTCTGCCGCCTCTCATTGAAAACTAGCCGCATCTGCTATGTTTTGGCTATGCCTGTGAGTGTCTGTGTGAGCGCTAGGATCTGGTCAGATTTGTATGTCACCGGTCGCTTGCGTCCTGAGATTGGTTGCGTGCAATCGAATCCGAGCACGGGCGCCTTCATGTGCTCCGGGATCGCTCGCTCGCCATGCAACGCGCCAATCAGTCCGCCTACAATCGCGGCGTTCGTGTCCGTGTCTCCGCCTTTGAGCAGCGTCTGGCGGATCGCGTCTTCGTAGCTAGCGTTTTGACGGAGAAAGTGGATCGCGAGCACGAATCCCCAGCGCACGTGGCCCATCATCTGCGTGCAGTTGGTCAGATCCGAGATATCCTGCGATTCCTGGAAGAACCACGTCTGCACTTTCGGGTCCGCTTGCTCCCTGACGAAGGATTCCACGTACTGAATAGCGCCCTTGTGATCACTCGGGTGATGAATCAGGTACGCAATGAGCTGGCAGTAGATCGCGTTGCAGTCTTGGCAAACTGGATTGGGATGCGACAGCGTCGCATCTCTTTTCGCGAACTCAGCGATGCTCTTTTTGGGTAGTCTATGGCTCCAAAGCGCGATGGGAAGCACACGCATGAGCGCCCCATTCGCTTCGCTCGCCATGCTTCCTGCTGACGCTGCCGCCTTCATCCGCTTGCCGTAAGCGCCGCTCTCATCTGGTGCGACGCCGAATGCAAGTCTGCAGGTGTTTCCGATATCAAATGGTCTGGAATTGCACCACTCAGCATACTTTTTCGCGACAGCGTCAATGGGGAACCCAAGCGCGGGGTCTTGGCCCACAAGCCCCTGCGCCAACGACAGCGCGAGCTCCGAGTCGTCCGTGGTCTGCCCGCGACCGACGCGATGCACGCCTCCGCCAGGCATTTGAAGCGCGCGCTCCACGTCGGCCACCGTGATCTTGCCGGGGGAAAACTCGAGCGTCGCCCCCGCGGCATCGCCGCAGAGCAGACCCAGAAACGCGCCGTACGCGCGGTCCCACGCCTCCTCCGCATGGTTAGCAGCGCTGGTCGTGCAGTCCATCGTGCGCTTTCTTGCAAGTTGGTGGGTGTGTGAGAGATGCAATTCTGCGTGTGTTGTGTGCCCAAATGCTGGCTACATTCCCTGATTTAACGTGGCATGGTCCAACTGACTATTGAAACTCTCTCACGCCACGTTATTTTCGTGTATATCCTTGTGGAGCGCTATTCTTGCACGCTTTTAATTGTTCTTTTGAGGTGGCGCACATGAATGTCATGAATTCAATGTGCTCGAACCTTGTTGTTGCGGTACTGTGTATTCAAATACCCTTTAAATATGATCCTGTACAATAATTTCGGCATTTAAACAGAGCTGAAATATTCAAAGTAAAATTAAGCTCTCTTTATTTCCGATTGCACTGACTGTAGCGCAACACAGAGGATTTGCACAGTGTCTTCGCCCTTTTTTCGTTCCTTGAAGCTCCGTTCGTTCGCGTCAACACGACCAGCGGCTCAATTGTTATTCTCATTTTTTCCAGAACAAGTCGAAGCCGCTGCGCGCAGTCCGAGGCGCGCGCGAGGGAAGAGAGAGCTACCATAGGGGTCAATCAGTCGCACCAGCAGCAGGCGCCAAAGATGGAGGAGACGACGCTGCAGCTGCCGATCCTGCCGATCGACAACAAGGTGCTCTTCCCGCGCACGTACATGCGGCTCGCGATCACGTCGACCGCGGCGCTGCAGCTGCTCAAGGACCTCGTCTGGGAGGTGCAGTCGACCAAGCCCCGCAAGGCCACGTCGCTCTCGCTCGGGATCTTCACCAAGCGCCCCGTCGATAGCAAAGGCAAGCAGCAGGCGAGCGCAGACGACCACCAGGGACTGTACACGACAGGGACGCTCGCACGCGTCGTGCAGCTCACGCGCATACAGGACTCGAACGGGCTCTCCGTGCTCGTCCAGGGGTTGCACCGCATTGAACTCACGGAGTTCTCCCAGAAAGCGCCGTACCTGGTCGCGAACGTGCAGAAGGTGTTTGGGGAGCTGGTCCAGAGACCGGATGCGAGCAGCTACAGCGGCGAAACGATCGAGCAATCGGTGGAAAACCTGGCGCTGAAACTCAAGCAGCTCACGCAGGAATACCTGGAGATGTCCAAGAGTTCGCTGTTGCTGAGGAAGAGTAACGGACTGATCAATGCGATCAGTAACTCGTCGATCGGGGAGCTTGCGGACGTCGTGGTGTCGTACCTGAACGCCGACGTCGCTGCCAAGCAGCGTGTGCTGGAGGCGATCGACATCAAGACGCGTTGCGAGCTCGCCATTGTGTTGCTGAGTCAAGAGATCGAGAAATCCAAGATCCAACGCAAGATCCAGAGTGACGTGCAAGACAAACTCGAAGGGACGCGGAAAGAATTCCTGCTGCGTCAGCAGTTGGAAGCCATCAAGAAAGAACTTGGCGAGACTGGCGATGACGCCGGCGAAGGAGGCGATCTGAAGCTCTTGGAAGACAAGATCAAGGCGCTGACGCTGAGCCCGAAAGCCGACAAGGTGGTCAACCGCGAGCTTCGCCGCCTTAAGACAATGAACTCGTCGCAACCGGAGTACGGCATCATCCACAACTACCTCGAGTTTTTCTCGGAGCTGCCATGGAACAACCAGACGGAAGACACGCTGCTCGTGGACCAAGTGCGCACTCAACTGGATGCGGATCATTATGGTCTTGAAAAGGTTAAGAAGCGCATCACGGAATACATCGCCGTGCGGAGTCTGAAGAATGACATGAAAGGCCCAATTCTGTGTTTGCTTGGACCACCGGGAGTCGGCAAAACGTCTCTAGGGAAATCGATTGCGACCGCGACGGGGCGAAAATTTGAGCGCATTGCCCTCGGTGGCGTGCACGATGAATCGGAGATCCGAGGACACCGCAAGACGTACATTGGCGCCATGCCCGGCTGCATCTTGAATGCGGTTCGTCATGCCGAATCGAAGAACCCGGTGCTTTTACTGGACGAAGTGGACAAGATCGGAAAGGATTTCCGCGGCGATCCATCAAGCGCGTTGCTTGAAGTTCTCGACCCGCACCAGAACCACACGTTCACGGACCACTACCTCAATGTCCCGTTTGACCTGAGCAACGTCATGTTCATCGCGACGGCCAACAGCCTGGACACCATTCCAGCACCACTGCTTGATCGAATGGAGATCATCGAAGTGAGCGGATACAGCGTCGAGCAAAAGATCGAGATCGCGAAGCGGTACCTTCTTCCGCGGCAGGTGGAAGAGAACGGCCTCGAGAAATCGCTC
Source organism: Globisporangium splendens (assembly GCA_006386115.1). Lineage (NCBI taxonomy): Eukaryota > Oomycota > Peronosporomycetes > Pythiales > Pythiaceae > Globisporangium > Globisporangium splendens. The sequence continues at coordinate 84,237 of VFIW01000116.1, forward strand.
ATGATGATCTCGGACGACACGTTGCGGTTCCTGATCATGAATTACACTCGTGAAGCTGGTGTGCGCGACCTGGAACGCCAGGTTGGTGCGATTTGCCGATACGTCGCCGTGAATGTGGTCAAAGAAATGGACAGCCACAAGAAAAAGAACAAGCAGAAGAAACAGGCCAACAGCAGCAGTAACACTGACAGCCCGAAGCCTCTGTCGAGTTTCAAGCCGACACGAATTGATCGCGCGATGATCAAGCGAATCCTCGGGCATGAGCTTGTGTTCAATGAAGTCGCGTTGCGCTCGAATGTGCCAGGCGTTGCCACGGGGATGTCGTGGAGCACTGTTGGTGGCTCGATCTTATTCGTCGAAGCCTCGTGCACGCGCACGCCAGCGTCGCAGTTGACATTGCGTGCGCTGACATCGTCTTCGTCGGCCGCGCTGAATGCTGCACCACAATTGCAGCTCACTGGCAAACTGGGCGATGTGATGAAGGAATCGGCACACCTCGCGCTCTCGTGGCTGCGCGCGAACGCGCGTTTGATTGAGCTTCCTGCGTCTGCGGGCAAGCAGGATCTGCCGTCTCCTCAGCCGCGAACGGTGTCATTGGAAGGGATTTCCGATGTGCATATTCATTTTCCTGAAGGCGCGATCTCGAAAGATGGTCCGTCAGCCGGCGGTGCGATCGTGTGCGCGTTGCTCTCCTCGATCTCGGGCATCCCCGTGCCGATCGACATCGCGATGACTGGAGAAATCACGCTGCGTGGCGTGATTTTGCCCGTCGGAGGCATCCGCGAGAAGGTTTTAGCCGCGATCCGTGCGGGCATCAAGCGCATCATCTTGCCCAAGGGCAACAAGAACGAAGCCGAAGAGCTCAAGAAGGAGTTTGCGAACGTCGCCTTCGATGGAAAGCGTGCGAGTGGGAGCGATGTGCAAGTGCTGTTTGTGAGCGACCTCCGCGAGCTGGTGGAGCTGGTCTTTGGCATGAAGGTCCGCGACAATTCGAGTCTGCACGAGCACCAACCGCCTATGCATCTGAGCATGCTGTAGGCAGAAAGTGGCGCAGAATTATATAACAGCCTGGACTGAGTGCATGTTTTTGGACTGCACGGACGGATGGAAATGGTGATTGTGCTTTTTTTTTCGTTTCTTTTGGATCAGCTTTGTTCAAATTCACAACGGACTCACTTTGGTTCCAACCTTGTTGTTTCTTTCTTACGCGCCTATGGAGCTCCTCCTGAGCGAAGATCATTGTTCTCTTACCTGAAGTTTGAGCGTTACCATGCCGCTTGTTACGCTGTTGTAAGCGGATTGAACGCATTCGAGACGTACGGATAATATTCAGCTTGCCCGGACCCGGAGTTGCCTTCCTCGATGCCAGAGAACTGCGAAGGCTGCAAGTGCGCGTATTTCTTTGCCAGCACGGAGCGAAGCTTCTTGTCCTTGCCAGGATGAGGCTAAGCGATGCAAAAAGAGGAGAGTTAACGATGTGTGTGTAAAGGAGGAAAGGTGCACATCAAAGAAAAAGGGAGAGTTTCCATTATCACGTACTCTGTACATCACCACGACAAAGTTGACCGGGAGACCGTAGCGCAGCACGGATTCCACAAACACACGAATCATCTGTACATTGCACAAGAACGAGGTCGTCAGTTGATCGAGTATGCGAGGGTGAGAACGAAGCAATAACGTACTTTGATGTGCATCCACGCGATGAACGTCTCGCCAAAATGCGCTTTGCACCATCGAATGAGACCCGACCAGAGACGATCGACCTCGACCTCCAACTCCGCGATCGCTTCTTCGTTCGACGCGTGGGACGTCTGGTCGAACACAAAGTCGCGCACAATGAACTTCTTCTCACGTGCGCGCGTCTTGAAATCCTCGATATAGTCGATCACGGTGCCCTGCTCAAATGTGCCCTCCTTGTCAATTCGACCAGGCTGGTACTGACCCTTGAGCACCGTCACGGTGTAAAGGAACGAATCTCCTTCCTCGAGAATCTTGCGCGACGAGCCAGGCACCACAGGTGAGCCACGGACATTGCCGCGGTTGCCCTTTGGACCGTACTCGGCGATTTGGTCGCCAATCGTGTGGTACTCGTTGAGCCACGTTTCCTCCAGGTTCCTACACAAAGCATTATAGAGATGACCAACACCCATGACACACATGATCCCAAGTACAACGAACGCGACTTACTTGGGGACGACCACGACAAGCGTCTGAAGGTACTCGGTATTGACGAAATCTGATGGCGACACGATGTCTGGCGTCAGGAGATCGTTCAAGTTGGCAACCATCAAGTTGCCGCTGCACAAACGACATAGCGTACGACATCAGCTCAGCAAAAAAGCACGCCTCAACATTCGTGAATTTGGTTCACACACCCTTTCTTTCGTTGATGCTGGAGCAACTGCTGCTTCTTTTCCGCGTACCGCGTACCCAATTGCTTCAACTCCTCTTCAATTTTGCCAACAGACTACCATAAACGCATAGGATAGATACAAAACGACGTCGGTTCAGTAATGATACTCAGTTTGGGGGTGATATGCAAATGATGCACCGTTTGAATGATGCTGACGATTTCTGGAAGTGGTCTGCGGTGCGGGTGCTTCGCTTCGTCCCATGAAAAGTAGTTCAAGTAGCGATCCACGGGTACTACATAACACACACATCGCAACAGAAGCATCGTCGATTCAGTCTTCACGATAATAACAGGCGTGCATTCATACATTCCTAGAGTTTTGCTGATAACCAGACGCACCTCCATCAACAGTGAGCGCCTGGTCCCCCTTGTTCAAATCATGGAACTGGCGCTCGATCTTTCGCACGACACTCTCAATCACCATGTCCACGCGGTTGAGATCGTCACTCAGAGCCTGCATTCATCAACGTATTGTGCACAAGCGATTTGGAAACGTTGATCTTACGTCCGACACAATAAATGCCTGCATTGACTTCAAACACCACGTACCATAAGCGAGTCCAAAGTGCCAACCAGCAAATCCGTTGGCAGCTCCACGCGAAAGCACTCTGTCATCAACAACGCATCCCACCAGTCGCCAATTTAAGATCACACAGATGTACGAATGTGTTAGTAAGGGGAGTCGAAGGAAGGAACGTGGCGTTCGTTACCTGCGTAGTCGTGGCGGGTCGACGCGGTCTCCGCCTTAAGCTCCAAGAACGTGGTCTCCGACGAGCGCGTGCTCTCGTTCGGCACGGACACCAGCCACACGCTCATGTCGCTGTTGTTAGTACTGCTGCTTCTTCGCGTCGCTCGCACACGCGTCCTTACTCCTTATGGACTCACAACCGCGCCTTCTTCCTTCCGTCTTCTCTTGAGCTCTTCGCAGGCGCAAAAAAGATCGACTTCACTCTGATAGGGGGTACCCCACCAGACACATTAATTTCGCAAGTGAGGACCGTATCCGGATGACAGTGTATATACTATTGGGTCATTTGGGTTCGATATTGAAGTCAATGGGTAAAACTGAAAATGGGTCGTTATTGGGACACTGAGCTTCTTTAACCACTGCACCTCACAAAACAATCGTGCTGCTCAACTTGATTGGTTAATAATAAACTTTTGAAGTGGTTCTTTCACCTTATCAACTATTCAAAACCCGAGGTCACATTCAACTGTGCCTATTTCAGTGGATATAGAAACTACCCCCAAGACTGTGGGAATGAACAAATATTGTCGCCATATTGGATTGCAAGCTTCAAATAAGTGCCTATTCTCCCAGATGTTCTTTGATTCAAAAATCTGATTCTGCGTGCATTCGAAGGGCCTCCCGGAGAAAGATCGCGCCAAGTTTCGATTTATATGCCGGTCTGCGTCGGTGATACCGAGAATGCAATGTCGGTGACAGTGTGTATTCAAAGCACCTGCACACAGACACATATCCAAATGAGATCTTGCAAGTCCCAGTACCACACAGGAATAACATCAATGTACCATGTCATAGTGGAGATTTGTAATGGGCTGTACCTGGCCATTACATGAAGGTGGATCTATTCCTAGATCTAGTGTGGCACACACCACCTTCAGTGTGCATTGTGGAGAGACAATTAACAAAGGGATTACGGTAATACAGTCCCCACATGCACATGTGACGTCATCCCATGACGTCACGAGCGCTCTCTGTGCTGATCAGTGCATAATGTTGTTCACATGTACTAATCAGTACAGAGTGATGACATCCATGTACTAATCAAGTACTGAGTGATGATTCCTACTTGGGAAACTGCACTGGTGATGAGAGCGACGTGTCTCTACCGTCTGAAGTGAGTGGCAGAGCCAATCACTTCGCAGAGAATCCACGCGGTACTTCAAGTTCAAGTTTCTCGAAGATCCCCTAGGTTCAACCTCAGTGTACCCAAGGTTTTATATATCAGATTCATAGGTTTTGTTGTGCATGTTTAGGTTTTAGTTGTGAAACCTGTAGGAGCCCTTGGGGTTCATTTGTAAGTAGTGAAAGGAACTATAATTGCGTTTTATTTCAGTTGCAATTTATCCTCTCAGCCCTCAAGTCATCCTCTCTCCCTCCAAGGCGGGAAAACCGCTTCCTCGTCCGCAAAAGCCAAATTACTTCAGATTCATGTCGGTATAACGGGCTCGCCGCTTGAAACGTGAAATCCGAACACCTCGATTTTATCGCTGTCGTCATCAGCATTGATAGTGAAGTCCTCGACAGAATTGCTTGGTGATGGCGGGATGTCTGGCCCTTTGGTACTGGCTGGTTGTTGATCATGGGGTTCGGAAACATCTGCTGTTTCTGGTCGAGGTCCGGCGCTTGATTGGGAGCTATTTGGTTGGTTCTGGGGTTGTCGCCGCCGAAAACACAACGCCTGCAAGCGCTGGCGCTCAACAGACTGGCTGTGGTTGGGGTCATGATAACGCTGACACATTGGTAATTGTTGGTGACGCCTGAGCTGACTCCTGTCAACCACCCTGTTACACAGCCGACAGGTTACAGTGCGTCCTTCTTGCACACGACGGGTACAGGGAAGGTGCGCATTGTAGTGGCAGACTCTTGTGAAGACATGGCGGCATGCCCCGCACGGAAACATCTGTCAGGGATACATCCATATGAGACGTTGCTTTTACCGTTAGGTTCGCAACCATATGTAAATAGTTTACATTACCGTAAAATACGAGGTAGCACAGGATGTTGTCCCTGGTGGAGAAAGTAGCTGTCGGCAAATTGCGAGGTGATTGCAGTCACAGAGTGGTGGCTCCGCAACGTGTTGCTTGCACTGGTGCTGCATCACTTTGTCAGTGGACCCATTGAGTCCTGATTGTTTTCTCCTAGCCCCAGCTCACTCTTCAGTCAAACGACTGGAAAATTTACCCATCCCCTTGTCTTTTGCAGGTGCAGTACCCAACCCCTAGCTCTGATCGACTCGATAGTTGCTCAGCAAAACAGAAGTGCTGCTTTCCCCTGAGTTTCCTTTGCCCATTTTGGCGGGCACGACAGGTGGAGAAATGAGCGCGAGGCGCTCAGAACGAGATGAGGTGCATGGTATGTGCGCGCGTGTATGGAGACAACTGCAAGATATGTACATTGCATATGAGCATATGCGGGTGGGTACTGACGCCATTCAGGAAACGGGGGGCACGCATGACTCCTTTTCTTGCTCATGATGCGTAGGCGCGTCTTCATCGTCGCGGATGCGCGCACGGTCGCCGTCGCGATCCTCGTCCACGTAAGCATATGCGCAGGCATTCTTCTTTTCATGTGGGTAGCTGCGTTTGCAACCATATATATATTATACCTTCTAGGCGGAAGCATGAGCGTTCGCGCTCTCCACGTTGCGATCGCGAGCGAGTGAGAGATGCATCCAGATCGCGCTCTCCACGACGGGATCGTGCACGCGTGAAAGACGCGCCTAGATCGCGCTCCCCGCGTCACGAACGTGAACGCGACAGAGATGCATCGAGATCGCCACGGAGATCCCGCGACGACAGAAGCGATAGACGTGATCGCGACCGCAAGAAACGCCGGCATTCGAGCACGCACCGAGAGAAACGACGCGCACGCTCGGCTTCCTCTGCTTCTTCTTCTGCAAGCGACTCGGGGTCGTCCAGTGGCAGCAGCAGCAGGTCGTCGAGTGAAAGCGATGATGACCGAAAGAAGCGATCGAAGCGACATTCCAAGCCGTCATCCAAGAAGCGCAAGAAGGCGAAAGACAAGAAGAAGCACGGCAAGAAGAAAGATCCCCGCAAGAAGAAGAAGAGGAAACAGAGCCGTGGCGACGCCGCGTCCTCGGATTCCGACTCGGACACATTGCGCAGCGCGATCTCGGGCAAGAAGATCAAGCGCCAGATCAGCCGAACCGCCACGGACTTGCAGCACGAGAAGAACCGACAGCAGCTATTGCACTTCTACAACGGCATGTACGACTAACGCGTGAGAAGCGCATCACTGTCTACATATAGACCGAGAAGAAAGATACCGAAAGAAAAGCAAAACGAGACAAAAGTTATATGCGCAGGTTAGCAAAACTGGTTGACATCTACTCCACTGCCTGACAAGCTAGTCTTTGTATGCATTGAGTCCAAATGTGAGCACTTTGTCCTGGATGTCGGTGCGATCGATCGGGCACGTGGTCCCGCGAAGCGCGCAGCCACTGCAGAGCACCTGGTGGCGGCATGGGAGCAGCACGACGGACACGGGCTTGGCGAAACACACGACGCAAAGAGTGTCTTCGTGTTTTTGAGCAATGGCCGCTTTGTAGTTTGCGCGAATCGCCGCGCGGACGTTGTCCATCGCTTTGGACAGCGAAAGCTCCAGCTGCTCCAACTCGTCTAGGCTCTGGGTTTCAAGAACGTTCGAGTCTCCATTTAGCATGGCATTCGCATGCTGGAGCTCGCTGTTTTCGTTTTTGAGTTGTTCGATTTCGGCTTTTAGTTGGTCCTGGTGTTCGAGGTTCGGCTTCTCTCGGTTCCTCGCGAGCACCAAGCCGCTCTCCAAGCGGCGCAACTTGAACAAATCTCGCTGGTGACGGTACTCGTTGCTGTCCAGCAACGCGTCCGCGTTCATGAGCTTCAGCGACATGCACTCGAGATCCTGTGACTTGACCTTCAATTGGTTTGTCGCGTCCATGCTTCGCTTCAGAGCGCTGCACAAGCGAGAATCGCGGTCGCCCACGGCATCGTTGTCGTGCACTTCGTCAAAGCAGACTTGCGTGGCTTGATCCTGCGTAAATACCGTCAATGGTGTGAACGATGGAGATTCGCGTTCGTCGTCGAGATGCAAGCGTCGGGATGGCATCTCGGCACGAAGACGCGCAGGGAAACTCGGCAGCCGTGGCTCACAAAAAGCCAATTTCACCGTGCGCTTGCGCGAAAGAGACGCTGCACCATCGTCGCCTGCAGAAGATGAATTTGCCTCGATGTATTTCCCACGCGATTTCTTGAATGGTCTGCGATCGCGGTGTTCTGGGGACAGCAACGATAGGGAGAAGTCTCGCGAGACGGTTCGAGGTGGTGAACTCTGGCTGCTTTCGGAGAACTTGTCTTGTAGCAATGGTCCAATGTCGATGTCATTGAGCGAAATGCCGAAATCGTCGTCATCACTAGCAGCAGCAGCGGTGATACGTTCCGGACTTGGGTTTGCAGCAACTTCAATGGTCTCCAGCTCTGGCTCCGGTTCAATTTCCGTGAAGAGTATGTCAGACTCATGGAATCCGAACTCTTCGTCGTCACTAACGTGGCACCAGTCGTCTTCCATTGTGTCGATCGCTGGAAATACTTGATGAGGGTCCTTTGGAGTGTGCAGACAAACAGAGAATGCGAGAATAAGGAGAAAGCCGCGCGTCCCAAGAATCCGGAGAGGAAGACCTTGCGCTCTTCGCTTCTCCCTTCGCATATCATTGCTCACATGGTTGCGTCAATCGCGTCCGCCGTCTGTTCTCTCTCTAGCGCCAAGAGAATCCATCCCATCGGCATTTGGTGTCTCTTCCATCTGGTACAGAGATCCGCATCTCCTATTGATAGTGAGGAGCTCTTGTCTTCACGAAGCTGGTCAGCAGCTCTTTGTTTTCTCCATACGATACCAGGCAGATGGTAGACGCAGACACGGAAGAGAAGCTCATCTTCAAAGGGAAAACGGCTCGGGGGCAGACGAGTGCTGGTTCCATTGAGGGACGTGGAAGCACTCGACTTCGACTCAATTCGATGCAAAATAGCGTCTATTTGTGACATCAGAACGTGTGATTTTAAAAATGCAATGAATCAGGCGAGACATCGTCAAACTGTGTCGAGAACATCGAGTTTGACAAGCCGAACGTGATGCGAACGCGTCTCGCAATATTTTGCTGTTGCTGAAGCGTGAAATATCAGGCGCCAATCGCCCAGTAGCATTTCGTCGCAGTCGCCAGTGTGTTTGTGTAGATGTACCATCAGGCAGCATCTACATAGCTCGTTTACTCGAGCACTATTGTGCAAATATGGCAATTGGCAAAAACAAAGTCGTACATTATGGGAAGGCGATGGAACGTTCGTGCTCGTGCACGGCTTCGATGACCATGCGGTTGAAATCCACCGGGTTGTCCATGAAGACCTGGTGGCCCGCGAGCGGCACGAGGCGGAATACCGCGTAGTGGGTCTTCTCGAGGCTTCGCACGACGGCTTCGCCATACTGGGCGTTCATCCAGTCCGAGCCGCCGCCGTACATGATGGTAAGCGGAACTTTGATTGTGGCAGGTGTGAGTAGCCTCGACAGAGGCGTTCGTCTTGCACTTGCACCCTGCATGATGAAGATGGAGAGACCCAAGTCAGTTATGGTACGTGACGTGTCGGCAGACTATGCATTAGAGTTCTTACCGGGTGCAAATCTGTGTGCAGTGCCAACTCGCCCGATTTCTTGAGTGCCCAGTTGTGGTAGCAATAAAGCGTGATCTGGTCAAAGTCCATCTCGCCCGAGCGGATGATGTTGGACGGAGGCGTCCACGCGATGCGGCGTCTCATTATCCACTGCACGAGCTTGAGACCGAATGGACCGGCAAAACGAACCGCACTCTGATGGAAGAAAAGCCAAGGAAGCAGATTGTCAGCGCTGCGGCCAATGTTGTGCATCAAGTACAAACTTTTCGGCGTTACCATTGGCGTGATCTGGTGCTTGGCGATGAATTTCCAGAACCCGCTGAGCTCTTCGTCTTTCGCGTCACTCCCGTTGACGCCTGCGGGGGATACGAGGATCAAGTGCTCGATGTGATGCGAGTACTTGGTCGCGTAGTACGTCGAGTACATGGCCTAAGACGAAACACATCAAAATTTGACAGCAAACGTTAGACAAACTACAAAAGCCAAGTCAAAGTTAGCAAAGATTGCGCGAAGACATACCCCCATAGAATGCGCGCACAGGATGAAGCGTTCCAACTGCAGTTCATGTAGCAACGGCTTAAATTAGTCTCGAAGAGCAGCAACGCACAGATACAAGAAGTCCGTGAACGTACTTGGATCTCTCTTCTCCATTGTTCCAGTGATTCTACAAAGAAATCATCGATCTCATAGTCCTATGGACAAGCATATATCGATATTAGCTTCGCGTTATGCGGTGCATGTGCGAAATCCAAACATGAGCTGGTTCGTACCGTCTTGGCATTGAATGTTGGACGAACCGAGCGACCGATTCCTCTCCACTCCACCGCGTACTGTTTATACAGTCAAAAGCAAAGTAAGTGTGCGTCGCCCATTGTCACGCCTAGTTCAGCGTTGCACGCACCACATTGAACGATTTCGCCAGCGCTTGCAGATTCTACAGCGCCGCATGCAAAAGTAACAAGTGATCAGTCTGCAATCGGCAATCAGTGCAGGGAAACAAATACTGGTAAGCTTACCGCAGCCCAGAAGGCGTTGCCAGCCATGTAGCCATGCACCAGCACGATGTTGCGCGGCGGTAGCTGTTTGTTGTCGCCGCAGTAGGGAACATGCACGGTCCCAAGCCCCGCGACCTTTTTCATGTTGACTTCAGTCATGACGTGCTTGCGGTAGATCTTCTCTTCGACGTCCTCGAGCACATCGTCACTCGCTGGGAGCCACAGACCCAAGTTGCAGATCAGCAGCCAGCCAGGGAACACACAGCACACAACCGCCAACGCGATCACGAGGCTCTTCTCTGTCGAGCCGTCCTCCAGGTCCAGCAGCGACACACGCACGATGGCGTAGACCGTCAATGCGAGCCAAATGCCCAGTTGAGCCCATTTACTTTTCGCCGTCAAGACACCCAGCAGCGTCCCAACAGTGAGCACTAGCGGCCAGTCCAGGAGGCGCGCGGGGATACTCGGGATCGTCAGATACAGCGTCCACGCGAGGATCACGGTGAGCGCCGCGACGACCTTGCTCGAGAGCGTCAGCAGCAGTCCCACGAGCCACCAGAGCAGCAGCAGGAACAGCACGAAGGGCGTCAGCAGCAGCAGCAGCGCACGCACGAAGCCGCTCTGGAGCCACGACGGCGGACCCGGCGGCCTGATCTCTTCTTCCTTTGCCGAGTTCCGCATCGCTGCTGGTGGGTCTAATCGATTATGAGGAAGCAGTCCAGTAGAGCTGCTTTCTCTCAAGAATGCATGTTCATCTTCAGGATGAATAGTGACATCTGAACCTGAGTGTGGCTGACTGGAATGGAAATGTCACTGAACTGAGGGGAGTTAGCAAGCATAGAAAGTGCGTATAGCGTAATCTTGTAACGGATTAGCTTACCCGTATTATGGGCGAATTGACACAAGTTGACAACGGATTAAGCTATTTCCGAGCAAGGAGTGTTGGTTGTTACCACTTACGGATGATTATAGGAAGTCGTGTCCGTGTCGTGTCTCAATTGTGTCTGAAAGTTTGTATGGGGTCTCAAAATGTCCGCCTGCAGATAAGTGGACTTATTTATGGGATCGAGCCAACCCAGTCAGCGATTCTTATCAACGCAGTGTTGAAGCCTCCCTTGGTGTTGTTTATACTGTAAGCGGTTTGTGGTACCGTTTGAGCGGCTTGCCCAGCCACATTTCTCATCCAGCGTAAATCAGATCTGAATTAGTCTTTCGAAGTTAAATCGACGCTATAGCGCAATCCAAGTATGCGACTCTCCCGTATCTAACAGCTTCAGAATGAAGTCAGAATGAATGTGAGATCTGCCTCAATTTTCTCAGCGTCAGATCCATTTTTCGACACAGCAGCGGCAACTGATAAAATATCCAGGATCAACAAGAGCACCGCACAGTGTATCACAAAATCAACGTCATAACCTCTCGGCTACGCACACTAGTAAGCTTAGTATGCTGCAGCAGCACGAGCAAGATGTGCAGTCGTGGCCAGTAGCATGGCCAGTGCTGTGCGTTGTCTCCTGTCTAACTCATTGGTTTCTTTAGAATTATACAGAGTGTTACATTTATTTACGGATGTCTAATTACGGAATGAAACGAATCAGCAACGAGATCAATTTACGGAGTCCTAGTTGAAGTTGCCCATGTGGACATCATGGTCGTTGATGGCTTGCAGCAGCGCATGGTTGAAGCCCTTGGGGTTGTCCATGAACACTTGGTGGCCAGCGAGCGGCACGCGGCGGAGCACGGCGTACTGCGACTTCTCGAGCTGACGCACGACGGCCTCGCCGTGCTCGTGGTTCATCCAGTCCACACCCGCGTCGCCGTACAGAAACGTCACCGATACGCTCGCTTTCCCCGGAACGAGCAGTTCACTCAGTGGCTTGGTTCGCGCACTCGCTCCCTACCAAGCGAATGCCAATCATCCGCATTGCAACCGCGCATGTGTTAGTGATCAGGCGTAATGTGCTTGACGTGAAGAAAGAGAGATTGTGCTCATGTGCAAGACGTACCGGATGCAGGTGGGTGTGGTAGGCAATGTCGCCCGACGCCTTCAGAGCCCAGTTGTGGTAGCAGTAGAGTGCAAAGTGCTGCAGATCGATTTCTCCCGTCCGGATGATGTTCGCTGGGGGTGTCTTCGCAACTCGCCGTTGCACGAGCCAGTGCGCGAGATGCGGGCCAACAGGTCCAGCGAATCGCACCAGAGACTACATGTACAGAGATATTAGCAAATCGGTGTGACTCAAAGCAAGACGCTGTACATGTGACCTATGAGTGTATGTACCTAAGAGCTACATACCATGGGAGTGATCAAGAATGTCGATGCGATTTTTGCCGGCAACGGCAACTGGTCCCTGGCTAAAAGGGACGGATTGACGCCTGCCGGGGAGATGAGAACCAGATGCTCGACGTGTTTTGCATACTTTGAGGAATAATACGTCGAGAACATAGCCTGCAGCACAAACGTCAACACGACGAGACTGGTTAGAGCATCACTCTAACAGCAATAGCACCTTGTTCCGTACTCCCATGGAATGTCCGCAGAGGATAAATCGGTCGAGCTGCCATCATATTGAAAGGTTAAAAGTGCGTGTCAGCGCAAATGGAGATAAATGACCAAGCGTTGGAGAAAGAGAAAAAGCTCTGCTTCGGTGCGAACCTGCATCTCTCGGCGCCATTCTTCAAGTGACTCGACGAAAAAGGCGTCGGCTTCTTCGTCCTGCCATCGATTGAAGTCGAAAACACAAATGTACAGCTTAAGTTAACTCCTAGATGCACGAATATACACTATAAACGTTGCTTACGTTTTTCGGAATGAAAGTCGGGCGAGCGGATCGACCGATGCCTTTCCATTCCACAGCAAACTGCGAACACATGCAGCTGTTAGCTTAAATCTCAAAGCAAAGCCTAGGCGTTCTAGCAAGACATGCTCGTAGCGTACCACATCGAAGTGCTTGGATAATTCTTCGAGATTCTACAAGACAACAGGAAACACAAATCCGTCAGCTGAAAGTAATGATCCGGAGCTTCTGTACCACAATCCACCTACCGCTGCCCAGAACGCATTGCCAGCGAGGTATCCGTGCACGAGCACAAGCGCTCGAGGAGACGTCTTCTCTCCGCTGTATGGCACGTGCACTGTTCCTAGCCCCGCAATATGGCGAAGGTGAACTTTGTCTGGGACAAAGTTCCGGTAGATTGTGTGCTCAGTATCGTGAAGCACACCCTCATCGGCAGGACGCCACCACCGCAATTTGCAGATCACCACCCACGCTGGAAGGAGACATGAGAGCACTAAATCCATTTTGTATTCGCCTTGTGGAACGGCGCTGTGTCGCGTGCCTACAACATACGCTGCTGTCACCCCTGTCGTAAACGCCAACAGCCACGTGTTTCGTGCCGGAGCGAGCCTTACAGCCACTATTGCCAACGAGGTCGCACTGGGAAGATGCAAAGTGCCAGTAGACACACCGCCGCGGTAGCCGTAGAGGAAGTAAGCGCTCCATGTGGTCAACAGAGCGACTGCAGCCGCAACACTCGTCCGTCGCGTGCACAGACACCCCAGAACAGCCCAGAGCGCGACCACGCAAACCAGAATCGGCGCACAGGCCACTGCGGCGACCACGAGCGCGGGCTTCCTGAACGAACTGAACCTCATGGGGCTCTGCAGCAGCCGCCATTGCAGCAGCAGAGGCGGTGTGGAGCGCGCATGGCGCTGCTTCGGGGTCTTCGCCATCTTGAAGATTCGCTGTATCTGCTTGATGAAAAGGCACGCAGGAAAGCAAGATGTGTGTTATTTAACACCACAGAGTATATGAATATCAGCACTCAAGATGCATCTGTTATGTGTGACAACAGAAAGCTGCCACCAAATTTGTGTCGCATGCAGCAAAATGGAGCTGGCGTGGGGGACGCAGCACTTCCGGCTGCGCTTTGCGCGTGCGGCACTCACGCTGCGGCAGGTGCGCGCCGACGGCGACGCCAAGAGCGTTGGTGTCGCGGACTACGCAGAGCTTCCCGTGAAGACTGAGGGTCCTGCTGTGCTGCCTGCTGACGCCACGCTCGTCGCGGCACAAGAGGTGGAGTTCGACGAACTGGGCATGTATGTCCCACCATTGCTCGCTCGCAATACGCTGATGACTGACAATGAAAGATGCTAACTTTGCGTGCTGTTGGCCGTGGTGTATGTGTGCGCATATGGCTACAGAGCGCTGCCGGTGTTGGTTTTCCAGGCGGTCCATGACGCCGCCGGTGATGCAAGTATGGCAGTGAAAGAGCGCTCTCGCGGGTTCAAGAAGCGACGGCGTCACAGAGACTCTGATGCAGTGTGCACTCTGTACTTCTTTCTGCTTCATGGTCGTGTTGATGGCGAAGACAAACAGTGTGAGCTTCAGTTTGTGAACCGCGTGGACGTGCCGCTGCCACCATCCTTATCGCCAGCACTCAACAGTCAGAACAGCGGGGACGCCGAAACGCTGTCAGTCCAACTCCACATCACGCACGGCCCACATGTGGTGGTATCCCACCTAAATGCCAAGGAACTTTCTATTGTGAAGTTTCGCAGCGAAGATACGCGCTTCTTCGTGTGGCGCGCGAGCGTGAAGCTGCTGAACGATGTTGAAGACTTGGATACGGCTGACCGAGTGGTTTCCTGTGAGTTTGTCAGCGAAGACGGCAGTGATGCGCCTCATCTGCTGATGCATTTCGTGCACTCAACTGATTTAACCAGTGAGTTCAGGTCAGTAGGCTGCTTGTATTAAACCTGATTGATTCTTCATGGAGACCAACAAACAATGATGAAGCAGGGAGCCGACTCACCGCTGGACAAAGTACCCGCTTTCAGAGTCCGTGAAAGAGGCCACCATGTGTGCGTGCACCTACCTCCCGCGTCCGAAGCAGGAGCAAGAGCAGGTGAGCTCTTGTCTCGTGGTGAGACGCCAAGATGCCGTTTGGGCCAGTGGAGACAACTTCAACATGTGGCAGCCGACGCTGTCGCCAAGTGCATCTTCGCTTGGGCACCGCCTCATTGGTCTTGCGCCAAGTACGCTTCTTGTGGTGGGAACCACGAGAAGCACGCTGTACGTGTACGACTGTGGAGTGCTGCTGCTGTCGTTCGTCCTACCGACGCCACCAAGTAGACTGTGAGTAGATTGTACTCTTTGCTTATCTGGTGTGCATGTGCAAATAGTGCTTTGTGTTTGGAGTAATTGGCTTTACTGTGTGTACGTTCTTATAGCTTTCAAGTCCACAATGGTGATGGGAACCAGTCGATCGTCTTTCTAGGTGTTCAGTGCAACGATGTGAACCGGTCGTTCTACCTGCTCTCCTTTGATACAAGCCTGGACCAACCGTCGATGAGCATTGTGCACGCATTCAGCCATGTTGGCAACGCACTCGTGGGGGAGTTTTCACAGAATTGTTGCGCGGACGAGATTCTTCTGATCAACCACGTCGAACAAGATGAGCAGAATGCGGCCAGTGCGAGCACGAATGATCAGCTTGTTGTGAAGAAGTGTGTGCTGATCTGCAAGAAGTACGGCTCGGAGAAGTACACGATCCATCGCCTGCGTGCATCGCAAGTCGAAGACAAAACCAACGCACCGAAAGCGCGTGGCTCGAAGCGAAGTCGAGGTACCCGAAACACAGAAGACGCTACTGCAACCCCGATGCGGTACATTGAGCGCATCAAATTCGGATCCAAAGAGCGCGACAACGGTAACAACGAGTCCAGTGGTGGAGGACGCGCGAGTGCTGCGGTTTCGCAGAGCCAATTAGTTCAGTTAACGAAATCGCTGGAGAAGCGTGTCGCGAATGGAATCGACGAGCTCAATCGGATGAAACTCGTTGTCGCGGGCAAGCACAACATGGTCCAGCGTCTGAACGGGTTTGTGATGGAGCAGTGGTGGACAGCGGTCCAGACGTTGTACTCAGATATTGGTCGTCTACCCGTGAAAGTGTCGCCAGCGATCCAAAACGATCAGAATCGCGACATGGAAGAATCTTCGGTCAAGCTGGAAACGTTGGTATCAGCAACAACGTCAGGTGATCCCCACGCAGATGAAGGTTCGACTCTGGTCCCAGAGTATGAATTGGAGTCGCTTGTTACGTTGTCGGAGATCCACGTGGTGTCATTTGTTCCGTCGTCGTCCGTGGTCCGTTTGGAAGCGACGCTGAAGAATCGATCCGGCAACAGCATGTACAACGCGTACGTTGCTTTCGTGAGTCGTTCGGGTGATAAGAACAGTAGTGTCCTCACGGAGCTTCACGCGTCGTCGTCAGTATGTGCGGAATTCCATTGCGAAAGCGACCAGCGGGATGGAATAGCGACCTTCTTGATCGATGTTGTATTACCTGCATCGATTGCACTTTTGCGGACCCAGTGGGGCTTCATCGCAAGTCTCTGGCTCCACTTCAGCATCCAGGACCATAATGAAGACAGCGCAAAACTCGCTGGTCTTTATCGTCGCAACGAGGTCACCACCAATGATAGTGCAGGTGCATCCATCTCTTTGAGAAACGATTGTTCGCTTTTCGTGGCGCCGGCGGCGATTACACTGCAGGAGATCTTGCATTCTCAAGAGCAGATCGTGGCTTCGAGACTGAAGCAACCGATGATTTCAGCAAGAGGTAAAGGCTCTAATGAAAACGTGGAGCCCATTTATATGTTGTGTTGAGAGTTCTAACGATTTTAACGCTTGTTTTCCTGTGATGTAGAAACGGAAGAGCTGCTTGTACTGTCCTCTGGTTCGAGCTTGCTACACATTTTCCACAATAGCGACGCCAACGCGGGAGGAGAAGCGCATGTCCAAGCAGTCAGCGCGGTGATAAATCACAAGGGCTTTGTGTCAACCATAGTTCGACCAACATTTGCCCTCGTGGACCTTGTTGTCGCAGAGCGAGACATGGCAAATTACTACCTGAGCAAAATCCTATCGAGTCTGCCTAGGGATGTGTACACAATGATCAATCCGCTGCGTCGGCATCACCTGCAGCAACTTCAGGGGCTGCTCCATTCGATTCGTATGGAGTTGGTGGTGCTGCAACGACACTCGGTGGGTGTTCCCAATCGATCCTCGAAGGCAAACACTGCTGAAACTGGCGATGATGACGATGTCGAAATGAGCACAGACGGCAATTCCAGCACGAAGAGCAGCAATGCGCCACATGAGCCGCATGAGCAGTGGCGGCTTCTCACGCGTTTCCGGCAACTTCAGATGGGGACGGACCTCGGCGCAGTGAAACTACTGCACAATATTCAGAAGCGAGCAAATTACCACTCGGCATGGTATGCGACGCCATAATCGGCACTCGTTTAAAATATGAGCAGGAAACGGGAACTGCACTTGCATGTAGTGGCACAAATAATAGAACTGCATACACTTTTCAGGTTCGAGTTTAGCTTCACTTTTTTCTGTAACTTAGTTGTAAATAGGATGCTTCAGGCAAACTGCAGGACTCCTGAAGTCTTCTACGTGTTCGCAGTGTTCGCCGTGCAAGACGATGTCGATGCCTGACTCAGCGACGCGAGGCGGGCCTCAATGGCGTCCATCTTGGCACTCGAGATCGCCAGCGTTTGCTCAATGTTTGTGAGCGACGACTGCATGCGAATGACGAGAAACAGCAGACCAAGCACGAGAATCCATGGAAACACTGTCATTGATGAAGCAAAGCCACAAGACGTTGAAATTAGCATCTCTTCACGTCACACAGCAACACAAGACATCCACGCGCTCACCTCGCAAGTACATGATGAACGAATTGGACGGTTCGGCACCGCGAGGAGGAAGACCTGCTTTGCTTCGTTGACCAGACATCGGACGGCTTGTTCGGCGCTTTGGCGGGCTGCGTGCATTGGCGTGGGGTGGACGACACGTAAGCTGGTCCTGTTGGCTTTGCTCTGTCATCGAGTTGGACTGTCGGAGCGTTGGTGAAGAACCGACACTGGTTGGCGGTGAGATAGCAGTTGTCGGCTTTTGCGTTTGTTGTTCTTGCTTCTGTTGCAGATGCTGTCTTGCCAGATCGACCCACTCGAGCCATTTCGACTTGTTGTCTGCGATGGCCCGCGTTTCAATCTTGCTTTTCCAGAACGTAGACTTGCTAAATACGACCTATTACAGCATGTGGATGACAAACGTGTCAGTTTGCATATGGATCACAAAGCAGCAAAACAAAGCATATCATGTACCTTGAGTTCAATAAATAGTTTACAGGACGACGAACTTCTTGGAATCAGCGTCCAGCGATCCTCGACGCTAAAGTAATCGCCATACGGAATGTCAACAAGCCGCGTCGACGTCTCAATAAAGCGAACGTTGTGCTCGCCCTTTTTCGCGCATTGCAGCTACAAAGAAGCAAAAAAAGTATATACACCATCAGAGTTTGTCACTCTTTCATTTTCCTCTCACCAGTATAATCAGGAAAACGAATGCTTACCACATCGACGCGCGATGATTTTGGTCCGATAGGCGCGTCAACTGGCACACGGAATTGCAGCGAGCGCGTCATTCCTAGAGAAACACATTCCGAAGCGCATGTTAGCTCGGTCAATAATTCCCGTCACCCGCGGTTGTAAATGCACGACGTACCATACGTCGCCTCATCCTCCAGTGTCATCCACGGGTTGCACTTCATTTCCGTCGACCCTTGGCGGGTGCCAAACTCGTCCATGCCGAAAGCTGCGCCATCCCAGAAAAACTCCACCATGAACTCGTCAACCGAGATGTCGAACGTCGTTTCCACGATCTGCGTCATGGAGATATCCTTTGGCGCGACAGAGTCAATGTCCGAGACGACACTCGTGCGTCGCGTCCGCTCCTGCTCATCATCTTCCTCTGTAACATCTCGTGGGTGCTCCGAACTCTCCTGCTCTTCTTCAGCAATCGTGCTTTGGGGGTTACAAAGGCGCTGTTGCGCGTCTGCATCCGCGTCCGAGTCTGCGTCGTCGGTGTCTTCGTACACTGCAGCCGCCGCTTCAGCCGTCGCGTTCCCTGAGTTCGCTTCCTTCTCGGAGCTTGCGATGGATTTAGGCGACGTCAGCGACGTGGAGGTGCCATTCTCATTGCTGCTGACACTACTGCTGGCATGCTGTTCGCTGTCGTCCTCTGTACCCGCTGTCGCGGTCGCGATGGTCTTCTTGAGCCCGCGCACGACGGCCGGCTTGAGGTCGTTGAGCACGCGGTTGCGCGTCTTGGCGATGAGCTCGTAGCAGCCGTCGCGGTTGTTGCCCCAGAAGCTCGTGAACGTGTACTCGTCCTTGGTGGTCGTCGCGATGCGGATCGCGTTCTGGAACACCATCGTCGTCGTCTTGGCGAGTTCCGAAATGGACTCGTACGGAATCAGGATCTGCATTTAGCAGAGAGTTCCATATATCACACAGAGATGCACATGCACAGTAGGAGTCAGTAGGTGCAACATGGCGACATGCGAACGTTGCACACACGCCAACACAAACACGAGAGCCAGGATGATGACGCGCGTGAGAAACGAGACAGGCTCTTTCCTCTCTCTCTATACAGTTTGCGCGGTGCCACAGTAATATGGGTGCATTTGTAATATCCCATATGCATATTCATTCACCTTGCGCTCGCGGCCAAACACGTTCGAGTAGAAGCACACGTGTGTGTTCGTCGGGTACATGCGTCCGTGCATCGCGAGCGTCCCGGCGATCGCGCACGAAAAGTCTGCAGGCGCACGCGAGTACGATAATGAGAATGCGTTAACGGAAGGCGCTATGAACGTATACGCTACCTTGGTAGAACTTTGTCGAGCGCGGCAGGTCGAAGATCATGCAGATGACGTCGTCGCGCACGTCGTCGCGCACCAGGTCACCTTCTTCTTCGTCCTCCTCGTCGTCGTCATGGTGCGCGAGCGGCACAAACTCCTTGTCCAGCGGCAGGTTCAAGTGGGCGTCCTCATGCCTTTGGCCGCTGTTCGAATTGACGCGACCACTTTCTGCGTCGTCGTGCTCCGCATACGATGCCGCGGCGTCAAACTCTCCCGTGCGGCGGCTCTGCGCAGGCGACGACGCGGCCGACGACCCCCTCGATGACGACGACGCACCGCCATCCCCATTGTCATTGCTGCCGGCAGACGCAGAGCTGCGGCCCATAGTAAACATGCTCAGCAGATCCGGATCGCCTTCCCCTTGTGTGAAGCTTGAAGTGGCCGCTGGCTTTGCAGAAATATCCAATGCGGATATGACGCGACACGACGACATTACCACCACCATTATACAATTACAGAGGATCATGCGAATACAGAAGTTATCATTTTGGAAAATATGCAAATCAAGAGGCTTTGACGACCAGCCAAAAGTGGTCAAGGAGGAAAGAAAGGAAGGGACTGAATATGGCGAGGGAATGCGCGCGCGAGCGCAGCCGCAGTCCGCGGAAGGCGAGTCGGGACGAATCTCGGGGACGGAGAAGCAGGAGCTGCAGTCGCAGCCGCAGTTCCGGTCGAAAAGTGTCCAGCAAGAGCAGACGCAGAAGAAGCCCCTCGACGGCTGCGTCGGAAGCGGATAGCGAAGGAAAGGATTCGCATCGCAGAGAACGAAAGCGTGTCTCAAAGAAGAAGTCGCACAGCCGAGAGAAGAAGCGCCGAAGACACCGTGATACGTCGAGTAGTAGCAGTGAGGGCAGTGACAATGACGCTGCAGAAGCGACCAAGTTGCGCAACCGCAAACGCGTTGAAAAGCGCTCGCGCATGTGGACAACGGTTGGCGATTCCGATGACGACGTAGAGGCTGAGAGTGCGTCCAACGACAAGCAAGGTGATCGAAAGCACTCGCGCAGTCGCAGCCATAGCCATAGCCGATCGCGCGCAAAGCACAAACGCCGCCATAGATCAACGTCTTCATCTTCAGCTTCCGAAGACTCGTCTTCGTCCGATTCCTCCGACTCCAGTTCCGGAAGCGACGACGACCGCCACTCGCGTCACAAGAAGCGAAGCCACCGCAAGGACCGCAAGCGAAGCAAATCGTCCAAGAGCAAGAAGAAAGACAAGAAGAAGAAATCGAAAAAGGCGAAAAAGGCTGGGTCCCATGCCGTGAACCAGAACGAATACGGCAAGCACGGCATCATCCGCGAATCCGACTTCCATACCAAGAGCGTCTCTTTCCAAGCGTGGGTGCGCGATATCAAGAATATCAGCGACTTTAATGGCCCAAAATGGGAAGCCATGGAGCTGTTCAAGGACTACATGGAGGACTACAACACGGCGACTTTGCCGCACGAAAAGTATTACGATATCGAAAAATACGAGATGATGCAGTACAAGAAGAAGCAACACAAGGCGAGCCGCAAGCTCTCGAAGGCGGGTGCAGAGCTGGACGCGGTCGCGGACGAGGAGCGACTGCGCCTGGAGCGACAGGAGGCGCGACAGAAGAAGGAGCAGGAGGAGTTCCGCCTCGTCATGCAGCTCATGGACAAGGAGAAGATCGAGAACATGCGCCACCAGGAGCAGCTGCGCGCGCAGATGCAGATGCACTACAAGGCCGGCAATGTCGATGAGGCGCGGCGGCTCGAGCAAATTCTGAACAAGGTGGACGACGTCAAGGGGAAGCGGTAGATGGCAAAAGTCGAGTTCGCATACTATGCTGGTGTGCTTCTATTAGTTTTATGGCCGTGCGCGCTATTGTCAAAACTTGATCACAGAAAGTTAAAATACTCTTTGGAAACAGTGTGTTCTCGCAGCCATAGTCCATTTTCCATCGCTTTGTACTGTAACCAATGAAAATGAACAATCTGGAAGGTCGTCCATTCTATCGAATGTGGACTCGTGCGAAACTTGAGCAGATGCAGAAGCTGGAGCATTTCTGGGCTGTAGCTATCGCCATGCACTTTCAGTTTGTGTTGAAGGAGAACTATTGACTCAGCTTGACCAGTTTCGTCCTGCTTGCTTGCCGAGGGGCTCGTGGCGGCATCGATAGCTTCCTGGAACGCTGACATCAAGCTGCATTCGTCATTTGTCACTTCGATGCCTATTCTTCGTTCACCTTGCTGGTTCCCGTTGACTTCAAATTTTGGTGCAAAAACGTAACTCCAGTGCGCAAATCTTGAAGACGGCGCGCAGCGTTACGGCAGACGACAAGCCGTGAGCAAATGCTGCTTGGCTCACATAACTCTTTTACTCGGGTGAAACGGAATATGACCATAATGTACTGGTGGAGCACAGCTCGGGGCAAATCGCCCTCACGCTGAAGTTGGACGTATACGTGCGTAAGTCGGTCTGCGACGCTGAGCCATAATGCCTGAAATTCGTGGAGTTTCTGGACATATTCTCGGAGCGTCTGCAGAGTTCCCTCGAATGCAGTCATACGAGATTCTGATGCGGCACAAGATTCAAAATGCCCAGCATCAAAAAGTCGAGTGGCAGTGTCCATCATACCCTCTCGGCAGAGTAAATTAGGAGCGCACCTCCATTGAGAGCACGAACGTGCGGAGGTGCTCCAGCCTGGATGATCTCATCTGCGATGGCGAAGAATCCCGACAACGCGGCCGCAAGCAATGGCGATTCACCGCGTTCGTTGACTGAGCTGAGCGAAGCATTGCTTTTGAGTAGATGCTGCACAACTTGCAAATGCCCATTTCGACAAGCTGATATCAGGGGAGGGGGGAGGTCTTCTTCATCGATTGAATCTGGGGATGTTCCATTGGACAGCACAACTTCAATTACTCCATCGTGTCTTTCCTGCACTGCAATAAAAAGAGCAGTTCATCCTTTGGTATCTGCCGCCTCCAAATCTGCGTTGTATTGTAAGAGAACTTCTGCAACCTTCCAGTGACCATTCCGAGCAGCAGCAAGCAACGGGGCTAATTCATCCTTGTCGGTCATGCTCACACTTGCAGCGCTCTCAAGCAACACTGCAACCACTTCGATGCGGCCATCTTGGGGGGCATTGAGTGGCGAAGATGTGCCGTTATGGTTGGTCAAATTCGCCGTTGCACCATTTTGCAGCAGCACAGTCACCACACCGAGATGACCGTTTTCAGCAGCAATGAATAGTGGAGTCTGGCCATCGTTGTCAGCCATGTCCACGCTCGCGTCATTCCCAAGAAGTTCCGTGGCAACGTTGAGGTGGCCCTCGTTGGAAGCGACGAACAGTGGAGTCCATCCGTCATTGTCGCTCAAGTTCACGCTCGCGGTTTTTTTTACCAGCAGGGCAACCACATCGTGGTGACCACTCTGGGCAGCGATGAATAACGAAGTCTGACCATCGCTGTCAGCCACATCTACAGATGCCGCCGTCTGCAACAGCGTCGAAGTCGCCATTTTCTGCAGCAATGCAAATTGAAATTTGTGCTGCTTGATCATCCCGCCCGATCACGTACCACTCACCTTCAGAATTCTCCACAGTGCCAGCCTGACTGCCGTCTGGCGTGATCAGCGGTGATGGCTGCACATCGGTCGCGTCCGCCGGCGTCTTGCTCTTGTTCGGTTGCCATGTCTTCTCCTCTTCTTCGCTGTCGATATTCTCTTGTGAGGTGGCCTGCTGTGGCTCTTTTTGTGGATGGGAATCAACTGGGGTATAAAAATGGCTCGACCCGGCGCTGTTGCAGCCCATTCAGCGCGTTAAGAGAGTCAAACATCTCATCGATTTTCACTGTGAAATGCGCTGAAACAGGCTTTCCGAAGTGAACCAACAACTCGGAACCCACTGCACCGCCATGGGTCAACGGTTAACCATGCCGAATCGCTTCGAAAAAATTGTCACCCTGCCAAATGAATGATTTGAGAAGATCAAATTTGTCATAAACGACACTTTGCACCTACCAGTTTCTTTTTGTTGTAAGCGACAGAGCTCCCAATATCAGCACCCAATCCAGGACAAGCATGGCTAGATCTGATGGGGAAAACGCACAGTGGGCAGATGCTGTCGGCGCGAATGATGGCGACACTGACCCACCGCCCAGCGGACTGCAGCTCGGCATCCGCGGCTACGCGTGCCAGGTGTTTGACGACGCGCGTGTGGCGTGGTCGCTGCACCGCGAGCAGCACCTGATCCCGTGGCGCATGGCGAGCGATCTGCGTGTCGACCGCTTCGACGCGCGTAACCTGCTGGACGACAAAGCGCTTTTCCGGAAGCTCAAGAAGCAGCCCGAAAGGGATGAGCACAGTGACGCTGCAGGTGATGGTGCACAAGCGAAGGCGGATACTGAGAGATTGCTCCATGAGCTGCGCTACGGGGACTACGCTGTGGAGTTCCCCAAGCCAGTGGTGGTGGATGAAGATGAGGAAGCAACCGCTGAGAACAAGTTTCCGTATGCGTATCCAGAGGACCACGACGATGACGGCGATGAGAGTGCGTATAGTCCTCCGTGGTTGATGCCGGAGGATATGGTGCAGGTACGTGCTATAATTCTACTGGTCACTGTTGGCGAGCATTGTACTGACAGAAATATGATGATGCATGTAGCCGCGGTCAAAGAAACTCCATGAGATCATTAGCGCCACGGCCAAGAAAGCTCGCGAGCATCCGCAATTAGAAGTGCTACTGCGAGTACGTCTGAGTATCAATGACCAGGCATCTTTGTCTGCTTGTGAATGCATCAATAACGCATTTTTTGTTAGGTAAAGTTGCGCTCCAACATCAAATTTGGCTTCCTCGACCCAACGCATGCATTCAACGCGTACTACGTGTACCTGAGGGATACGAACCCGCCATCGCGAGATCCAGTGGCTCAAGCGGCTCTGAATGGGAGGTCGCTCCTCGGAGAGGAGTACGACGAGGACGTAAGTGGAAAGGAGCCCTGGCATCTTTTCAAGCATGTCTCACATATCCATTATGTGCTTCTGATGTAGAGTGATAAAGAGGACGATGCGGTTGGAGCAGTAGCACCGCCAACGGAAATGCAGCAAGCACAAGAAGGAGATGCACAAGTAACGCTAGAAGAGACGTCAGCACTGACCACCGACGAGGAGAAGCGCGCGATGCGACTGAAACGAGCCAAGCTCTTGGCAGTCCATTTCCAGCATGCTGCCGTCGAAAAGAAGGCTCAAGAGCCAAGTGCTGAGAATGAAGTCAACCTCCATAGCTCTGAGAGCCGTGCCGATAGAAGTCGAGACATAAATCGGTCATTTACACGAAGGCGCAACCGCAGTCGGAGTCGGAGCAGGAGTCGCAGCAGCCGGCGGAGAAAATGGAGACGAAGAAGCAGAAGTTCAAGTGAAAACCGTTGTCGATCACGGTCTCCCTTTGCAAAACAGTAGCACTGCTTGTAGTGTCCAAGGATGGCGAGAGCTAACAAAACGATTAGCTCAAGCATATGAAAAAAAGAAAAGGTTTTCTGTTTCTTACTTAACTACCACAAAGAGCGCAGTTCCACGAACACGATAGAAACAGGCAGATTTCCTCATTCTTTGGTCACGATACCATCTCGAAGCATATCGCTGCTTATGGGAACAAACGTTTCTGTGTGACATCAGCAACACACATACATAAACAAAAAAAGTTAGGCAAATGGATCTCACACACAAACCACATATATAAAGAGCAGTTCGTACCGGGTCACGTGGGAACATGGACGCCTTGCGGATGTTGCCGAGGCCCAAGTAGAGCATGACGACACGTTCGAGGCCGATGCCACCGCCACCGTGCGGCAGCGCACCGAACTTGAACGCATCAATGTACGCCTTGAGTGATTCCTTCGGGATACCAAGCGCGTCCACGCGCTCTTCGAGCAGCTTGGCGTCGTGCACACGCTGCGCGCCAGACACGATTTCTTCGCCGCGGATCATCAGATCGTACGAGTTACTCCAGCGCTTGTCGTTCGGGTCTGGCATCGTGTAGAACGGACGCACGGCCAATGGGAACTTGTCCAAGATGTAAAAGTCCGAGTCGTATTTCTCCTTGACCAATCGGCCGAGCCATTTTTCGTTTTCCGTGCTCAAGTCTTCCTCGAGCTCCTGGGTCGCGCCGGCAGCCTTGAGCATGTTCACACCTTCCTCGAACGAGATGATGAGTGATGGCTTGTGGTACTTGAGCGGCTCAAATGGGAACTGCTCGTTGATCGCAGCCAGCTCCTTGCTGAAACGCGCCACCAGGTTGTCGAAAATGTAGATGAACAAGTCCGAGAACACGTCGAGCACTTCGTGGTAGTGCTCCTTGATCACCATCTCGAAGTCCAAGCCAGTGAACTCGCACATGTGACGGTGCGTGTTGGAGTTTTCCGCACGGAACACTGGACCGATTTCGTAGACACGTTCAAGACCCGAGCACGCACACGCCATTTGCTTGTACAATTGCGGCGACTGCGCCAAACACGCTTCCTGGTCAAAGTACTTGAGCTTAAACACGCTCGATCCACTTTCACTCGCGCCACCAATGAGCTTTGGCGTGTGAATCTCCACAAAGTCGCGGCTCTGGAGGAACTCGCGGAACAGCTGGCTCACGCCCGATTGGATGCGCATGATCGCCTGGTTGGCAGGGGTACGCAGGTCCAAGACACGAGTGTTGAGGCGCGTGTCGAGCAGCACGTCGACGTAGTTCGAGCCTTCAGCCTTCACAAGCGCTTCTGGTCGAGCCGCATCTTCGAATTGGAACGGCAACTCAGGGAGCGCCTTGCTCACGATGAAGATCTTCTCCACGCTCAACTCGACGTTCTTCTGCGTCGTGCTCGTCACTTCCTGCGCTGGCAGCGTCACAGTCACGAACACATCGACGATCGACTCCTTCGGGATGCCGCTCGAGAACTTGATCATCTCGCGCGGAACGACGTCGCTTTCGTTCAAGATGCCCTGGATGGACGACATCTTTTGGCGAATCGTGATGAACGCGATCTTGGACTTGGCGCGCACGCTCTGCAGGTTACCGCGCACCCAGAACGACTGGCCCTGCAACTCCGGGTTGATCTCGCTCACGCTGTATAGATAGAGGCACGATGATGTTAGTTGTAGCTGCATCCTTCACGCTTGAACTCAATACGCATGTGTACTTACAACTTGTAGACCTTGTCGGTCTTGCCCTGCGATTGGATGAGCGGCAACTCGCCGAACGAGTCGTTGAGCTTTGGCTCCGCGGCCGCAGCCTACAAGAGGAAAGAAACGAGGGAAGGAGCGAGGTGAGGCAGAGACACACAGAAGCTTAGACACCGCGTGCATGGGCTACGCACCGCAGCGCGCTGGCGCTCGAGGATGCGCAGCTCCTTCTTGGTCAGCTTCTTCTCCTTGGGGGCGTCGTCGGCCATCTTGTCGTCGTGGCTCAAATTTGATACTGACCGCCAACCAGCCACAGGAATCCAGTCTTCCACTGCTCTCACATCTAATTCGCTATTAATTGAAGATCTCAAGCGAATAAAATCATGGGTTTTGATAATAACGGACTTTGATTCGTGGAAAATAAACCAAGCCATCTCCATCTTTATGCTGCCAAGCGACTGGGCTTCGTGGAAAATACATGCGGCACACAGCGGCACAGCTCCTGCGCTGCTCGGCACGTCTCCTTCCCGTCGCTGTCGTCACTCGCGCGCTCATGGGTTCAAAGGAGACGCCGACGGTGGTGCGTGCGGTGGGCACGCGGCGCTCGGCGCGTCTCGCGACCGCGTCTCTTGCAGCCGATTCTACTGGCGCCACAGCGCGCGGCTTCTGCACCACAAGAGCAGAGGCAGAGGGTGATGCGGCGGCCGACGATGCAGACGCATCTGATCTGAGCGCCAAGCGGAAGAAGCGCAAGACCGCAGTGAAGGCGCCTGCACCAACTGCAGACGGTCTTGCTGATGCTGACGATAGTGGCGAGAGCCCATCGGCTGTGAAGTTTCCGCACGGCACGCTTTCGCGCGCGTTCGAGGCTGCGAAGGTCGCCAAGGGGTACAAGACCGTCGTCGGCGTCGACGAAGCTGGACGCGGTCCACTTGCAGGACCAGTCGTCGCCGCGGCGTGCTACGTGCCGCTCGATGTCGTGATCGAAGGCGTGCACGATAGCAAGAAGCTCAACGAGGAGCAGCGCGAAGCTCTCTACGAGCTGCTCACCTCGCACCCACGCGTCCAGTACGCCGTGCATGTCAACAGCGCCCAGCGGATCGACGAGATCAACATCCTACAGGTGTGCGTCATTGTTCTTATATCACCATTGCGATACAACATGTGCATTCGCCTGACGATGTCTTTTGACCATTAGGCGTCGCTCGAGTCCATGGTGAAGGCATCGGAAGCGCTGGCGCAGAAGCCCGATTTCGTGTTTGTCGACGGCAACCGCATGCCGCCGACCATCACTGTCGATGCCGAGACCGTCGTGAAGGGGGACTCGAAAGTGTACTCCATCGCCGCAGCCTCTATCATCGCCAAGGTAACCAACTGCTCGCACACAGAGCTCAAATTTCCTCTTGGAACTTGTCGAATGCATCCCCATTGTTATTATTATCATGTTTGTATGACCGCAGGTCACACGAGATCGCCTGATGGTCGAGTACGATGCGCAGTACCCGCAGTACAACCTCAAGCAGCACAAGGGGTACCCGACGAGAGACCACATGGCGGCGATCGCCAAGCACGGCCCGTGCGAGATCCACCGAATGACATTCGCGCCGCTCAAGCCCAAGGAGGACAAGAAGAAGACGGCGAAGAAGGCAAAGGCGCCTAAAGTTGCGAAATAGAGAGCCAGCTAGGTGGGTGGATGAAAAATGCTGATTAAATGGGCTTATAAATATGCTCTACGTACACACAAAAAGAAACTATCTCTCTCTCTAAGCCTTGGACACGTGCATGACTTCGGTGTCGTTCTTTGGCTTTGGCATCGGCGCAATTGGGAACACGCCGGGCGCGCTGCTGCCGAGACTGTAGCGCTGTTCCGGGGAGAGCGGGATCACCATCGTGCGCTCGTCAGTGAACATGCGCATCTCAAAGCACTCGTCGCAGACACGCTGGCGCTCCGTGTACCCCATTTCAGGGAGCAGCAGCTTCCGCGTCGAGTGCTCGAAGCAGAACGAGTGGCCGCAGCAACGGCAGTGGTGGCGCCGCGTGAGCACCGAGAACTTACAGTGGCACTCCTTGCAGATCGAGTCCTTGCTCCATCGCGGGAGCGCAGCGGGACCAGTGATCGAGAACGTGGATCGCCACGTGGATGCACTCGAAGACGAGCGCGGTCGGAAGTCCAAAGACGCAGATCGCATTGGGCGGTGCAGCGAGTCCGTGTCGTCGTCGTCGTCATTCCCGTCGTCCTCGAAGTACGCAGCGAGCCCGCGACTGTACTTATCTGACGGCAACGGGGTCAAGTTTCTCGGATTCCACGACGAGCGACCGTAGATCTTCGACACCGTCACGGGTGCTGCGTACAGCTGACGACCTCCTCTCGTGAACGACGCGTCTTCGACCGTGTGCGAGCGACGTCGGCCAGCGCGTCTTGAAGCAGGCGTCGCATCATCGCTGCTGTCGCCATCGTCGTCATACTCGTTCCAGTGCAGCTCCGACCTGGTCTCGTCCTCGTCGTCGTCGTCGTTGTTGTCCTCGCCATTGTCGTACTCGGGCACTGCCTCGGGGAATGCTGACGACGACGGATTGAGCTGCAGGCGCATCGTCTTGGCTTTGATCTGCGACGCCACCAGCTTCCGCATGACGCGCTCTCGTTCTTCGTCGTCTAGCTGAGTCGACGACATCGCCGACGCCTTGAGCTCGTCCTTCAGCTGACGCACCTCTTCCTCGGCCTGTTCCTGCTGCGCTCGCCAGAGATCCAAGCTATGGCGACGTTCGGCCGCGCCAGGAGTGTAGGCAGCGTCGGTCAGACTCCTGCGGCGGCCAACCTTGGCTCTAGAAGAGCGCTGGAACTGCGCAAGAGCCTCCGGTGACGCACCAATTGGTGGCTTTTGAGCGCTACCTTCGACCCGAGCCGGGAAACTGAGGCGTCGAGAACGAAGGGCCACGAATCCGTCATCGGCAGCATTCGGATTGCCATTGTCGTGGAGGAATCGCTCTTTCGGCTTCTTCTCCGGTGTGAGAACTTTGTGGGACGGAGACAGTGGCGCCACCTCTTGCTGCGGCTCGCTTTCGTCGACAACAGGTTGCTGTTGCTGGAGCAATGGCTGCTGAAGCGTTGGCTGTTGCTGCACTGCCGGTTGCTGCATGATATTTCTCATGGCCTCGAGCTGCTGTTTCAACTGCGCCAGTTCGTCCTTCAACTGCATGTTGTCCTCCTTGAGCTTGGCGACGTTCTTGCTTTCCTGACGCAGCTCCCGCAGCTGCTTCTTCGCCACGCGCATCCGCTCCGCGCACTGCAACGCGATGACTGCGGATCGGAAATGCTTGTACTTTTTCGCCGCACTAGCACACCGCCACGCCGTCGTGATGCGAACCGCTGCGCGGATCTCTCGCAGCTTCTGGACGCATCGCGCGGCCACGCGACGTCGAAATTGGCACTGGAGTCGCAGCACAGCGTGTCGGACGCGCAAGAACCTGCGACGAGCGCAAAACGCGCGAATCTGCTTCTGCAGGAACGTCGCCTTCATCGTCTGCCGCACCCACTGCACAAAGTCTCGCGCGCGGCGACCGCGGTGCTGCGCCTGGAGCTTCAGCACAAGCTTACGAATGCGCTGGTACCGGTTGCGCTGCTGGTACATTCGGCAGAACTTCTGCAGCACGATGACTGACTGCTTCAGTACGTGTGAGCGGTAGTTTTCGAGCTTTTCGTAGGGCTGGCGACGGAAAAACACCCGCGTTTTACCAAGACTCACGCCCTCGGGGGACGTGAACTTCGTGTCCTCGCCGTGAATCATCCGCGCATATTTACGCAGATTCTCGTCAAGACGCATCGCCACAGACCACTGTTGCTTTGTCGAAGACGCCGATTTCTCACACAGCAAGATCCGCTGATACCGGTCCAGGAATTGCTGGTGCGACATACGAACAGGGAACCCCGCACGCGCGACGCGCACAGCTTCGAGCACACCGCCGCTTCGTAGCTGCTCGACGACACGCGCGCAGCCGAAGTCGTCGCACACGTTGCGGTCGTTGGGCTTGATGCAGCGCACGTAGTGCGGTGTCGTAGAGCGGATGATCTCCATGAGCTCGTTGAGCTGCATCTTGAACTGAGTACCGACACTGACGGCGGCAATGGACGACTTCGCACGGCGGATCACGACGCGGTTCGAGCTCGGTGCCTTCATTGGGCTCATCACAGCGCTAGCAGAAACATCAGTCGACGCAATCAGATCTCCTGTGGTCGCCACATTCTCGTCTGCCGCGACGCCGCCGACAGCAGCGAGGCTCTGGATCAGAGGACTTGACGAGTTCGAGAGCAATTGTGCGGCACTTTCACAGAACGAGTCCTTGTTCTTGGCGAGAAAACCTTCGGCCGTGTACGTGACTTTTCCGGCGTAGTGCGAGACGATGAAGTGCGTCTGGCGCAGAAAGCCCGCAGTCGCGTGGAAGTGCGGGTGCGCAGCCTTCTTGTGGAACTCGCCGTAGTACTTGGCCACGAGCGCCCGGTCCGTGCCCTGCGGGAAGAGGCATTCCTGGTCCGTGAGCGAGAAGATGCCGATCGGTTTCTTCTCAAAGAGCTCGAGACACGCGATGTTGTTGGGAAAATCCACGAACGTCCACGCGATGCCCTCATCCCGGTACAAACGCTGCTCTTCGGCGAAGACGTACTCGTTGAACTGGTGCTGCAGCGCCTCGTTGGCGTAGTTGATGCAAAGTTGCTCAAACGAGTTCACAGCCATGTCTTCAAAGCCAAAGATATCCAAAAGCCCAATGAAGTCGGATTTCGGGCTTATTCCAAATTCGTTCTGCTGGCGACGGATCTTGTTGTTGATACGGCTCACGAGCCAGTCGAAGAGCAAGCGGTAGCACTCCATCACGAGCGCGTTGCGCGTGTTCACAGCATGAGCAGCGTCCATGCGCACCACGAGCGTCTCGTTCGACGTGTGCAGCTGGCGTGTCGTCAGCGCATTCTCCAGTTGGTCGGGGGACACGCGCAGAAGCTTCGCCGCCATCGCAAAGTGGCGCACTCCTGTGCTGTTTCCGTCCACGATATGCGCTTCAAGAACGTTGTCGTTCTGCTGGCTCTGGATCTCGGAAAAGTCAATGTTGCCCATGTGCAGCATCGCGGCAACGATCTCGAGCACGTTGGCGACTTCGGTTTCGCTCATACCGATCAAGTGCATCGCACGGCACGTCTTCTCAAATTGCGCCGCGTCGACGACATTGTCGCGCCGCGTGTAGCAATCGCTCTGGTTCACGAGGCGGAACTGCGTCATATCGAGCAGCTGCCACGACGCGATCGTCTCCGTCTTGAGGGTCATGCTCTCAGCAGCTGCATTGCTGTTGTTCTGTGCCGCCATTGCGGATTTGGCAGCGGCGAGCAGCTCATAGAAAATGTGGAAGTTGCGCTCGTTCGCCGACTGTTTGATCACACGGATCTTTTCGAGCAGGTACGTCCGGATGCGCGCGCCTGCGATCGTGTGCTGGCCATTGTTGCTGTTTTCAAACTGGAGCTCGATGAACTTGCCAAAGCGACTACTGTTGTCATTGCGCGTGGTGCGCGCATTGCCGAACGCTTCGAGGATCGGGTTGGACTGCAGCACTTGGGACTCAATGGAGGTCGTCGCCTTGGCCTTGGCGCTGTCAATACTCATCGTCGAACTCGTACTCGTTGGCGGCGACGCGTTGGCCGCCGACGATGCGCTGCACGTGGTCGCGTAGTACTTCATCATGATCTTTGTGGCTTCGGTTTTGCCTGCGCCACTCTCTCCACTGATGAGGATCGACTGGTTGCGCGAATTGCGCACCATGTCCACGTACGCGGCCTTGGCGATGCCGTACAAGTGCGGCTCGGACGCTTGCAGCGGTGTGTCGTCCAGCACATGGTGACCGTCCAAGATCGCGCGGCCGTAGAGCTGCGGCAGCTTCTTGAACGGGTTGATCGAGATGAGGATCTCGCCGATGCGGGTGTAGATGACGTCGCGCTCGTAGCGCAGTCGCAGCGAGTTCAGGATGGACGCCTCGTGGAGATGCGGGAGCGTCACGAGATCGGCCTGGTCCTGCTCCTCGCCCTGGTTCTGCAGCAAAACGTTCTCGCACTCGCCCGAGGACGCCTTGAACACCAGTGCGACGTCGCGGCACTTGGACGGCGACGGCGCTGATGTTGAAGACGCGAGCTGGTCGCTCGACACGAACGAGGAGTCTGTAGCATCTGTGTTGTTGTCGGTGGGGTCGTTCAGGCGGACGCTGACGGCGCAGATCGCATTGTCTGGATCGCGGCTTACGCGAATGATCTGCGCCGAAGCCCACACCTGGGCCTGGTCCTGGATCCACACGCGCACGCCGACGTCCATGCTGCCGTCGCGGGTTCTCTGGCGGAATGGAACGGCGGAGGGGGATGCGGAAAAGATTCGAGGGATTGGATAGTGCGGCTGCCGAGGCCTTGGCTGCGCGCTTTCCTTGCTTTCCGTTGGCTTCGCGCTCTCTAATTTTATTTAACGTCGCGTTCTTTTCCTCCGCTCAGCTGCGGATGGGGAGCTCCTCCCTCTATCACACGCTCTCTCCCTTCCGCCCAGTAATATTTGGGCCAAGTACGGAAGTGCGGCGACAGTGAGCAGCAGCTGGCGACTCACGAGTGCACGATCGCGCACACCGCTGCCGCACACTCCAATGGAGATAGGCGCCTCCCCCCTTCTGCCGGCGCACGCGTGCGGAAGATCGGGGCATGATTTCTCATAGAGGTACCTAGTCTGATCTGCGTGGCGGTTTCGCATCCGGCAAGATTCCGCCAACAAGCGGGCGGAATCCAGCGATTATAGCCAATTATAGCCGGATAAGAGAAACTTTCAGCCAATCGGAACGCGGAGAACGCGATCTTTTTCCATTCGTTGTCGGGTTTTTTGAGGTTGTAGATGGATACTCTCCCTCCCTCTCGTTTATTTTATGGCCAGAACAGCGCACATGCCTCCCATCAAGATGATCGCAGCCCAGTCAGCGGCGTCTTATGAGGATCCACCAAAAGCGTCAAGAGCGTCATGAGCGACACGCTAAATTGGCGCGACATGCTATCCGTTGTGCTTGCTTATGTGCGCGGAGAGTGGCTCCGACCCACCGTACGCCACTGTTGTCCGCTTGCTCGAGACTCTGGCGTGATGAATGTTGCACTTCTCATAGCCTGCTTCAATCACGACATGACACACGACATGACCACACGACGAGACGAACGTCCCGCGCATCGCACTGTCACACCACTTCACTCAAACTACCAAACCTGCCGGATAATATATGAAAAAATTAAAGGCGGAGGGAGGAAACGCGTCCGATCAAACACTCTTTCTTTCCAACCGCAGCGAGAACATGGCATAGAAATGGACGATCGACTCGGAACGAACGCTTCGTTTCCGACATCCACTTCCGCCAGGTCCTCGCTCGCTCGGTTGGTCGACCACAGCACCAGTAAAGATGCCTACTATACTTTCTTTTCTCTTCTCTCACTTTCACGCCCGCTTGCATCTCCTTTTTCCTATATAAACAGACAACAATCAGCATCCATCACGGTTCTTTCCCATGAACACCGTTCGATGACGCATTGCGTCTACGAGCTCCAGGCATGGGCGTGGCCGGCGTTGCTGCTGCTCGTGTCGTTGTTGCCGCTTCCGCTTTGGGTGCTGCTGTTTCCATACTGGCGGTACGATTGTTGATGAGATCCAGGGTGCTGCTGGTGTTGCGATGGAGATTGCTGATATCCTTGCGGCATCATGTGGCCCCATCCACCAATCGGTTGCGCACCGTACGAAGCCCATCCATAGTGCTGACCACCGTAAGACGCCGCCGACATACCAGCAGACACGTTTGGAACTGGAGGAGATGAGGTATGGTCACGAGAGTTTGGAGCGGCCGAGTTCTGGTAACCTTGGATGCCCGAGTTCGATCGTTGACTGTGGCTTTGTTGACTGGACGAGATTGGTGCGGATCCCTTCCCGTGACTCTGAGGAGCAGCCTGTTGGTGACCATGGTGGTGGTGACCTTGGTGCTGCTGAATCGGTGGTTGCTGGAGGTACGCGCCACTGATTTCGCCGAAGCCTTGAGGAATAGCGCCAGCATATTCATGCTGGTGAGCTAGCAAATGCTGATCTTGGTATCCCACCGGAATGCTGTTCACCAAATTAAAGTGAGACCATCAATGAATGAATGCAAGTTGCACAAAAATTCAACTACTGGTTCACTTACCTTGGAGGGTTGGAGAATCCTGGAATCGGACCTTCGACGCCATATGGAACGCTTCCGCGAGGTGGATACTGAGTTCGAGGGCTGTACTGCGCGTACTGTGTGTGGACAACAAAAGCAGGTCAGTTCACCTTCACATTGGAATCAAGCAGTTGTACACTCAATCATTTACCTGAGGGTTCTGGTAGTATCCATATCCTTGGTAGTAGCTGGCATAGTTGTACGGGTTGTATGGCAACGCCATTCCTGGTGGCGGAGGAGGAGCGTAATGTGGGTGGTATCCTTGTGGACCTTGCTGGTGGTGCTGAGGGATTCCTTGCTGCTGGTGTTGGCCGTGACCTTGTTGCGATTGCTGCTGTGCTTGTTGGTTGTGCTGCTTTTGCTGCTGTTGTCCTTGTTGTTGCTGCTGTTGAGTTTGTTGGAACTGAAGTTGCTGAATCTGTGCTCCCTGTTGAGCACCGTGCGAAGGAGATTGAGTAGCGCCAACTGCCGCAGCACCAGCATTAGCACCAGAGTTAGCGTTACGGCCACCGCCATTCTTTGGCGTACTGGAGGTAGGCGCAAGTTGGCTCTGCGCAATGTTACCAGCTGAAGCGTTGTTGTTGCCTCGGGCTCCAAGATCCATGGAGTACTGGTTGTATGAAGCTTGGTACAAACCAGACGACTTGGATCCGAACTCACCCGCAAATCCAGATCCCGAGCCGATTTTGGAGGCAGTTTGAGTCTGCGACCCAGCTTGAGACTGGAAGTGTCCTTGGCCACGCGTTGGCGTGCTTCGTTTGACTTCGTCAGGCTTTGGCAGTGACGCAGGCGAAGGTGCCGATGGAGCAAAGGTTCTTGGGGATTGAGAAGACTTTGGAGTGAGACGACCAGAGTCGACCGAGAGTCCTGGAGGCGCAGACGTCATTCCGCCAGCACTTTTACGCGTGCTTGAGGATCCTTCAGACTCCAGCTTGCGTGCAGGAGAAAGGGTCTTCTCCTTTGGCGAAGAAACTTGGGTACTTCTCCAGGCGCTTTGGGTAGTTTCAGTCTTCGAGACAGTTTTACCGCCATTCGTTGTCGAAGTGGTGGTAGTAGTGGTGGAGCTCCATCCACGAGGGGAAGTGGACTCGGCATGGTCGACCCCATTAAACGAGAAACTTCCAAATTGCAACGAAAGGTTAGTCGTCGCAGCACTGTCCCACTTGCCCATTTTCAGATATTGCTTCGGACTCGATGCACTAGCCACAGCAGATCTTGGCTCCGACCTTGGGACTTGGATGTCTTTAGGGGATCCAGGAACGACCGTAGGCAAGGAAGATGGAGTCTCGGTAGCAGCAACCGCAACAGGGGTAAGAAGTGGACTGCCACGCGCCCACGCATTTGGAGTTGTCACAGTCTTGTTCTCGGTTGTCGTTGATGCCCACTCGCCGATTCCGGAAGTCGAAACATCTAATGAGCCCCAGCCAGACGAAATGCTCGGAGATTCGATCTTCGGTTCAGTCTTTTTCGGAGAAACAGCTTTTTCAACAGGCTCGCTCACAACAGGCTCGCTCGCAACAGGCTCGCTTACAACAGTCTCGCTCACAACAGGCTCTGAAGGTCTCGTCTTCTGTGGGCTTTTCTGTTCCACCTTCTTCGTTGGGCTTGGGCTCTTTGGTGCAGGAGCTGGCTTTTCGACAGGTTTTGGAGACGGTTCAATAGGCTTTGGCTTCGCAATGACGCCTGCCAGGTTTGGCTTCTTTGTCCAAGCACCCGTCAAGATAGGTCCCACCGGTGGAGGAGCAACATTAGCGGGAGCCGGAGTTGGAGCAGGCTTCGAAGACTTTGATCCAGTCTTTTTCGACGTCGTTTCACTCTCTGGAGCTGATTCCAGTGCTGGATTTCCTTCAGTACCTTCACTGTTTTCGTTATCCCCAGCCTCGGCTGGATTTTCGCTGCTCTGCTCACGGTTGTCACTGCGAGAAACGCCTCCACGGCTGCCTCGGCCACGGCCACCACCGCGTCCGCCACGACCCGAAAACGAACTACCTCGGCCTCTGCCGGCTCCACGGCCGCCTCTGCCAGAGAATCTCTCCGCTGGTCCCGATTCATCTCCTTGAGAGTCGTTGTTGTATGATTTCTGGGAAGAGTAGTGTCCACGGGAAGATGGTTGTTGTTTCTTTCCTTTTTTCTCGACCGTCGCCCAGTCATCTTGACCTCCGCCACGGTAATCTTCCCACAATTCACTGATTGCGTTTTCAATTCGTTGGGCGTCGCCCTTGTGTTGCTCGAGCAAACGAATGATCTGGCTGTCTTCGGTGGCTGGAGGGCACAATTCACGGTATTTCGCGACCTGCGCAACATGCAAACAGATGCATAAGTGGGTATTGCGTGCTGTGTGCTTGAGCGTGCTTGCACATGTGTGCAAGAATATGCAATGAGAAGTCCAGTGACCAAAATAAGCTCTGGAACGGTATGAGCATTAAGAGGCGCTCTTCCACCAGCTTTGCATGCAAGCATGCACACAATCGTATGCACGCACACACACATACAACACACATAAATGCATCCCTACGGAGCCGTAAATGTGCAATCACGTACTTCTCGCGCGGATTTGGAGGAGCCACTGCTGCTGGTGGTCTTGGTTGCCGTCGACGTCTCGCTCAGCTGCTGCTGGAGGTGCAGGCCTTTCTGTAGAAAGTATTCTCGTTTGCTCATGGTGTTTGGTCTTCTTCTGCTGTGTGTGGGTGCTGTTGTGCGCGTGTGGCTCTGCGGAGGACGGACGGGGGAGGCACTCACAGACAGAGCGGGAAGTGGCTTCTTCCTCGGACGTGTGCGTGGGTGCTTCGGGCGCTTTCGTAATGGGCGGCAGGCAAAGGGGGGCGGAGAGGCGGGGGGCCACAACGCGAGCCAAATCGAGCGGAGTGATGGTCACGAACCCACCAATAAACCTCACGAAACACCTTGTTGGCGAGGTTTTAGACTCAAAAAACCTCGATTGCAGTTGCTGTCGTGAAAGATCTTTCCGTTGAAGAGAGGGGAAAAGTGAAAGCAATGTCTTGTATAGAGGGGAGCGAGAGTACACCTCTATACAAGACCAAATTTCCATCACTATGGTTCATTAACCAGACGGATCTGCTTTGCATGCAACTGGATGCAGTCAATGCCAGTGGGAAACCCTTCCTGTTCTTAGTCTATAACTCGCCGCATTCCGTGATCGTGATGCTGAGCTTCGGTTTGTTGTTGGGGCCGACGGGGACGCTCTCCATCTTGCGCAGCACGAGCAGCGATACAGGATCCAGCACTTTGCCGAACACGACGTGCTTCCCGTCCAGCCAGTCACATGGCGCGCACGTGAGGAAGAACTGGCAACCGTTCGTCCCTGGGCCGCTGTTCGCCATGGAGAGCAGACCGGCTTCAGTGTGCTTGTGAACAAAGTTCTCGTCGGAAAACTTGTCGCCATAAATACTGAGTCGTCCTGTGCCATCGCCCTGTGTGTATCGCACATTGAGAATAAAAAGAAAACGTCAACATCAAATACGGAAGCTGGAGTGATTTTAACAGCAGTGCTGCTCGTGCCTTCAGAAAGTCGCCACCCTGCAGCCACACAACATCAATTTTACACACACGCATACAAATTCCAGACGTGTCAGCATACATGATCGTTGCATATAGCACGATGGACCGAGTATGTCATTTCAAATGCACACGAGCGTACCTGCACCATGAAATCCTTGATGACACGATGGAACGTGCATCCCTTGTATCCAACTGGCAATTCCGATTTCCTACATTCAGCGTCGCGCATAAATCAAACTGATCATCTCATGTGTTTGCAAATAAACATCCTCGCTATTTCCAAACCTGTATTCGCCCGTGCAGAATTGTCTTTTGAGAGATGCGCGCATCATAATCACACACAGCCACCCGCGCTCAGTCCAATGCCACATTCGCGCACATGCATACTCACAGTCATTTACAAAGCTCACATAAGCGCACCTAAAGTTCTCGACGGTCTTGGGGCAGTCCTTCTTGAAGAGCTCCAGTCGGATTCTCCCTACGGGCGCGCCGCCGATGGCCACGTCGAAGAACACGACCGGGTGGCCGCGCTTCAGCGCTTCGCTCAGCGCCGCATCCATCTCGTTTTGTTTGCAAGAGCCCTTTTGTGCGCATGCTTTCGGACATGCGTTCTAACAGGGCCTGTCATAAACGATAGTATCGACTTGTAGAGGGAGGACCAGTTTCGAAACTGGACGTGTTTCAGCTGGGTACAAATGACGTGGTGTGGTAAGCTCCTCTGCTAAGTATTATACTGTATTCACTTTATACGGGTTATCATATAGAAAAGAGAAAATACATACTGAAAGAGTCGTTGCCGCATGGTATCCACATAAAATCAACTTGGAAAGAAAAGAAGAGCAGGTGCATGATGCAAGAGAGAAACGAAGGGATTCATTTCTTCAATCTCAACACAACCGAGAAAAGACACCAGCACCACAATGCAGCTCTACCCGCCGTCCGCGCACAACGCCTTCCACGGCGTGGGCATCGTGTTTCCGCAGCATATCGACCAGGCCGTGACGCAGATCCACGAGGCATGCAAGGGCTTCGGCACGGACGAGCAGACGCTCATCGCCGTGCTCGGCTCCAAGTCCCCCGAGACGCGCAACCTGATCCAGATGCGCTACAAGGAGCTCTACAAGAAGTCGCTCAAGGACCTCGTGAAGAGCGAGACGTCGGGCAACTTCGGCAAGCTGCTGCGCATGATCTCGACGCCGCTGCCCGAGACCGAGGCCAACATCCTGCGGGACGCCACCAAGGGCATGGGCACCAACGAGAGTCTCCTCGTGCAGGTAACACACATACAGAGAGAAAAATGACTTTGGTGACGACACATGCGTGTCTAACGACGGTTCTCTCACTATGTGATACTTAGATTTTGTCGGGACGTACGAATGAAGAGATGAACATCTTGAAGAAAACGTACTTCAACCTGCACGGAAAAGATCTCGCGGTGATGCTGAGCTCGGAGCTCAGTGGCGATTTCAAGAAAGTGATCATGGCGCTGCTGCAGGTTGGTCTAGATCTTAAACATTGGTGTGAGCGTACTCTCACAGCACTAACTAACTCTGCACTTCTGCTTTAACAGTCGTCACAGCTGGAGTACAATCCAGCCTTCCATAATGCTGCTAAGGCCGAAGCCGATGCCGTTGCGCTCTACAAATCGGGTCAAGGTCGTATCGGAACGCAGGAGGAGATTTTCATTGGCATTCTGGTGGCGTGT
The DNA here is from genome assembly GCA_006386115.1 of Globisporangium splendens. Taxonomy (NCBI): domain Eukaryota; phylum Oomycota; class Peronosporomycetes; order Pythiales; family Pythiaceae; genus Globisporangium; species Globisporangium splendens. The sequence continues at coordinate 124,420 of VFIW01000116.1, forward strand.
CCTCCGGAGTATTTGAAGATGGTCGATGCGGTGTACGTCTCCAAGTACAACAACAACATCGCCAAGGCCATCGACAAGGAGTTCAGTGGGGACGCCAAGAGAAGTCTGAACTATTTGGTGAAATCCGTCATGGACCCGTATCCGACGATCGCCGAAGTGTTTGAGAAGACCATGAAAGGCTTTGGGACCGACGAGACTGGGCTCAGCACTGCTCTCGTGCGCTACCACTCGGTTCTCCCACATGTCAAGACTGCGTACAAGAAGTTGTACAACAAAGAACTTCGGGATCGTATCTACGGCGAAACGAGCGGCGACTACCGCAAACTTCTTCTTGAGATCTACGATGCACCACAAGATCCTCCGCCCACGAAAGCTGGTGCTGCACCAGTAGGTAGCGCTGCGGCAGGTGCTGCGTCAGCTCAGTCCTATGCTGCTGCTCCAGCCGCCACAGGATACCCAGCTCCAGCTGCTGCTCAACCTCACGGTCAGGCTCCTGCTGCATATCCGGGGCAAGCGCCTGCTACAGCAGCGTACCCTGGCCAAGTACCTAGTGGTTATCCACCTCAGCAACCTGGCTACCCTGCGCAACCTCAGCAATCAGGATACCCTGCTCAACCGCAGCCAGGATATCCAGCTCAACCTCAACCAGGCTACCCAGCTCAGCCGCAACCAGGATACCCAGCTCAGCCGCAACCAGGATACCCAGCGCAATCGCAACCAGGATACCCAGCCCAAGCGCACTCAGGGTATCCTCCTGCTCAGCCTCAACCTGGTTACCCTGCGCAACAGCCAGGATACCCTCCACAACAACCGGGACATCCTCCGCAGCAGTCGGGTTACCCTCCGCAACAACCGGGCTACCCACCTCAGCAACCTGGTTATCCTCCGCAACAGCCAGGATATCCACCTACGCAACAGCCAGGCTACCCACCTGCGCAACAGCCAGGTTATCCACCGCAGCAGCCAGGCTACCCACCTCAGCAGGGGTATGCAGCGGCCCCTGGGTATCCTCCTCAGGGTCAATACCCACCACAAGGGCAATATCCGCCAGCGCAGGGATACCCTCCACAAGGTCAATATCCACCGGCGCAAGGGTACCCTCCACAGGGTCAGTATCCTCCCCAAGGCCAATATCCTGGGTACCCGCCGCGAGGCTACTAGGTGCATTGTGCATTGGGTGTGTCTTGTCACCTCTGTGTTTTTCAAAATTGATGCATCTTCCCGTGACAAGTTGTCAAGAGACTCGCATAAGCGTAGGACATGCATCTTTGCTGTATTCACTTTGATAAGCTGGTCAAAGCTATTCATTTTTGCCATCTTGTTTCCTTCTTTGCAAGAGACTAGGCATGTCCATAAATCTCCATGGTTTGAGAATGACGCGGTTGATTACTATCATGGTGACCTGTTATGCAGACTACCGCATCACGTTCATGTCAGTAGTCTCTTAGCAATGGCTTCTCTGCTGACCAGGGATCCCCGTGAGGAACTTGAAGCCGCATTGATTAGCAGCCCAACTCGCATCTGCCTGCTCATTCTCCAATTTCCCTCCAGCATCCGAAGTAAGCAAAAGCCACCGACCCGTCACTACCGCAGCAAAATGAAGACTTCCACCTTCCTCGCCATCACTCTGGTCGCGACTGCCCTGCATTCCGTCGCGAGTGCTGCTCCATTCAACATGCGAGGACTCCAACAAGGCGGTGGACCGAACCCGTTTCCACAAAACGGGTTCCCAAGAAACAATCTCGGCGGCTGGCAGCCACAAGCGAATGTCGGTAGCCCCTGGGGAAACCAAAATGGTGGCGACGCGGGCTTCTCGCCAGAGGCGTTCCCTCAAAATGGCCAAGTTTTGAACGAGCAGCTGCCAGGGAATAACAACGGAGCTGCCCCGGTGGATGGTCTTGAGCAAGCAACCACTACACCGCCAGCGACGGAGCCTGCGACTGCCACGGAAACCCCGCAAACTGACAGTGAACAACCTAGCGGGGCAGCTCAGCCTACTATTATGGTACTTCTTCCGGATTTCCTTGCTCCAAGTCACTCCGGATCAGGCAGCATGATGGTGATTGCTGGATCCTCGAGCAGCAAAGACACTGAGACTGGCGGGTCGAGTGACGAGAAGAAGGACGAGAATGTGGAGACCAGTGATGCCGCGACTGGATCGCTTTCGACGGTGGCTACCGCATTGGTGCTTCTTTTGGTTGCCTTCCTGAGTGCTTCGAGTTGATTGGAAAAAGAGAAGAAAGTGTGTCGTGTAAAAAAGCATCGTGCATGTTTGAGCAGCTTGGAATATTGAACGAATAATCCTTGATGTAGCTTGATTGAGTGATCTCCTTGCTTTTCTTCCTTGAACTTGGTGCACACAACGACGGTAGGATCTGGCTTGTCCTCTTGAAACTCGACATATCCCTGCACACCATTTATTCTCCTTGATTAGAATGGCATGGCTTCATGCATTTCCACAGCAGGTAAAACAGCATACGTCAGTGACTGGTTTGGACTCAATGATGTAATGGATTCTGCTCACCGGCTTCGTCGTCGAATGATTTGTGGATGAAAGTCTTCTTCTGATGTTTTGATGCTCACTTCTCGACTCCACGTCTTCCTCGACCACGAATCTCGCTTGGCTTCACTCCCGAAATTCTTGTTTGGATGAAGCTTTTTGCTCAATTCGTTGTATCTATTGTTTTCTGCAGCTTGACCCCCGGAGCTGTCGCAATGGGTTGCACCCCTCAGAGATGGCTTCAACACGATGAATCGCCTCGAAGTCGCCCGCCTGAACCCAAGAGAGACGCTAAACCGTCTACCTTGCGTGATTCCTGGGGCAACTGGGCTTAATGGGCATCCATGGAGAACTTTCCAAGCTCGCAATGCTGCTCTTCCGCCTGAAGAATCTCCTCAGCGTGGTTCAGTCATGAACGGGCGGACAGTTGGAACTACTGGCATTGCTTTATCTACAGAGCGAGAACAATCACCAGTAAGCATTGATGAGATATCCTCACAGCAAACAGGTGACGTCAAAGAACCCATTCCCGCTGCACAGAGTGCGAGCCCGCACCTTTATTCCAGATTCCTTCCTCAGGACCGTTATGAACCTGACATTGGAGTGGAGGAAACTGGTTTGACAGCTAGAAAAGTTGGTGATGGCGCCATCGCACGAGAGGAGTGATGAGCAAAAGTCGAGTTCGGCTGCAGGAAAGTCGGAAGAAGCTGGCGTGGCTGTGGTCGTGCTCGCACTTTATCTTACTGTCACGCATGCTTTCGCTTGAGCGGTGCTGGTGGTGGTCTGGTCGAGCGAGCGAGTATGATGTGTGACTATAGTGAAAACAAAAATGAGGGTAATAGTAAGCTGCTGTAAGGGGACAAGGAAATGTGGGGCTTGTGGACTCTCAAATTGCGATGTTCGGATCGGTCGCCTGTTGGCCGAAAACTTTGGGCATCACACCTCCGCTGCAGAAAAACCACATGTCAGCCTCGTGGTATTGTCTAAACTACACTCGTTGCAATGCCACCAAAACAACATCGCAATCGAGTGAAATAAAGTGCATTGCAAAAGAGTTAACTGAAAAAGATTAACCTCGCACACCAACGCAACTTGCAAATGGAACCTGGTTTATCGATCGCCTCAAAGATTGTTGACCTCTCCCACAATGTTGACCTTGTAGCCTTTGAAGAGTGCCGGCAACGCAAGCTCCAACTACAGAAAACAGTTCAGTGCATCGTTAGCGTTAGATCACACGTAGTCTGCCGAGGTCATATGAATTCAACGTTACCTCTTTCTTGAGCTTCTTCGTGATCGCAACAAAAGCATCAATCTGGGGTTGAATCTTGGAGGTAGCGTCAATCAAATCGACATTCTTATCCTCAAGCGCTTGAACTTCTCTTCGGCTCTTGTCGATTTGCTTTGTCAGCATCTCCAAGCTAGCTACATGGCGGTCGAGGTATCGTTCCGAGTTTTTGATCAGGATGAGTTGCTGTAAACGTTTGTCTGTCAGCTGACTGATCGCTTTATCAACAGCGTCCTGGTACTTTTTAACAGTTTCGACGCTTTGTTGTTCCAGAAGAGCTAATACATGAAGGCAGCACAACGGCATTACAATCAAGTCAGTCAATCAGTACGGATTCAATGATGCCCACATAGCACAAACGTACGAGAGGAGCCTGAAACTGGTTCGCGAACGCCACGTTGTCAGCTCCCTTCAGCTCTTGTTGTCTTTGTCGCAGGAATGTTCTCAGTTCAAGCAAGTTGTTCAGGATCCGCGTTCGGAACTCATTCTCACTCAAGAGACCAACACGAGTTGGCTCACCCGAGATTGTAATTTCATGGGTCGTCGACGGGGTACTCGCAACGACTGCATCACCAATGCTGACTGGTTCAACGATCGACTCACCAACTTCAGCCGACGAGATGTCCCAATCGATTTCGACTGGGGTATCAAGATCAACAGCCCCGTCATTGTTTGACGTCGCTGTGTCATCCGAAATCGTCTCAATTCCCCAATCGATTGTGGTCACATCTTCACCTGAACCGCTGCCATCAATCGAAAAGTCCCAGTTGATCTCCGCTGCTTCAGCTTCAAAGTCCAAGTTGACTGCATTATCAACGACTTCGTCCTTCGCAGCACGAAGCTCTTCGATCGCAGAGAAGAATTCAAACGGCACATGAACAGTCTCGAACGATTCATCCGTAGCTTCCTCCTTCACAGACTGGGTTGATTTTGCACTCTTTTTCTTGTCTTTCTTGGAGGACGATTGCGTCGAAGTAGTAGCCACTGACACAGCAGGCAGCTCGCAGTTCTGCAGGTAATCTTGAAGCGCGCGATGATAGGCGATAGCCGCAACGATGTCTTCTCCGCAAATGGTTTT
>VFIW01000011.1:600000-862135 GCA_006386115.1 Globisporangium splendens
AGGTATGCCGCCTGGGGCTGCGCACCGTAACCTGGTTGCTGTGGTGCCGCATACTGCGGTTGCTGTGGAGCCTGGTACGCTGGCTGTTGCGGTGTTTGGTACCCTGGCTGTGGTTGCCGACCTGGGTATCCTGGGGATGGAGCACGAGGCTGCTGCTGGTAACCCGGAGTCGCCTGTGGTGCACCATACCCGACAGCAGCTGGCACTGGAGTCTGGACACCGTACTGGGCTCGGTTGCCATACCCTTGTGCTTGTTGTTGCTGCACAGCTTGTGGGTGCTGCTGCACTTGCTGTTGCTGTGGAACGTACGCGTGCACTTGCACCATGTCGAATGGGAATGGTGGTGGCTGGTATCCTGGGATCGGAGCCGCGTGAAAGATGCGATCCTTCAGAATCGCACAGCTCAGGTCTGGGAAACGAGCGTACTTGGCCGCAATGTCAAGACGACCCTGGGCTGCCATCTACGGAAATGCACACATACAACAAGCAGAAGTTAGCAAAACAAGCCAACATTTACAGGCATGTTCAGGAAAAATGAACGTACCAGCGAAGCGTATTCCGCGAACCGCATGGCGACTTCCTCGCCCATCGACTGATCGTTTTGGTCGACGGCTTGCGAGAAGATCGACACCTTCTCCACCAATCGCTGCAGTGCAAACGTGTGGCCATGCGCTCGCGACTCGACTTCGCTTTCCTTGACCCACGCATTCACAGTCTTTTCGACGTTCACTGCGCACATGAAGCACAGCGTCGCTGAGTGCAAATCGCCAGCGGCTTCGAGACGAGTCGCCAACTTGTCACACAACGACGGGAACTCCTCGCTCTTGGCGTACGTGCTCAAGATCGCGAGCGTCTCGCGCCATTCCTTCAGATCCGACTGCTCCACGAGGCTGTGCAACTCATTCTTGATGATCGCCGAGACCACGCGCATGACGGGTCTTGTCTGATGGGCAAAGAACGCGCGCTGGGTCTTGTCCCAGAGCTCAGGACCACCGCACGAGGCTAACAGTAGCGCATCCGCAAACTGGTTGTAGTGCAGACACGAGTTCACGGCGACCTCAAAGTTGCCAACAAGCAGCGCTTGCATCAAGATCGACTCCGATTGCTCCGTGTAGATCGGCGCAGGCACGACGTCGAGGCGCTTGCTAGTATCGTCCGCAGCTGGCAGCGCCGCAGCGATCGACGAGACATCGGACAGAGGCGAAGCAGGAACGTTCACGCCGCCATTGCCGTGGTAGTCCGACGAGAACACGTCTTCGGCGCCAATGCCATCAATTCTCTGGTTGAGCAACGCAGTGGTCGGGTCAAGCAGAGCCTGAGACGCAGCAGCAGCTTCCTGAGCGGCCTGAGGGTTGAACTTGGCGTTCAACTCGTTGATCTTTTCCGCATCCAAGCCCAAGTGGAGAAGCAAATGCTGGCGCGCGTCCTGTTCAAAGAGGATCTTCATGAAGCTCCATACGCTCTTCTCGTTCTCCGTCGCGGCGCCAGCGATCTTGCGTTCGCAGTGGCCCTTAAAGTCCTTCGATTCCAGCGAGCGGTCCAACTCTTCGGCTTCTGCCACCAGAGGCGCTTCACTGATGATGCGGTGAAAGTGCACGAGCTTTCGACGATCCTGGTTTGGTCCAGCAGCTTCCTTCGGGTTCGAGATCGTCACGAGCTTGCCGCCAAAGCCAAACGATGCGCCAGCAGGACGGCGCGTCCATTTCGGTGGGCGGCACGCTGGGTTGCCGCCGCCCGACAGTCCCCAGACCTGCACCTTGCCGTCCAACGTGCACGTCGAGGCAACTGCAGGGATCTTTGGCGACCATTGCACGTTCCAGCGACGTTGGCCCGCGCCACCGCCAAAGAACTGGTCTGACCCAAGACCTGGTGGGCTCGTGTTCTCCGATGGGAATTCGTACAGCGACTTGCGTGAAAACAGGTCCCACAACAGCGTCTTGTTGTCCTTGCCACAGGACAGAATGAGGCCTGGATCATTCGGGCACCACGACAACGAGAGCACACCCGCCGTGTGTTCGTGGAACTCGGCGAGTGGCGTCGATGTCGAGTTTCGCAGATCCCACAGCTTCACCACAGGTCGCTGGTCGTCCCCGGACGCCGTCGCGATCTGAAGACCTTCGTTCGGGTTCCACGCAATCGCCGAGATCGTGCCGCGCTGTGGGTCGCGCAGCTCACACCACGGCTTCTTTTGCTTCAGATCCCAGATGACCACGGACCCGTTCTGCGAGCCCGTCGCCAGAATGTAGTTGACTTGCGTGTTCCATGCAACGCTGTAACAAGAAAAAGACAACGTGAATCTTCATAGCGCAATACAAGCACTTGTCAACACAGAAAGTACCTCGTGATTTCGTTGATTTGCTGCTGTGGAGCAGTTGGACCGCCTGGGGTGAACACTCCTGGGCTCGACAGCTTTTCCAGCGACATAATGTACACTTCTCCATCACTGCGTACCAGTCACACAAAAGACCATTATCAGAGTAGGTTCACAAACGATCAGTCAGGTCATCACGCCAAGTGCAGAATGAGAAACAAAAAAAAAAGAAAAAGATCTTTCTGTCGCACCTGCCACCGGACGCCAAGAGGTGGGAGCTGTCTTCATGCGGGTTGAACTGCAGCGCATTCACGGCGCCCTTGTGTCTCATGATGCGGCCGATCTCTGGGGAGACTTCCGTCGAGGCCGCGCCGCCGTGCTGATCGATCAGCGCCTTTGGGTTCCAGAGCGAGACCGAGCCGTCAGCCATGCCACCGGCGACCAGACCGTACGGCAGCGTGTCGTGGTGGCGCGTGATGTCTCGCCACGCGAGCGACGTGAAGCGCGACGGGGTCTTGATCGACCCGAGCGTGACCATGTTCGTGAGCGGGTCGCTGAAGTCCATGGACACGAGCTTGAACTCGCCGCCGCTGTGCTCAAAGCCGACGCCGCCGTCGCCCTTGGAGCCGAGCGCCAGCAGCTCGGCGCGACGCTTCACGGGGCTCCAGGCCACGGCCGCGTTCGCGTGGATCTCCTTCAGCAGCGACATTCTACTAGCAACACAAAATCCGATATGGGCGTCGCGTCGTCCGTCCTGCTTTCGCGTGCGAGAGAGAGAGAGAGAGAGAGAGACCTTGGCTGAGGGGGGATTTTCCGTCTTTGTCAACGCTCTCGAAAGAGATCGCGCTTGCTTGCTCCCTCCGCACAAATCGTTTTCGCCAATCAAGTGTGTTGTTGTGTGATTATAGCCAATGGAGAAGCTGTAAATTTGTATTTCAGCCAATGGGAATCTGCCACACGCCATCAAACAGGCACAACTGAGCTGAACACAGAAGGGGAGGAAAGAAGGGTACAGTGCTCGATCCTCTAAAGTGCGAAGTTGCGTTGAAATGGTGTTGACGCCTCGGAAATCAAATAGTTGCATTGCCAAAGTATATATTGCATTGAGCAATGTATTGTGCGCATTGCATTGTGTGTTTTTGGCGGGAGATGAGTGTCGATCGATTGATTGTCAAGCGCTAATTACAACCACCTTTCTCCACTTGGTCTCTCTCGCCACCGCACTCGTCCAGTCCCCATGCGCCAGCGACGGCTCTACGACCAGCTCTCGTGCTATGTGTGCCCCGACTCGCTCGCGAGCGCCGAGTGCACGGCGCTGCAGTGCTGTCTGCGCGACGGCGGCGCCAAGATCGTCACGGACGTGACTGCGTCCTCGAGCGTCACGCACATCGTGTGCCACTCAGAGCAGTACGAGCGCTTCCGCACGCACCGCAACGAACGCTTCATCGCGATCGTACGACCCGAGTGGGTGTTCAAGACGTTCCTGCTGCAAACGCTCCTGTCCGTGGACCGGTTCAGTGCGAATCCGGCGTTGATTTTCTCGTCCTTGGTGATCGCCGCCGGTCCGATCGACAAAGACCCGCGCAAAGTCATCGACGGACTGATTTCCCATTTCGGAGGCCAGATTGTTGAGAGTGAGAGCAACTACATCGGCGCAACGCATATTCTGTCGCTGGATGAGCCGTCGCAGTACGAGGAACCAGCGCATCAGCAGTGGTTCCACCTGAATTACACCGACAATGATGTGCTTCGAGGCGTACAGGCATGGAACCTGTGGCTGCTGGAGCGACCAGCATCGCTCGACTACCCATTACCGAGTTGCGTGGTGGCGTACTTGGGAAAAGTGACCTGCTTGTCGGAGCAGCACTACGTGAACTATAGCTGGATCGAGGACTGTGTCCGTCGCAAAACGCGGGTTCCCGAAGGTCCGTTTTCAAATAAAACTCCAGGTACGACGTCGCGAAAGAAGCAAAGCTGGAAGACACGACCAGAGACACAACTAGAAGATATCGGCCTTGCGAAATGCGCGTATGTGTATCAATCTGCCAAGCCTGATGCCGGTGGTGTCGAGCTGACGCTTGCTCGGAAACCGTCCAACGAGGTGAGTCAACATTGAGTTACTGCTCCGTTGAGTGTTATCTAAGTCATTGATTTGGTGTGGTATGCAGAGAATGGGGGCGTTAGAGGTAGTCCTTGGAGGTGCGATCGTGCTCTTAGCCCAGCACATCCCGCCCCACCTGAAAGAGAGAATCTCGGAGGTGCTCAAGTCCGTCAAGGCGAAAGTCGCGAACGTCCCTCTTGGTGATTCGTATCAGGAGATCGTGAAAAAAGTGGTCGCGAATGCGTCGTTCGTTGTGTGCAGATACCAAGCCGGATTTGAATACGAGGAGGCGATGCGCCAGAACAAGCGCGTTGTGAGCATCTACTGGGTGCTCGCAGGGCATTCGGCGTATGACGGTGCGTAGCTTTCCTTGTTGCAAGTTTTCTTACAGTGTTGGATGCTCATGTGAAAGAAATGGGTCTTGACGGATTTTATAGACAAGCAGACTTCTTTTCAGGAAGCAATCAGCCGACCTGTGAAATCGTTTGGTGGTATTGTGGGCATGCAAGGATTTGTGATCACGCTCTCTGGGTACAGCAGCCGCACGACTCCGACGCGCGAGGACATTCAGATCGCGATCCACGCGACGGGGGCGTGCATGCTCCCAGTGTTGTCTCGCACGCATTCGACCCACTTGCTGTGCTATGAGCCGAAAGGAGAAAAGTACAAGAAAGCACAAAGCTGGCGCTTTGAAAACATCGTGAGCCACCAGGTATGTCGTCATCTGATGCTCACGCTTTGTGATGGGATATAGAAGTGTTGACACTTGTTTTTGGTATCGTATGTGCTTGTGTTACCATACCGCACGTAGTGGTTGTTTGAATGCCTTTCGAAGTGGGAGCACGTTGCGGAGGACGGCTTCCGCTACAAGTTACCGAAGATTGCGGATTCTGACCAACCAATGGAAGCAGCAGCTTCAAAGGCGACTTCATCTAGCGATGCGAATGCGAAGCCTGCGTCGCTAGCTTCAGCCACCCCGAATACAAAGGCTTTGCAGCAAGGAGGAGGACGCTTCGATGTCGATGACATCTTGACGGAGCTCAATGAGCCCACCCCAGGTGCGAAAGAGACCGAGGGAAACGATGCCTCCAAGAAAGGAGACGATCCGGCTCAGGCACCGAAAGAAGTGGCGTGCAAGCTTTTCGATACACCGTCCACGGAGACGAAGCAAGAAAACCGAGGCGACAACAAGCCCAAGACCAGAGATTCCGTCGACATCCCTAAGAGTTTTGAGCTGCGATTAGGCACCAAGCGCGATGAGTGTGCTGCGTCTAATGATGAGCCCGACGACGAGGATGACGTTGGTGACAAGATGGACGTGGATGCGACAGTGCTCTCTGCAAAGAAATCAAAAGCTGCATCCGCCAAAGCCAAGAAAAGCACGAAGAAAGAAACTGCAGCAGCTGCAAAGAAGAAGGCGAAAGCGGCTGAAGATCCAGCTGACGTATCCGAGAAAGCGATCGATGTAGAATCAATGACAACCACGGTATGTGTGTCGTGTGTGGTTGTTAGTTACCTTTTGTTTCTAGATGTGCGTCCAACTCACTTTGTATGGTTGTGTTGTATGTTATTTGTATTTGCATAATCAGAAAGCAGCAGCGAGCGGGAAGAGAAAGCGAGCTGAATCGCCTCCTCCAGCCGCCACAGACTCGAAGGACGAGGACTCGCTTGCAGTCACCGATACGTCCACTACTTCGAAGACCAAGAAAGCCAAGAAAGCCACTCCTGCGGCCAGCAAGTCCAAGAAAGAAGCCACAGAACCTTCTGCTGCGAAAGCAGCTCCATCTAAAGCCACAAAGAAGAGCGGAAGGACCTTTGTCTTTTTGCTCACTGGGAGTCGTGAGGAATCGGCTGTGAATGAGTCCATCATCGCTGGATTGGGTGGCACGACAAGCAAGACGGGTCGCAAGTTCGACCACTCCAGCACGCACATCATATGCAGCGAGCTGAAGCGGACAGAGAAGTTCGTGGCGGGCTGCGCTGGCGGCAAGGTACGACACACGCATATCTATTGTTTTGACCGAATATGCTTTCTCACGTGTGCTGTCCCTTGGTTGCCTTTTTGTAGTGGATCCTGAAGCCGTCGTACCTCGAGGCAAGCTCTGCTGCCGGTCATTTCGTTGATGAAACCCCTCATGAGTGGGGCGCCACTCCTGGTGACGCTGAGTTCATGGATCCGCGTATCTGGGTCGACGCCCCAATGTTCTGGCGCAAGGCACGTGCCGAGGGAAAGCCTGGTGCGTTCGCTGGGTGGCGCTTTCTCGTGCACGCCAAATGTGTCCCGCCTCCCGACATGTGCGAGCGCGTGATCGAAGCGAGCAATGGGATCGTTGTGCCTTTGACAAAGACGCTGAACCTCGCTGACATCGCAGCGAGTGCTGATGCGGACAAGAAACCTCTGGTTGCTCTCGTCCCTGCCGATTTGCCGGCGCGGGACACGTGGTTGAAAAAGTTCAAGGCTCAGAAGATGAACTGCATCAATGCGAGTTTCCTGATCGACTACATCACCAAAGATCAATCAAAGCAGCCAAAAATGGACGACTATCGCGTGTAAAAGAGATTTGCCGTCGTGTTCCGCATTATCAATGGACACATTCAGCGAGTTCTGAGCTCCTTGAGGTTGCGCTGCTGTTGATCTGTCCGTAGTTGCTGGGAATAATAGTGTGCACCATCTCAGAAAGTTACTTCTCAATGAGGTCGGCGTCATTTTTGTAGATCTGCAGTGGAGGAAAAAAGAGGTCATCATAGCCAACACACAAGAGCAAAGTAAATAATACCGCAACGATATTTACACAAGCATGAGTTTCCTGTCTCGGCGTCGTACGTACCCCCGAGAAATACTGATAGCCGCCCGTGAGCACGCGCACGTTTGGCTTCTTGTCCTCGTTCTCGAGCACGACGGCCATGCGCGAGAGGAAGCGGCGCGCACAGGACGGACCACGGATCTGGCTCATCATGCAATGGAACACGATGGTGTCCTCGTTCTTGTACTTTTCCACGAGCGCATCCACGTCGTCATCTTCGATAAAGTTCTCCTCGGGCAGGTTCACCGCCGAGCGGATGTGGCCGCCGACGAAGTCCGTGTCACGCACGTCGATGATGAGCGGGCGGCGCGCTGTCGGGGATCGCAGCGTCTCGGCGAGCTCCGTCGCGGAAATGCGCTCCAAGTATCGCACAGACATATTGGTCTCGTTTGGATTTGTGATATTGAGTGTGCTGGGAGATGCAGAGTGAAGGTCATGTTGTGCCAAGTTGACTTTTAGTGGCGGGCCAAAAATGGGTGCGGCTATTGCATGCTGCTGCATGGCACAGCATCGTTGATGCTTGCAACGAGTGTATAACGAACGACGCATGCACGGTATGATATGGTATTGGCAAAGCGTGCACGTGTACACACCGTGCTGCTGTAGCCTGCCGCTTATGTATGCACACCTAGCTACTGCTGTGAGTATCAGCGTTCTAGTGTGGCTGGCTCGTCTCTAGAAGCTCCGTGTCGTCCTTGAACTGCTCGGAGAAGTCCTTGTACCCACCAGTGAGCACTTGCACATTCGGTTTCTTGTCAGCGTTCTCGCCGAGCACAGCGTCCAAGCGGGCAATGAAGCGGCGCGCGCAAAACGGACCACGCACTTGGCTCATCTGGCAATGGAACACGATCGTGTCTTCGTGCTTGTATTGCTCCACGAGCGCATCGACCTTTTCGTCGTCGTGAAAGTCTGGCTCAGGGTGGCTCACGGCCGTCGTGATATGGCCATCCTTGAAGTCGTCCCCACGCACGTCAATGATGAGTGGGCGGCGCACTGCTTTCAGCGACGACGACGACGGTTCAGTGCGCAGCGTTTCCGCCAATTGTGTCGGGACGATCCGCACAAATTTGTCTTCTTCGGTCGCGGCAACGGGAGTCGCCATCATATATATCCCCAAGTCACAGGCAAAGAGTCGAGAAGTGCGTCCGAGGCGGCAAGTTGAAGAGTGAGCGACCTCCAGTGCGGGCTTCGACATCATTGCGAGATGCACTCGAGTGACAATCACTCGGGCAGTGGGTTCGGTTGCGGCAATTCCGAGCAAGCGCGGCAACGCGCCAGTGAGAATGCGGGAAGGCGCGCACGTGGCAATTCCACGTTGCCACCGGAGGAGATCCAGCGCCTGCGAGAGGGCGGGCAAGGACGTCAGTGCGGAAACAGGGAGAAGGTGATGGACGAACTATCGCAGTTGCCAGCTGAAGAAGAAGGAGAAGCATGGAGCTAGAGACCAACACGGACGCACACACATTCGCGGGTGCAGTACATTTGTTTACGAGATGCAAACATTCCGCGCTCGTGGTGTATGCTTGTAGATCTACTATATGGGTTGGAGAAGGACTTACAGGAAAAAGTGTGTGTATGGGATAGATATCGCGGCACTCGATGAACGACGGTAGTGACGACGATGTCAATGCGGAGAGTGACGAAGACCGGCTTCAGCGACAGTGTCTGCGCGAGTTGGCGTCCCTGCGCAAACAAGTTGCTGAGAGAGACGCCGAGAACGAATTGTTGCGCGAGAAAATCGTGGCGCTGACCGAGAATCTCGTGCAGACGACTGAAGAATTGGCGCGCCGCATGGCGCTGTTCAGCGACGTGATGACACGCTCGGAACGCTTAGACGCGCAGATCGCCGATGCCAAGAAAACGCTGTTGGCGAAGGAAATGCAGCTCCATGATCTCACACAGGAGAAGCAGGCGCTGGCGACACAGTTGGCCGGAAAGGAAAAGGAACGAGAGCATTTGGAGCATGAGTTTGTGCGTGTTGAAGAGCAGCTGAGTGACTCCACTAGACGCAACCAGGCGCTCAGCGAGAGTCTAGATGAGCGCAAGCAAGAGGTGAATGCGTGGAAAAGCAAGATGAAACGCGCGCTTCGTACTGTAGACGCATTGAAAGGACAACTGGATTCCCAGAACGAGAAAGAAGCCGAGCTCATGCAGAACTTGATCCAAGTGAAGCGTGAGGAGACGGAACGTGAACAGAGCTGGCATGCAAAGAACGCGAAGCTCGAACGTCAACTCGATACTTTAAAGCGAGAGCTCGATGAATTGCGAAGCGTTACCAATCAAGCACAGATCGATAAGCGGCAAGCACAGGTCGTTAAGCAGCAAGCTCAGGAAGATGAAGTCGTGTGGAAACCCGATGTCGCTGCGCAACAACTAGAAGAGCAAAAGCAAATCGTGCATCTCCGCGAGAAAATGAGCAAGTTAACGAGTGCACTCGAGAAAGCCCAGGTGAATGAGAGACTCATGCAGCGCGAGGTTTGCCGCCTCCGAGAAGAACTGCTGCTTAGTGAGTCCCAACGCGAGACTGAACAGCGGCGACTCGATCAACTGGTGCGCGGCGAGGACAAGGAAGTCGCATTCATTTGGCAAAAGTGCCTGGACGTGATGAGCCCCGCTGTTCACGCAAGCAGCAAATCCACACCCAGCTGATACAGACTCCGCTGTCGTGCTGTGTTCTGCTGCACGTCATAAATATAGCTGAGCGAACGAAAAATCATGTGCCTAAATAGGGCGAAGAAAGAGAGAGACGCCACGTCGTTCCTGGCTGCTAAACCCAGAAGCAAGCGCGTTGAACAAATGCTCTCGAGGCTTTTTATAGGGTGTGTGGTTGATATTCAAGTCGTTTCAAGGCTATCACCTGCAAGAATAGCATTCGCGACATACATGCAGGCCAACAGGGCGAGTCATGATAAGAGCGACGTGAGCAATTTATAGACTATGTCGCAGACAAGGGACTACTGCTGCATGCTTCGGGCAAACGTGAGGGCGAAGCAGTTGAAAGACCCGAGCGGAAAGAGGCGGGGAAGCGATCTGTCTGTCGATTTGAGTGGCGTGTTGCTGGTTGCCCGGCGAACGAAGCTGGAAGGAGCGCTGTGGCATATCGACTGAAGAATTTTGAACTACGATGGAGGAGCTGGGCTTCTTTAATGAACGCGAGGCGGAATGCTTTGAGCGAGAAGATACACTGGTATGTGGCTTGTGAGCGAATTAGGAAGACTAAGCGTGCACCTCATTTGACTCTGTGTTGTAAAAATCATCAGTCTCTTTCAGACCTTGAAAAGCTGAATGTAAACGAAGATTTACCCGAAATGGAACGAGCGGAGCAATTACTCAAAACAGGACTCGATAAACAGAAGATCAGCTTGTTGTCATCATTACCCAAGATCTTGGCGAGCAACAATACGAAAAGCAACCTCGTCTTCATCCTCGATTGCATGAAGGTAGGTTTCCCCCGGTGCCCATTCACGAAAACCGTAGAAGCAAACGATCATCGTGTACATGTTGCTAAGACGTGGAGTTTTGCCGCGAAGAGAAGAATAACGCTGTGTTTCTGCTCTCCGACGAGCAAGTTGCGAAACTGTTGGTCCCACTGGCGCTCGATACGGTCTCCGAAATTCAACAAAAAGATTACGCAGAGGATGCGAGTCTCGCTGTGATAGCTTCCCTGTCGCGGCTTGGCGGATCACTCAAGAAGACTCAGGTGAGAATTGTGCAGTGTTATTTGGGGTGAATTGACGTTCTCGTCTGATTGAGAACTGTTATTCGCATTATCAATAGATTCTTCGCGTCGCAATTGATAAAGGCGATGTGTCGCAACCTCCCGGGTCGCGCTTGATATGTTGTCTCCTCCTCGGCGCTGTCACGGCGCAAAAACTACTAGCGTCACAAGATATTGAAGGATTGTTTTTTCAAAAGGTGAGATTATGTTTGTTGCAACAACATGAACTAATAGGCTGATGGGATGGAAGAATAATAACGGGAACCCTTGATGCAGATGATGGCACTGTGCCAAGATACAGACGCAGAGGTTCGGAAGTGTATGTGTATCCAGCTGGATGCATTAGCTCGCGCTGTTGGGTAAGAAAGCATTGCTAAATTACAGAGAGAGTGTTGAAATGGGACGGTTTTAACAGACATTTGTACTACCGTGCCTTCAATGAGGAAAAAGCGTGCTTGGAGTTGCTACCTGAACTGTTGGAGCTGCTGCAAGACGAAGAAGAGCAGGTATGGGACTCGGCTTTTAAAACTTTCATTTTTTCTGTCTGGTGCTTGACTAGTCGCGTTCTTTGGCAAGCAGGTCAAGCAAACTGCTTTCCTTGCGCTTTTGTCCCTGTTGGATTTTTTTCCTGCTGCCGAGAGGATAAAGCGCGTCATCCCTGAGTTTCTGAACATGGTCGAATCCCATCCAGATTACCTGGTGCGATTGCTAGCAGAGCAATACGGTGATCTTGTCATCAAGCTCGCTGCTTTGAGCCATCTCGGGGGCGACAATGCACCGGTTTTCCTCCAAGGTTATGCGAAGCTGTGCGTCAAAGACGATATTCAGCTTCGACAATACTGCGCTTACAACTTTCCAGCGATTGTAAAAGCTTTCGGTGGATCTTATGTGCCGTTGCTCATGGATGATCTGTTGGTGAAACTCTCCAATGACCCTGTTGAAAAGGTATTCACTTGTTGGAGCTTTGTTTACGTCACTTTGTTTTCGTATTGACCTTCGTATGCGCCACGTTCTGTAGGTTCGATACCACGTTGCTGCCGGTATTCACGAAGTTGTGCTGCTACTAAGGAGCAGCGTGCACAGCGGTGCCTTAAGCCACTGGTAGTCGCGCTGTTGAAAGATGAGTCTGCATCTGTGCAGGGCATGGCGATTTCTCGCGTCCCTCAAATAATGAGCTCCATGTTTGGACCAGGAGATGACGACGCGAAGGTAACCACAGTTCTCGACTTTCGCTTTCCTTCCCTCACCTTTTGGTGACTGCCCAAGCAATCACAAAATTCAATGTAGGCTGCTGTGTTGGATGCGATCATCAAATCGGTTATTCAATTCCACAGCATCATTCCAGCGAGCCGAAATCGAGAGCTGGTCACGTTTGTCGAGATGCTGCAGTGCTTCCCG
This sequence comes from Globisporangium splendens, assembly GCA_006386115.1. NCBI lineage: Eukaryota > Oomycota > Peronosporomycetes > Pythiales > Pythiaceae > Globisporangium > Globisporangium splendens. The sequence goes on from VFIW01000011.1 coordinate 612,333, forward strand.
TCGTTTTGCTCGTCGCTGCAGATGTACGAGATGGTGATTCCAATCCTATTTGATTTGACCGAAGAGGGAGCGAGACCCGTGCAGTTGCTCGCAATGCAGGCACTTATCAGATGCATCCGGAAGAACAGCGTCTCCAGTCATCGGTATTCGCTACTCAGTAAGATCTGGAACGAGTATGGCCACTCGAAAAGCTATTAGTGGCGCATTTTGTACCTGGATGCGTGTGTGTTTGCGCTAGAAGTCAATAGTCGTCAGTATTGTCGGCTGAACTTTCTGGATATCGCAATTGACCTGCTGGAAGATCCGATCCCAAGTGTTCGTCTCAAAGCTGCAACAGTTGTGCCCCAGTGGAAGGATGCACTCACGTACTTGATAGTCGGAAAGGACGGTCAGGTGGTTCGCAGAGCACCCGTCAAGTCGTTGGATCTTGTGAACAAACTGACGAGGTCACAGGGTAAAGAATCTGGGCGAGGAGGAGCGAGCACCAACGGAGTCATGGGGAGCGTTGGGAGTAACGCGTTGACAATTGGAATGCCAGTGAAACCAGATCCAAATCGAGGCAAAGCTGCGCCGAAGACGTCAAACAAGCCCTCTCCGCCATTGACAACCTTACCAAATTGTGCTCCAGTCCGCCTACCGAATGCGAAGATGCCCCAGGGCATCAAAGTGATGGGGTCCACAGGCAAACTGACAAGCACCACTAGTAGCAAAGCCGCAGCGGCATCGATTCGGAGTGGGACAGGGCTACTGAAGGACGCTGGCACGATGACAAAGATCCCGATCATCCGGCCGTCCGCTCCAGCAAAGCGAGAGAACAGCCCTTCCACAGGGACCAAACCGTGCAGCAGCGGCACAGTAGGCACCAGCTCGATCGCGAGCTCGTCTTCCGTCGGCGCAGTGACGACAGCGCCTAGCAACGGGAGTTCTGCGCTTATCACGAGTGCAAATAAAAGCCGATTAGGAATAATAGAAAGCGGCAGTGGCGTCAGTAGCTTCAAGCCCAATGCAACAGCACCCACAACGATAAGACGGTAAAGCGACAGCAGCCATAAAGACCCAATGAAAGAAACAATCCAATCTGAAAGAAAATCTCCACATCACATGACAAGACATTGCTAAAGCAACGTGAGAGGGATCATTCACTAGAAAACGTGGTTGTAAGCTTTGGACAACGCTGTCGTGCATTTATTTATCTGTACTTGTTCATAAAATCGGCGTGGAACGTGGCGGTCTTCTCAATCACTTCGTCAACGTCTTCTTCAGGCGGCAAGATCGTGGAACGGAAGTGCCACGTGCCCTCCTGCTGTCCGAAGCCCGAGCCCGGCACCACGATGATACCCGTCGTGTCGAGCATCTCCATGCAGTAGAAGGCGTCTGGGGCGAGTCCCACTTCCTTGGCCGCTTCGACAGCCTTTGGAGGCAGCGTGATCCGAGGGAACGTGTACATCGCGCCTTCCGTTTCGTTGCACGTCACGCCTTCCAGTTCGTTGAAAGCCTTGACGAGCTTCACGGCACGGCGCTTCAACGAGCTCAGCGTGGTGTCGCGCTGTTCGGCGTAGCGAGGGTACGACGCATCGCCTTCCTTTGGCGGGTTGGTCATCAAGCCAACCATCAATTGGCCTTCAATGTTCGAGCACAGGTTGACCGACATGAGCTTGTAGAACTGGTCCTTGGCGCATTCGCTGATGTTCACGAGCTCCATGTACCCGCCACGGCGACCGCATTCGCCCGTGAAACCCTTCGACGTCGAGTGGAACGAGATCAATTCGACGTTGTTGTACGCTGGACCCATGTCCTTGAGCACCTTGCGGAACGACACGAACTCCTTGCCGGCAGCGTACACGTTCTCCTGGTACACTTCGTCAGCGAGGATCACGACGTCTTCCTTTTGCGCAAACTTGATGATCTCCTCGATATTTTCCGTCGTGAGGCACTGACCCGTAGGGTTGCCCGGGTTGATCACGGCCACAGCGCGCACGGTCTTGCCCTGGCTTCTCGCTTCGTTCGTGGCGCGCGTGAGTTCGTCCACGGTCGACGCCCACGTCTTACTCTCGTCGAGGTAGTACCCCGTGAGCGTACCACCGTTGAGCGCGATCGCAGCCGAGTACAGCGGGTATTGCGGGATCGGCGCCAAGATGGCGTCGTTTCCGTCGCGGATCAGCGCCATGAGCGTGTTTTGCACCGCTGGACTCGCGCCATCCGTGAGGAAAATGTCTTCCGGGTCGGCAGGATATCCGTCGCGGCGTTCCAGGAAGTTGGCCACTTCAATACGCACGACCTCCGAGCCCTTGCTGTGGCCGTACGCGCCAGTGCCGCCGGGGATGTTGTCCAAGTAGAACTTGGCGCGCGCAATGGCGTCCGGCTGGAAGAGCTTCTTGGACTCGGGAGCGTCCACGAGACCTGGCACGTTGACGAGCGCGAGCACCTGGCGGTGGAACTCGACCGGCTCCTGCTTCAAGATCAGCGGGTTGCCGATGTTGCACGGGATGACCTTGTCGAACGGCAGCGATTTGTCGCCGTTCTTGAGGCGCTTGGTGTACTCGACCGAGCGCAGCACGAGCGGACCGCGCACGGCGTACTCGGCTTCGAGCACCTTGGGGTTGATGCTCTCGCGGGTGAGCACGGCGAAGCTGCGCTGCTGCAGTGCGGCCGTGTAGCGGGCGAGAGGGCGGCTGAACATCTCGGTGGTCACTTGAGCGCTGGACGGCGAGAGCGGCAATAACGATGGCGACGGTCTTCCTTTGACCCGAAGTTGGCTGAATGATCTCGTGGCGTCAAAGCAGATCTAGGAGCACCACACACGAACGCCACTCCTTATTAAGGGTGAGCATGCGACAAAACGAGAGTGGACAGAAACCAGGTTCAAGTAGCAAAACACGGTAGGATTCTGTCTTCACTTTTCGCCAATTGAACTCGTTTCTGGGATATTATTAGCCAATGGATGGAAGAGAAGACGTGACGGTGTGGAGGTGGCAATCCTAAATTTGGCTGAATCTGACTGAACTCATAAACGATAAAAGAGGGTGGTGACGTGTGGAAAACAGTGATAAACGACTGGGATTGTTTAGATGGGCGGTTTGTTTGGACGGACCTTGGCATTGGAGGCGAACATGAGTGGCTCTTACGTAGCTCTATCTTGTGTGATCCGCTGCCAGGTGATGTTGGATGCGTTGACACATGGACACGGACGGTTTGGAGAAATAAAAAGCTCCCTGCATCATGTTACAGCTGCGCAAACACTCCCGTAAAAAAGGAGCTCCGAGTTCACTGCTTTCTACGACGCTTCAACTCCATGGCGCTGCAGCATTGAAGTGGCAGGCAGGGTTTCTTTTGTGGCTACTCAGAGGGATGAGCGGTGAGAGTAAGCGCAAGCCCTGTTCAGTATGGCTGCGTTTTGCCAGAGATGAAGTTACCAAGACACCCCACTGCTCGTTCACTCCCGAGTGGGGGAGGTGTAGTTCTAAAGAAGCACAGTCTACTCTCTTTGTAGTCAATCCTATTTTCTCTAATAAAATCAGCAGTATGGATGAATATCATCGTATCTCCGACATCACTTGCATTTTGTATCGACGCCTACAGCCAATGACAATCGCATACGATATATATAGCCAATCAAATGATATAATCGAATAATTTCGACCAATCATATACTGTAGGTTTAGGTAAGTAGTGTGTACTAACCCCTCCGACGTATTTGGTCGGAGGCAGTCCAAAAATATGTGTATGGCCATTCTAAAACAAAGAGAACAACGTGTCACTTGCATATTTGCACTCTCTCCGTCACAGCGACCATGGGTTTCGACGAGCTTCAGCCTGGCAACACCAAGCGGGCCAAGGCAACTGCCGTCAAAGCTTTCGGGAGGTTCCTCGATGCCGAGGTGAAAGAGGGCGCTGTTAACAACAGTCCCTCAAACACGGCACACACGCTTGTGCCAGAGGAAGCGATCTCCCGACTTGGAGGGAGGAACGAAGACTTGAGTACTTGGAGGAAAAATTGCAACTGAATTGAAAATGGTTATGGTTCCTGTCGCTACTTGCTAATGAACCCCAAGGGCTCCTACAGGTTTATAACTAAAACCTAAACATACACAATAAAACCTATGAATCTGATATATAAAACCTTGGGTACACTGAGGTTGAACCTACGGGATCTTCGAGAAGCTTGAACTTCAAGTCTTGTATAAATCCCTGCAAAGTGATTGGCTCGCGCCACTCATTCCAGGCGGCAGAGACACGTCGGTCTCATCACCAGTGCAGTTTCCCAAGTAGGAACCATCACTCAGTACTTGATTAGTACATGGATGTCATCACTCAGTACTGATTAGTACATGAGAACAACATTCTGCACTGGTTCGTACAGAGAACGCTCGTGACGTCATCCTATGACGTCACACGTGCACATGGGGACTGTCGTACCGTAATCCCTTTGTTATTTGTGTCTCCACAATGCACGCTGAAGGTGGTGTGTTCCACAGCAGATCTGGGGACAGATCCACCTTCATGTAATGCTGATTTTAACCCATTACAAAACGGCGAGAGACCACGTGATCCCCGGCATGTGTACGCAGTTGCATTGATGCCGCATTTGTGTCCCATCCTGTCGAACGGTGTGTACTGGATCTGCTTTCCGGCAATTCATACGTCTGTACGTGCTTTCCCTGGAGGAAACCAGTACGATCGATTTCGTAAGTTTTGTCAGAGCTCATGCAGGCACTGGACGTACACAGTAAAGTCCAAGCCAGAGAATTTGACACAAATGATCTTGGAACACATTCCGTCAGAAAAGGCGCCGCCACAATCTGATCATCAGGATCATCAGCATCAGCTGACAGTGAACATGAATGTCGTCACGCGAAGCGACATTGAGGCGACAGCGATGCATTACCTTAATCTGCGGGATTAATTCAGGCCACACATGAAACAGATCAAGATATCCAGGGCGACCAAGGACACAGAGCTCCTCCGCCAGTGAGTTATGATATGCATTGCTGGGGTGATTCCCTGCACTACGTGCCTGAGACTTTCGTGCTTCCACAATACACGGTCTTGCATGCGCGGATGCTGTGCGTGCTGGCGATTCGGCTCACAGCGTACCACCGCATTCGCTTCTCCGTGCTCAAGATATGCCTGCGGGAAATCAGCGCAAACGCTTTAGCGACCTCTGTTATCTAATGTACCACATCGAGACTATACCAAGCAAACAAGGTGTGCCGCACTGGCTCACGTCTGCAGAGGAAGTGTCCGCTGTCTTCATGCAAACTCAAGATTCGCTTCAAACTAGCGCCAGAGGGAATCGTGCGCGCCGTCCACATCAGATTATGTGGATCACGGCTGCCAACATACTACGAAAACGATAAATATGTCGAGTGTCACGGATGCCTGACCTCGCACGTGCCTAGTGTGCGGAGCGTCCAGGCATGTGTAACGAGTGTCTGACCTCGGACTTGAGGTCAGACACTCTTCTGCATATAAGTCAAAAGTATACAGTTAGAGGTAACGAGTCAGATAAAAACACAGTTGCAGGCAGGACACCTGGGTAAGAAGAAAAGTCGTACTCAGTTGAAGAAAAAGACAGGCATGCACACAAGGAGGCTTGGATGTAGTGCTACCGAACTAAGCCCTCCATTCAATTCACTTGTCAAGTTGCCATCAAGTTGCCACCTCCTCCGAGTCCACGACAACGTTCCCCCGACTTTCGACCAATCAGCGATCAAGAAGACCCCAACTCGCTGCACAGAGCTCCTGAGCAGCTCCCAATTCTTCTTCCCCACCATCGAGCCAAACACTACCCCTCCCTACATCTGGGCAGAACTTCACTGCAGTTGGTGCCATAGAGTTAGCCAATCACAGCGCATCAAACCGTTGTCCATCTGCCATCCGTCGTTTTCCTGCCACAAGTCAACATGCTGCTCCATATATTTCGGTCCATACGGTCATTTCCGTATTATGAATCAAATTATGGACCATATTTTGGCGCTTTCGGATCACTTCCGTAAATAACTGCATCGATGCATTCCGCCAATCACCAACGAGTGTGTGAGCGCAGGGAGTAGACGAGTGTCCCGAATGCTGTCCACTTTAATCGGGACGCGCATTCTCCCGCGTTTTTTTGGTTTGCTGTTTTGTATGAGGAAGGAAGGCGCTTGTCGGACTCAATCGAATCGCTGTCATTCTCATTTTTGACTCGAGCAGCAAGAATGGCCAAGACTCCAAGCAAGAAAGCAGCGAAGACGCCTGCCAAGGCTGGCGCCAAGGGAAAGGGAAAGGGAAAGAAGCGTGTCGAATCGTACTCGACGTACATCTACAAGGTGCTCCGCCAGGTGCACCCGGAGACGGGTATCTCGAAGCGCGGCATGTCGATCATGAACTCGTTCATCAACGACATTTTCGAGCGCATCGCGTCGGAGGCCGGCAAGTTGTCGCGTTACAACAAGAAGTCTACTTTGTCTTCGCGTGAGATCCAGACGGCTGTGCGTTTGATGCTCCCTGGCGAGTTGGCAAAGCACGCGGTGTCGGAAGGCACGAAGGCTGTGACCAAGTACACGTCGTCGGCTTAAGCGCCTGGGTCGTCGATTGATGTCAACTGAGCATCTTGTGGCTGACGTGAGCGTGAGTGCATGAGAGCTGGGAACTTTCCACTGGTGTTTATGAACACCACCCTTTGCAAAAGAAACAAAGCAACTGTGTGCGATTCGTATTGTAGTGTAGTGAGCAACGCTGGGTGTGTTTATGTAGCGTTGTGTTTGTCCATGCTGCAGACTGAAATATTTGTTGGAGTAGAAATTGCGGCTGTGATGAACTGTGAGCGACGCACCGAGTAGGATTCTTTCGGGTCAGCAGTAGCTGTGTGGAATGCGAATCATGCATTTGCGGATAAACTTTGTCTTTGGCAGCACAGATGAGCGCGATTGCATACGACTTTCGATCACTTGCCTCGGAGATGATCCACTGAGAATGGCTCGTGGAAGATGACGTAGAAACTGAATATCTCACCCAACAGGATAGACTCGCAGACAAGTTCACTCAAAGTTCACTCGGTTCCAGCTCCGTTTTGCGAGCATGTAGTAGCACCACGAACAACTTGTTTCATGAACAGCGGCAGGAATGCAAGTGTCAGGATCGTATACAGACAGACAGCGTTCTGGCGTTCTGCGCAAACCTTTTGTCATGCTTAGGAATCATGCTTGATAGACCGAGGCACGCTGCTGGATTCTGCAGTGCAGTGACAAGCTTTAAACTGCACAACCTCCACCAATCGTCCCCCATCTTCGCATGTGGAAAGCAGTGTTGTTTGCGGCTCCTCTCAATCAGCCCTCGAAAGTCTTTGATCGACAAGGAGTGGATACAACTACAAAGCTTCTAGCAAGTCACGAATCGAATGTTGTGCTCAATTTCTATTTACTTTTATTGATATCCTCGCTCTCCTCCAACGCATGCATACGCCTTCGAGGAGATGTGGCTCTCGTATATTCACCATCAACCCACTTGTGTGAGAGCCATCAGGGCGTTTGAGGATTGCAAGCATGTCAAGAAGCCAAAGCGAAGCAGAACTGTTACAAGACGCTGAACGATGTGGACTTTGAAAAAGGTGCTGATGAAAACCTCCACAATGAACGGTCCTTCTTCATTCAGCTCATTTTGTGTGCAATGTAACTGAACTGGTCTGTGCCAGATCAGCAAGACGCTCGAAGCAACCTCACCTTCCACAGGCTTTCAATGTTTTAGCGTTTGCACGCAGCCTGCCTGACCATATAGGCACCGTCAATTTCCAGACACTCTCTCTCACAGCAAACTTAATGAGAAACTTTTCTTTCGCAAAGGGTGGTGTTAAAAAACACCAGTTGTAGATGAAGAAACAGCATCGCTACTGCTTCTTCTTTTGTTGAGCTCCAGCATCGATCAACGGATCAATCGACACAGCACACTCAGTTGGAAACACGAATCGCGTTCACAGTCGTAAAAGAATCACGACCACAACAGCAATTCGCTTAACCACCGAAACCGTAGAGCGTGCGACCTTGACGCTTCAGCGCGTACACCACGTCCATGGCCGTCACCGTCTTGCGGCGCGCGTGCTCCGTGTACGTCACCGAGTCGCGGATCACGTTCTCAAGGAACACCTTGAGCACGCCGCGGGTCTCCTCGTAGATCAGACCGGAGATACGCTTGACACCGCCACGACGAGCTAGACGACGGATGGCCGGCTTGGTGATGCCCTGGATGTTGTCGCGAAGCACCTTGCGGTGACGCTTGGCGCCACCCTTGCCGAGTCCCTTGCCTCCTTTTCCGCGGCCAGACATTGTTGCTTGAAAAACTGCTCTTGTTTTCTTGGACGCTGTTGCGAACGACGAAAATTGATGAATGACGACGCACGGACTCGGCAAACACAACACACTCACTCACTCGCACGCAGTTGAGCTGCTGGCGGTCAGAACCAGTGCGGAGTGCACTTGCCGATCTCCAGTTTTCCCTCCAAAAAGTAGGCATCTTGGAATCCCTACCCCTCTTCAGATCACATCTTTGCGTTCGACTCGTCTTCCTCACTGTGATTGGTTGTATGGACATCAATTTTGAGTGCGGCGCTGGTATTGGCGGAATGATACCCATCTTGAGGCTTCTGATTGGGAGACAGACGAAGGGTTGACTGTGGGAAATCGGGTTTGGCTGTCGACAGTGCACTCTGAACCGAGTTTGAAAACGGGATCGAGCTGAGCTCTCAAATTGTCATTCTCGATTTCACTCGACAGCAAGCAAGTAATAAAGTGAGCATGGCTCGTACGAAGCAAACCGCCCGCAAGTCCACTGGTGGCAAGGCCCCACGCAAGCAGCTCGCCACGAAGGCGGCCCGCAAGAGCGCGCCTGCCACTGGTGGCGTGAAGAAGCCTCACCGTTACCGCCCAGGTACGGTGGCTCTCCGTGAGATCCGTCGCTACCAGAAGTCGACGGAGCTGTTGATCCGCAAGCTGCCATTCCAGCGTCTGGTGCGTGAAATCGCGCAGGACTTCAAGACGGACTTGCGTTTCCAGGGTTCGGCCGTGCTGGCGCTCCAGGAAGCCGCGGAAGCGTACCTCGTGGGTCTGTTCGAAGACACCAACTTGTGCGCGATCCACGCCAAGCGTGTGACGATCATGCCAAAGGACATCCAGTTGGCTCGTCGCATCCGTGGCGAACGCTCGTAAGCGGTCAAGTGCGACAAAGAGAGTGTGCTAGCTGTCGTTTTTTCTTGATTTCGAGGGAGGCGTCTGTCGCACTTGTTTCGCGACTGTGTCGGATGTTCTCTGGCCGGTAGCAAACTTTTACACTGGTGTTTTTTAACACCACCCTTTTGTTTGGAAAGTTTATCGTTGTAGTAAGTGGGATGATGTTGTTGTGAGTGTGTGTTTTTGTGTTTGAGGTATCGAGCAGTCGTTGAGGTTTGTGTAGTATTTGATGTGTTTGGATGTGTTGGTCGAGTGTAGGATGGATGTGAATGTGTTGGTTGGAGACGGTGAAGTGTATTGGTGTGGAAACGAAGGCAGGAAGTGTTTGTCAGCTTGTGTTCTCGTAATTCTGTCAAGCGCCACACATTCGTTGCGTAGTGTAAGCTTGGATGATTTGTACTTGATTGGCAGTTCAACCGTGGTCTCACATGGTTTGATTGAAGTCGAGTCCGCGGATGACACTTTGTTCGCACAAGGAAGCTGTGCGGCAAATTGGTCAGTGTACTCCCAATACAACTATTGGACCCACCACAGCCTGCTGAATCGAAGCAAACAGTTCGGCATTCTCCAAAAGATCTCGCACTCGTTAAACACTTCCCTTCTGGCATCTCCGAGGATCGCCGTTGTCTCCAACATGCTTCAAGACCGAGCACGAATCCACAGTCGGCAGACGAAACTGGCCAAGACGCCGCTCACCGCAGTACGCTACTGCTCCAACGCCACCAGTCTTGCATCATGCAGGTATCCGCGGGTCGAATACAAGCAGAGCGAACGCACGATCCGTGGATGGCTATTCGCTACCGCAAAGGTCAGCGTGCTTGCCAGAGCGCTCTCCGACCCGTTGCGGCCAAGAAACTCAACGACCTTAACATGCTTACAACGCGCGGTCCCATCCATCGCACGCGTTGCACATCCTTCTGGCCGGTGTTCATGAAGAAGCTTCACGACTTCCAAATGGTCTCTTTCGGCAGACATGTCCATCGCGTTGATCGTGCATCCTTCGTCGCGATGCTCATGGAAAAGTCTCACAACGTCGACATGACCATTGCTGGCAGCAAAGTCCATTGCATAAATGGTGCACCCCTCGGCGCGATTCTTGTGAAGAAAGGATACGATTTCCAAATGGCCATGCTCCGCCGCTTCATCCATTGCTGATATCGCGCAGCCTTCCGTGCATGCTTCATGCAGGAGCCGCGCAACATCCAGGCTTCCAGCAGCTGCAACTCGATCCATTGCCTCAGTCGTGCAAAGTCCTGGTGCGTTTTAATGCAAAAAGTTCAAACATCGAGAGAAACCACGGATCAAATGATTTCCCAACACTCGCATACGAGCGACCAATGCTTTTCGGTGCGCACTTTCCTGGGTAGTGTGCCAAAAGAAAGTGTACAACTTCAAAGTGACTGCCATTAGCCCTTCGTCGACTGCATAGGCACTACAGCCTTCGCTTCAGTTTTCATCAAGAAACTGGACGACATCGAGGCAGCCCCATCCAGCTACAGAATCCATTGCCCAGGCTGTGCATCCCTCCGATCAGTGGCTGTGGAGAAACTCCACAATTTCAAAGGCTCCACGTGCTGCAGCGTAATCCATAGCCTTCGTAGTGCATTCTTCGGATCGGTTCTCATGCAAAAACTTGACGACTTCCAAGTGCCCTCCGCACACTGTATCATCCACGGCGGCTGATATGCACCCCTCCGTGCGATTAAAACGAAGAAACTGCACCACATTCAGATGGCCATCTCGCGCAGCAGCATCCATCGCACTGGGATCGGCGCACTCTGACGTGTAGTTTTCATGCAGGAAGGTCACGAGGTCGAGGTTTCCACTTTCAGCGGCAAAAGGCATCGCACCTGACGTGCCACCTTGTTTGCATGCAACCAACGAGCGGCGTCCAATTGATTTCGTCTAGCTGCGTGATCGATCGCGTCATCGGAAACTCGGTAGTTGCGCTCACAAAGCCATTTCAGAACGTCGATGGAGCTCCTGTGATGCATCGCCTGGCCAGTTACTGCTGACTTGGAAAGGTGGATCGATGCTGGAGGTGCATGCTCGTACAACCAGTCCATGATGTCCAAGCTGCAGTCACTCACCGCATACGCGAAGAGGACATGCGTCCACTCCAATTTACGGTCTCTTCTCACCGTGTCAAATACCAGTTTGACCTTTGCTCCTCCCACCGAATAGAGATTTTCTAATGCTGCCGGGCACACTGCTCCCCTAATGTTTGCTGGAAGCTCAAAATCAGATGGGACACTCCGTCCATGCAACTTGTGATCAGACCAAAGAGTACGTCGTTCTCGCAACCGGAAAACCACCACCAGCTTCTAGACAAGACGTCGTCGGCGTCAAACGAACCATCGTGTGCTGTAAAGCCTTGCTGCAGATCAAACTCGAGCGGTCCAGGGAGCACTCTTCACACTGACGTCTTGACTGAAGGCGAGTGTCTCCACAGTCGATTTCCATCACATTGTGGTCGTTTTGTAAGAAGTCAGTCGATCGGAACAGACATCCTACAAAGAAGACTTCGTGTTTTCGATGGATCTGTGTCCCGCGCCGACTTCGTCTTCAACCATCAGTTCGGAACCAGACCTTCTTGTTGCCAGTGTGAGGACTTTTTCGAACAGAAGCGAGATAGCGCTGGAGTGGTTGGTGACGGCATGGGTGAGGAGACTCTTGATCTTAAGGCTCAGGACGAGATTGAATTGACGCGTCATCTTGCTGATGTACCTACCATACCGCGACTTGACTCGTGTTGGTCTTCGAGCGCTAAATAAAAGCCAGGATGTTGATCATAGAGCCAAAATGATCGAATCTTGCATGAAGTTCCTGCTGCTGAGCAACACTTTCGCAAGTGGGATACCTAATATCTCGCCTCAGAACTTGCATTGGACTGAAGATTCTACTGAACTTCCCGTTCAAGCATGCATGGATGCAAATTTGTGTCTTCAAAGCAATTACGTGATGAAGCGTTGTCCTTCCAATACAAATCCACTGGTGTCCTTGTTAAAGCCGTCAGTTATTACGAGATGAGCTGCATGCCAATGCTGTGCGTCAGGAACACTTCGTGGATCTCTTGGTTGGAACAGCGCAGCTCCAAGCGAGGATACCGCGACGACTTGGAGCGGATCTGGCGGATGAGCCCCGAACGCTCGAGCTCGTCACAGATCCAAGTGAAGCCTCGTAAACGCGGGATTGGCGAGAACGAGTGAGTCTTGCACAGGATCGCAAAGCGGTTAATGACATCTTCAAACTCGCCCTCCTGCTTCTCCTTCGTCTTGACCTCCATCAGTAGCGCCACGATGAAGATGCACTCAAACTTGCTGCAAGCGCGCAAGCGACTCATCGGCGCGGAGACAGAGATCGCCTGCTGCGCATGCTGCAGATCTTGCACCGTCACGTGCATGTTGGCATTCCCGTTTTGGCTGGAGCTGCCAGCTTCGTCATGGCTGAGTCGTCGAATGCAGACCTCGACGGCCTTGCGACAGACGGTCAGCGCTTGCCGCACATCTCCTGATTGATGTGCCAGCGACTTGGCACACACCTGGATCGCCTCTTTGCTGAACACATCTAACTGCGCCAGCCGCTGTTCAATGATCTGTTCCAATTGAACACTTGTGTACGCGGGAAACGTGATGCGATGCACGCCGAGACGACTTCGGATCTTGCCGGGGAGCCGCTCAGGCAAGTCCATGGTGTTTGCAATGCCAATCAGGACGAGCTTGGACGATGCCAACGTTTGCCATTCGAGCAGATTGTACAGCACCTGATTCTTCCCAGCGACCATGAAATCCATTTCATCGAGTAAGATCAGCAGCACTGGACGCTCGTCATCCGAGACTTCGAATTCGTGCTGAAGCTGCTCGCACATTTTTGCTGGATTCATGAACCGAGGCTGACGGAACACACGCGCAGTTACAAGTGGGCTCGAACAGTGTTTCCAAAGTGCCATCAAAGACTGTGCACTTACCATTGTTTCTCCTTCCTGGAGCGCTTTCCATATCACGCTGTACGCGACATCTGGCTTCGGCATTGTCAAGCCATTCACCTCGATCCACACAAAGTGCGGGAGATCCCCGCGTTTCTTCTCCGCTTCTAGGCTCTGAATGATCTCTTTCACGATCGAGGTCTTCCCCGTCCCAGGTAGCCCACTAATGTAAATCGCACCGCCTGCACTTCCCGCATGAATGGACGATTTTAGCGTACTGTAGATCTCTGTGCGCTCGTTTTCACGGCCAGTCATGACTTTCGGGAGACTCGACAGCTGCAGCTCTTCACACGCTTTCTGGAGTTTACGCAGAGTCAGCGGATCAATGCAGAGCACAGGGGACGCCGCAGACCCCTTATGAGCTGCCAGTGATGAAGCCTCATCGCTGTCCACACGTTGTCGTTTCCTTCGATCACTCGGATCCACTCCAGTGTCGTCTTCTTCGTCATCGTGTATGGCCTGCGTGAATAATGATCACGAATATACAAACACTCGGCATTCAGTCGTCACCCACAAGAGGCAAGGGAAAGCTTGAAATATTGCTCACTGGGATCATCTGCGCTCGGAATCCGATGGTGCGAGAGCGCTGCATGCAGCTGACGTTGGACTTGAGCGGCACGATGCGGTTGGTCTTGATGTGATACATGCCCGTCGCAATAAAATCGGTTTGTGCTGACTTTGTTTTCGTTCCAACGGACATTTTGCGCGCAAACGTCTTGGCGATGTCCACTTCCGCAATGCGATCCGATTCATACAGCTGTACACAACACAAGTGTAATCAGAGCATAACCCAGTGAATTACCTACAACAGGGACCAAACGGCATCTTACCTCATTGGGTGTGCTGGTTTTGTCTGCAGACGCGGACGACGCCTTCCGCGACTGATTCACAGCGCTCGCGTTGCAATAATACCGCACTTCAGCGAACTTGCCGCCGTCCCGCGCTTCCCACATCGCCATGATGTGCACGATGTCGGAGCCCACAGCGTTGTCCCGCATGAGCAGCACACAGTCCCCCACAGCGTACGACACTGCGTCCTTTTCTGCGTCAGAGTGGCCCGCGATGCCTCGGAAGTACTTCTCGCCGTTGGCGATCGCCACCACCGGTCCTTGCCATCGCCACGAGGTCATGGCGGATTATTGCCTTTTTGAATGTGCTCGAAACGAATTCAATCCGGACTTCTATTTTTGAAGAGCACCGATGAATACCGGTATCGTGAAGGTTAAAATAATAAACCATAATGCAACTAGTGGCGGACTTGTATTAAGTTGGCATCTGTTCAGGGAATTACAGTTGGAGGGTGATACCCTGTGCATTTGGTCGAATAGATGGGCAAGTCGACCAATTCAGATGACTGAACGACTAAAAACTTGCCACGCGGCATGAGCGTCTCCCGCGTGAAATAGCAAGATGGCGAAGACGCAGGGTTAACCTGAAAAGTTCCTATACAAACGATGTGGGCAACGAGGCTTACTCTTTACTGGATTCACAGAGTACAACACAAATGCAACATCAAAGCGACTCCACGACACCTTGGATCGTATTCGCAGCGTATGTCATCGCTATACGATTGAATGAGCGCTACGATTATATCAAGGTCGCATTCCAACCAAGTGAGCAGCCACAAATGATAACTCCAGGCCAACTTCATAAGTAGGCAGCTCACCGACAGCAGCAACGTACAATCGACAAAATGCAACGTCCACTACCACTAACATTCCATCTGCATTTGCGTGATTCGATAGCTTTCGAAATGGGTGGCATTAAAAAATACCATCAATGGTTTTTTGAGGAGACAACGCGCTCTCAAAGAGAGACACCATCCCTCCGAGCTTCAGCGTTGCGCTCAAGCCGACGACGTGTACTTGGTCACAGCCTTCGTGCCTTCCGACACCGCGTGCTTCGCCAACTCGCCAGGGAGCATCAAACGCACAGCCGTCTGGATCTCACGCGAAGACAAAGTAGACTTCTTGTTGTAACGCGACAACTTGCCGGCCTCCGACGCGATGCGCTCGAAAATGTCGTTGATGAACGAGTTCATGATCGACATGCCGCGCTTCGAGATACCCGTCTCCGGGTGCACCTGGCGGAGCACCTTGTAGATGTACGTCGAGTACGATTCGACACGCTTCTTTCCCTTTCCCTTTCCCTTGGCGCCAGCCTTGGCAGGCGTCTTCGCTGCTTTCTTGCTTGGAGTCTTGGCCATTCTTGCTGCTCGAGTCAAAAATGAGAATGACAGCGATTCGATTGAGTCCGACAAGCAGGCATGGCGGAAACCCATGCTCCCTCGCTCGCTCCCCCAGTCAGAGGGTCATTCAAACCGAACCAAAGGCGCGAAAGCTGCCAAGGCGGGAGAAGCATCCATTCCCAGCGATTCAAACGTTTTTCTACCAGATGTCAGGTTTTCAACCAATCAGAGACTCATATTCAGTTTGGAATCCGAACTTTGGAGCAGGAAGAGGGGTAGGGATTCTGAGGCGCCAACTTGTTTTTGTTTTGGCGGGAAACTTAAAGAAGAGAGCAAGTGCAATCTCTTTGTTTGAAAATGAGGGAGGAATGTTGGCTGCGTACTTGCCCGAGCGCGCCTTCCACCTCGTCATTCTCGATTTCACTCGACAGCAAGCAAGTAATAAAGTGAGCATGGCTCGTACGAAGCAAACCGCCCGCAAGTCCACTGGTGGCAAGGCCCCACGCAAGCAGCTCGCCACGAAGGCGGCCCGCAAGAGCGCGCCTGCCACTGGTGGCGTGAAGAAGCCTCACCGTTACCGCCCAGGTACGGTGGCTCTCCGTGAGATCCGTCGCTACCAGAAGTCGACGGAGCTGTTGATCCGCAAGCTGCCATTCCAGCGTCTGGTGCGTGAAATCGCGCAGGACTTCAAGACGGACTTGCGTTTCCAGGGTTCGGCCGTGCTGGCGCTCCAGGAAGCCGCGGAAGCGTACCTCGTGGGTCTGTTCGAAGACACCAACTTGTGCGCGATCCACGCCAAGCGTGTGACGATCATGCCAAAGGACATCCAGTTGGCTCGTCGCATCCGTGGCGAACGCTCGTAAGCGGTCAAGTGCGACAAAGAGAGTGTGGTAGCTGTCGTTTTTTCTTGATTTCGAGGGAGGCGTCTGTCGCACTTGTTTCGCGACTGTGTCGGATGTTCTCTGGCCGGTAGCAAACTTTTACACTGGTGTTTTTTAACACCACCCTTTTGTCGAGAAAGCACACCAAATTTGTGTGTAGATTAGGTCAATGCGATTGATAAAGGCGTCGCTGCGCACATTCAGGCGAGAACGCGAAGTAGACTATTTAGACTATTTAGAACGTACTGGTATAGACGAACAAAGGAGAATCTGGGACGGTTGCGCGTCACGATTCAATTTTCCGCAATGAAAAGCGAATTGTGTTTCTCGTTGGACGAGTCACTGAAGCGCATTTTCACGCGGCAACCTGTGGGTTCAAATGTTGCGTGAGCAATGGCAAGCAAGATGTCCGAGTGCTGGTAGCGCAGCGTCTGCGAGTAGGTTGTTGGACATGCAGTGCCATCGAGGCAGGTGTCAAACAGAAGCGACATTTAGCGATGACTGTGACACTCAACGTAGAGCTCACAGACGTGCCAGGAATGCCACATGCAGCCATTGTTTCGGAAGTTGCAGGACAGCTACGAGACTTTGCGCTCGCTCACCATGAGAGTTGAGTGCTAATGGAGTGGCCATGACGTTAACATGTCCAGACAGCAGAGAACCATCGATTGCGGTGATACAGCTTAGCGACTAGTTGTTTCGTTTGCTGATGCGTCACCTCGGCTGATCGGTCTATTAGTCACCACCAATCATCCAAGCCTTGACAACGCGCAACAATTATGCCGGCAATATTTCCAGACATTTCCGCTGTTTTGCTATTCAAATTCTTCAGCCGCGAGGTGAACAGCAGGTGTGCGTGCGCTGCGATCTTGTGTCAGCGTGACGATGATACTGGTTTTGTAATGGTGTGCTGGTTGACGACGTCGTGAACTTCAGAAGCGCACAACTTGGTCGCCAGACTCACGACAAGATTGATCAGACGCATCATCTCGCTGATGTGCCTTATCGCGATTTGTCTCGTGCTCCTCTTCGGGCACCAGGCAAAAATCCCGAGCGTTCATGAGACTCTTTTGAGCTGAGTCGATTAAACCTAAATCTGATGCATGCGAACAATGTTAACCAAGCTACCAGTAGGTTAGTCCAAGAGCAACTTGAGGCAATGAATACACGAGCCAATTACTTGGAGCAGCACAGTCATTCTGCCCTTACGATGAAAGCCGTGTGCTTTGCGTAAAATATGCTGGCCGTATACAATTACTTACGCATCCGTTGACATAGCACGTATCAGTCCATGCCAAAAATTCGCCATTACGAGAATGGCACATCGTATCGTATACAGGAAGTGCGGACACGGCTTCGAGCACAAGAACTCTACAATGCCCACTAAATGCGCATGACACTCAAAAAAAAGAACTCTACAAGCTCACGTTGATGAGAAACTTTTCTTTCGCAAAGGGTGGTGTTAAAAAACACCAGTTGTAGATGAAGAAACAGCATCGCTACTGCTTCTTCTTTTGTTGAGCTCCAGCATCGATCAACGGATCAATCGACACAGCACACTCAGTTGGAAACACGAATCGCGTTCACAGTCGTAAAAGAATCACGACCACAACAGCAATTCGCTTAACCACCGAAACCGTAGAGCGTGCGACCTTGACGCTTCAGCGCGTACACCACGTCCATGGCCGTCACCGTCTTGCGGCGCGCGTGCTCCGTGTACGTCACCGAGTCGCGGATCACGTTCTCAAGGAACACCTTGAGCACGCCGCGGGTCTCCTCGTAGATCAGACCGGAGATACGCTTGACACCGCCACGACGAGCTAGACGACGGATGGCCGGCTTGGTGATGCCCTGGATGTTGTCGCGAAGCACCTTGCGGTGACGCTTGGCGCCACCCTTGCCGAGTCCCTTGCCTCCTTTTCCGCGGCCAGACATTGTTGCTTGAAAAACTGCTCTTGTTTTCTTGGACGCTGTTGCGAACGACGAAAATTGATGAATGAGAGGAATGAATTGAGGATGACAGAGGTGACAAGTGTTGCAATCGCTCTTTGGTCAAACCGTCGTCCAAATTCAAATCAAGTGCGGGAGTGATGATCTTGTATCCGATTAGAGAGGGTTTTTGGATCGGTAGAGAGCTTCATAGGCGGATCAGAAGCAAGGGGGTAGGGATTCCAAGCTGCCCAAGCTTTTTGGCGGGAAAACTGGAGATCGTGCCTAGCGCAATGGTTCTGAGAGGAGAGCGATCGCTACACTTGTCACCTCTGTCATCCTCAATTCATTTCTCTCATTCATCAATTTTCGTCGTTCGCAACAGCGTCCAAGAAAACAAGAGCAGTTTTTCAAGCAACAATGTCTGGCCGCGGAAAAGGAGGCAAGGGACTCGGCAAGGGTGGCGCCAAGCGTCACCGCAAGGTGCTTCGCGACAACATCCAGGGCATCACCAAGCCGGCCATCCGTCGTCTAGCTCGTCGTGGCGGTGTCAAGCGTATCTCCGGTCTGATCTACGAGGAGACCCGCGGCGTGCTCAAGGTGTTCCTTGAGAACGTGATCCGCGACTCGGTGACGTACACGGAGCACGCGCGCCGCAAGACGGTGACGGCCATGGACGTGGTGTACGCGCTGAAGCGTCAAGGTCGCACGCTCTACGGTTTCGGTGGTTAAGCGAATTGCTGTTGTGGTCGTGATTCTTTTACGACTGTGAACGCGATTCGTGTTTCCAACTGAGTGTGCTGTGTCGATTGATCCGTTGATCGATGCTGGAGCTCAACAAAAGAAGAAGCAGTAGCGATGCTGTTTCTTCATCTACAACTGGTGTTTTTTAACACCACCCTTTGCGAAAGAAAAGTTTCTCATTAAGTTTGCTGTGAGAGAGAGTGTCTGGAAATTGACGGTGCCTATATGGTCAGGCAGGCTGCGTGCAAACGCTAAAACATTGAAAGCCTGTGGAAGGTGAGGTTGCTTCGAGCGTCTTGCTGATCTGGCACAGACCAGTTCAGTTACATTGCACACAAAATGAGCTGAATGAAGAAGGACCGTTCATTGTGGAGGTTTTCATCAGCACCTTTTTCAAAGTCCACATCGTTCAGCGTCTTGTAACAGTTCTGCTTCGCTTTGGCTTCTTGACATGCTTGCAATCCTCAAACGCCCTGATGGCTCTCACACAAGTGGGTTGATGGTGAATATACGAGAGCCACATCTCCTCGAAGGCGTATGCATGCGTTGGAGGAGAGCGAGGATATCAATAAAAGTAAATAGAAATTGAGCACAACATTCGATTCGTGACTTGCTAGAAGCTTTGTAGTTGTATCCACTCCTTGTCGATCAAAGACTTTCGAGGGCTGATTGAGAGGAGCCGCAAACAACACTGCTTTCCACATGCGAAGATGGGGGACGATTGGTGGAGGTTGTGCAGTTTAAAGCTTGTCACTGCACTGCAGAATCCAGCAGCGTGCCTCGGTCTATCAAGCATGATTCCTAAGCATGACAAAAGGTTTGCGCAGAACGCCAGAACGCTGTCTGTCT
This sequence comes from Globisporangium splendens, assembly GCA_006386115.1. Lineage (NCBI taxonomy): Eukaryota > Oomycota > Peronosporomycetes > Pythiales > Pythiaceae > Globisporangium > Globisporangium splendens. The sequence goes on from VFIW01000011.1 coordinate 632,109, forward strand.
GTATACGATCCTGACACTTGCATTCCTGCCGCTGTTCATGAAACAAGTTGTTCGTGGTGCTACTACATGCTCGCAAAACGGAGCTGGAACCGAGTGAACTTTGAGTGAACTTGTCTGCGAGTCTATCCTGTTGGGTGAGATATTCAGTTTCTACGTCATCTTCCACGAGCCATTCTCAGTGGATCATCTCCGAGGCAAGTGATCGAAAGTCGTATGCAATCGCGCTCATCTGTGCTGCCAAAGACAAAGTTTATCCGCAAATGCATGATTCGCATTCCACACAGCTACTGCTGACCCGAAAGAATCCTACTCGGTGCGTCGCTCACAGTTCATCACAGCCGCAATTTCTACTCCAACAAATATTTCAGTCTGCAGCATGGACAAACACAACGCTACATAAACACACCCAGCGTTGCTCACTACACTACAATACGAATCGCACACAGTTGCTTTGTTTCTTTTGCAAAGGGTGGTGTTCATAAACACCAGTGGAAAGTTCCCAGCTCTCATGCACTCACGCTCACGTCAGCCACAAGATGCTCAGTTGACATCAATCGACGACCCAGGCGCTTAAGCCGACGACGTGTACTTGGTCACAGCCTTCGTGCCTTCCGACACCGCGTGCTTTGCCAACTCGCCAGGGAGCATCAAACGCACAGCCGTCTGGATCTCACGCGAAGACAAAGTAGACTTCTTGTTGTAACGCGACAACTTGCCGGCCTCCGACGCGATGCGCTCGAAAATGTCGTTGATGAACGAGTTCATGATCGACATGCCGCGCTTCGAGATACCCGTCTCCGGGTGCACCTGGCGGAGCACCTTGTAGATGTACGTCGAGTACGATTCGACACGCTTCTTTCCCTTTCCCTTTCCCTTGGCGCCAGCCTTGGCAGGCGTCTTCGCTGCTTTCTTGCTTGGAGTCTTGGCCATTCTTGCTGCTCGAGTCAAAAATGAGAATGACAGCGATTCGATTGAGTCCAAATAAACTAGGGGATAAAAGGCGCGAACGCAGAGCGAGAGATGTCCTCGTCCCTGACAGTCAAAGAATATTCGGGACGACCAGCTACTCCTTGCACTCGTTTGTGCGTATTTGATTGGCCAAGAGTAAATCCTGCGGTGTGATTGCCGGATTGCCTCGATCTGCGGCTTTTAACATAAGGAATGTCGTACTATATCTCCTACATCAGTATATTAATGTTTAAAACACTTTCTTGACCCAGAAGGCTGGTTCTTTATACGTCATCGGATTAAAGAGGGGAGGGGGCGAACTGCAGAGCGCGCGCCACGGAAGCACGAAGGATCCGAGCATCCGAGCGCATCGTGTACGAACGACAGCAGCAGGCAGGCAGGCAGACAGACAGACAGACAGACAGACAGACAGACAACATGAAGCTCGGGAGCCACAGCGACGTGCACAGCAGCGGTGGCAGCGAAGGCGGCCGCAGCGGATCCGGAGGGGGCTCCCTTTCCATCTCCGCCGTCATGCAGGACCTCAAGGAGAAGTTCAAGAACGACGAAGATTCCGATCATTGTAGGTGTATTTTTTTGTTTTTTGTTTTTTCTCTCTCCTTTATTAGGATCTTTGGAGTGTGGTGATGGTTAGACGGAGGATAAGATGCATGTGCTGACATGACCGTGCTTATGCATGTGTAGCGTCCCCTTTCCAGGGACTGGACAAAGCCACGGTGCTGCAGGAGACCAAGATCTTCTCGGATGCGACGATGGTCACCAAGCACCCGAAGAAGTGCTGCCAGCTGATCACGAAGCTGCTCCACATTCTCACGCAGGGAGAACCGTTCACGAGCGCTGAGACCACCGCAGTGTTCTTTGGCGTCACCAAGCTGTTCCAGTCAAAGGATGCGAACTTGCGCCGCATGATGTACCTGTTCATCAAGGAAGTCGCCGAAGCGACCGCCGCCGACGAAGTGATCATCGTCACGCAGAGTCTGACGAAGGACATGAGCTCCGATGTGGATCTCTACCGCGCGAACGCGATTCGTGTGCTCTGTCGCATCATCGATGTGAGTGGGCTTGTCGATTTTTGTATTTCCAGCCACTGTGAAAAAAGGCACTCACCAGCTTTACGTGACGCTGCATACTCTAGGGATCGATGTTGAATGCTATCGAGCGTTTCATGAAGCAAGCGATTGTGGACCGCAACGCGCTGGTGTCGAGCTCGGCGCTCGTCTCGGGCATGCATCTGATCAAGCAGAACCCGGAAGTCGTGCGTCGATGGGTGAACGAAGTGCAGGAGGCCGTGAACTCGCAGCACGACATGGTGCAGTACCACGCCGTTGGCCTGCTGTACCAGATTCGTCAGCACGACAAGTTGGCGGTATCCAAGGTACGACTTGCTGCATTTCCCCAAATGGATTGTGTGTGCCGTGTCGGACTCCTTACTTACTCGTGCCTGTGTATATGTGTTGACAGTTTATTAACCAGCTCCAAAAGACGAACCTGCGATCGAACCTTGCGACGTGTCTCTTGATCCGCTACACGGCGGGTCTGCTTCGTGAGGATTTGGGCGCTCAGGATCCTCGACCGTTGTACCAATTCTTGCAAAAGATGCTGCGACAAAAGAACGAGGTGCGCAAGGAAATCAGGAAAATCTGGCATTGCGTATGGATAGGTTTTAACGTGAAACCATTTCTTGTTGGCGTAGATGGTTATTTATGAAGCGGCGAAGGCGTTGTGCTCGTTGCCTGTGGATACGCGAGACTTGACGCAGGCGATTGTAGTGCTTCAGCTGTTCTTGAGCTCGTCGAAGCCAACTCTCCGTTTTGCCGCCGTGCGCACGTTGAACCAGGTTGCATTGACCCAACCGCTTCTTGTCACGCGATGCAATGACGACATGGAATCGCTCATCTCGGACCCGAACCGTTCGATTGCGACGCTCGCTATCACAACGTTGCTGAAAACTGGTGCGGAGTCGAGTGTGGACCGCCTCATGAAGCAGATTTCGACCTTTATGGGCGACATTGCTGACGAGTTCAAGATTGTGGTCGTGGAAGCGATTAAGAACCTGTGCATCAAGTACCCACAAAAGCACCGCGTGCTGTTGAACTTCTTGGCCAACTTTTTGCGTGAAGAAGGCGGGTACGAGTTCAAGAAGACGATCACAGATTCGATTCTGTTCTTGATTGACCGCATCCCAGACTGCAAGGAAGGTGGTCTGCTTCACCTGTGTGAGTTCATCGAAGACTGTGAGTTTACTCAACTCTCGACCAAGATCCTTCGCGTGCTCGGACAGAAGGGACCTACGACGTCGGCGCCATCGCGCTACATTCGCTACATCCGCAACCGTGTCATTCTGGAGAATGCGGCTGTGCGTGCTTCGGCGGTGTCTGCGCTCGCCCAGTTTGCTATCCGCGTGGACTCGCTTCGTTTGAGCGTGTCGTCGTTGCTTCAATCATGCAAGCTCGACGATGATGACGAAGTCCGTGATCGCGCGACGATGTACTTGTCGATCCTTCACGGCGATGAAGGAGTGAGCAAGACGTTGCTCGTTGACGATTTCCCGATGAGTGTGGCTGCTCTGCAAAAGTCCATTGAGCAGTACCAGCTCCGCCCGACGGATGGTCCTGTGACGCTCGATGTGTTGCCGCATGTTGAGATTGTGGAGGAAGTGAAGGTTGCTGCCGCCGATGCCGACGACAGTGCGAACGACACCCCGCAAGCAGTCGCTGCTCCAGTTCAACCGCAAGATGTGGCCAAGGAATTGTATAAGGTATGCATGCGTTTGCGTGCGATTTTGTTTAATGATTTACATCTCCAGTGTGCTAAATCTCTGTTTTTGAAATGCCTTTCTTCCTCCACAGATTCCAGAGTTTGCGGATTTGGGTCCAATCTTCCGCTCCTCCAAGCCTGTCGAGCTCACGGAGGCGGAGGTGGAATACGTTGTCAGCTGCACGAAGCACGTCTTCTCGGAACACTTGGTGTTGCAGTTTAAGATCATGAACACGGTCAATGACCAGCTCCTGACGAATGTGTCTGTGGGCTTCGCGATGGACCCTGATGATGTGTGGCAAATTCACTCGGTCGTTCCACTCAAGGAACTCGCGTACGGCAAGACGGGTTCGTGCTATGTGTGCTTGAAGCACATTGGCGATGGTGTGTACCCTGTGGTGCAAATTGCCAACGAGCTGAAGTTCAAGGTGCACGAAGTGAACCCATCCACGGGCGAAGCCGAAGATGATGTAAGTGGTTATGCTGTTCTACAAACTGTAGTCGCTGGACGATGTCTGATCAACGTGTGTGTTTGTTTTGCAGGGATTTGACGAGGAATATCCGATGGAAGACTTCGAGATTGGTCCAAACGACTTGATCGCGAAGGTTCCAGTGGGCGATTTCCGTTCGGCGTGGGAACACATCGGCGACGGTGCGGAAGCGAAGGGAAGCTATGCACTCAAGTACAAGAGCCTCGTGGAAGGTGTCGCTGCCGTGATCGATAACCTCGGCATGCAGCCTTGCGAGAACACTGCCGTGCCGCAACCAAAGGCGAATGCGCACATTTTGTTGCTCTCTGGTGTGTTTGTTGGCGGCGTGAAGGTGCTCGTGAAGTCCAGAATAGTGCTGGACGAACAGAGCGGCGGCATGATCCTTCAAATGGCGGTCCGTTCCGAGAGTGAAGACATCAGTCAAACGATCATGGATTGCATTCGGTAAACGATGCGATCTGGTTTTTGCTGATCCTGCGTTTTCAAAAAGAGAGAAATGAGAGAAAGATGGAGGAAGAGACTAGATTCGCTCATTCGTAGCGTCCGGCAGGATGGTGAATGTAGTTTGTGTGATTTGTTTTCCACTTGCTAGTCACGAATGCCTTTTTACTCTCCTATGCGAGCTGCAAACTCACTGTTTCGACACTTCCAAAAGACCTTCCGACCACAGACGCAGCAGCATACCGCGCACCGCGGTCTCGTCAGACTCGTCGCTGTCCAAGCTGTCCACAGGTATAAATTTTGGGTACGACGAGTAAAGCTTCATCAAAGGTTGCGCGAGCTCTCCTGGGAACGCGATGCTCTGTGGTTGAGCAGGTACTTGACCCATTGTCGCAGCGAAATCACCTTCGTCGTCGTCACCTCCATCGCCGTCACTGCCGTCATGCTCGCCATCTTCGCTCTTTCCTTCGTCTTCATCGTCATCCCCTTCTCCTTTATCATCGCTGCCATCGTCGCTTGCACCGTCTTCATCGTGGAAGTTGCCATGGCACGTGCACAACCCCATGTGGTGAATGCGGCAGTTCTTGGACGAGTAGTACACCGCGATGAACGCTTCTTTCATTTCATCTTCACCCATCGCCAAGCGGATGTGCGATCGGTCCTTGAAGCGGATACTGACCTTCCCATCCAGGGGCGAGATCGACATGTCCTGCTCGCTTTCATCCATAGGAGGCAATCGATTCGCAACAAAGTCCATTGCAGCTTCGTCCGCAGCTTGCTGCAGATCCGTCGAGTCCACTTGTCCTGCGAGCTTTCCAATGAGATCTTTCAGCGTTTCCGTGAATTCCTGAGCCTGCTTTGAGTCGGATGGGAACTGCGACCCCATGTATTGAAGGTACCCGACTGGCAGACCGCGACGAAAGTCGATATCGGAATCGAAAGCGCGTCGAATAATCCGAGGAAGCGCGACTTCCAAGAAGTTTGCCCACGCGTTGTGCTGGTACACCGAAATGGTCACGTGCGTCGAGAACTGCTTGTCATCCGTGGCGGCTTGGTGGACCACCCCTCGTGGGAAGTAAAGCTGTTAAGATGTGTGCAAGCGTTAGTTTCAAGAGCAGCGGCAGGTAAAGCTATGAAATGTGGTGGGTCACGCACCAGGTCGCCTTCTTCCAGAGTCAGCTCCATCCATGGCGCGCCGATTTGGTCAGGCGAAAGGTCATTGCTGTGCTCTCCAGCCAACTCGGTGATAGGGTGGTAGAGCTTCCACTTCTTGCGTCCTTCAGTCTGATGGTTAGGCAACGGATTAGAAAGTGATAAGTGCCTTTAACAGCCTTGCCGTGAAGGAGCGAGTCGAACGATTGTAAATGAACAGCACCTGGAGGATGAACACTTCAACATCATCGTGATGTGGCGCAAGCGCTTGCGCAGCAGGCGGGGTCAGATAAGCACTCGCACCGGCGAGGCAGCCGAAGTGCGCTTCAAACGCAGCATTGATCTTGAAGAGCTCGTCGACGTAGCGTTGAGGCTGGTAGAACTGGCAGCTGTAGCGTTGGTCAAAGAGACGCGCGACCTTCTTGCGCGACACAGAAGCTTTGCCGTCGCCACCGTAGTTTTCGCGCGTTCCATCGACGTACTTGCAGATCGTCAGGTCCTTGCCGTAGCTCAGTTCGTTCCCTTGGACAGTCTCGAGCGCCTTTTTCTTTGAGAACAGGTCACGAGGGAAGAGCTATAGACATACGCAACACACACAAGTAGTACCGATTAGTTCAGCAACATCCGTTCCAAATGGCGCATTCACTGCCAACAACTAATGCCAACCGGTCGTACCTTGTGTTTTCCGTTGCTGCGCACGTGCAGCGGCTTTCTCTCAAAGTATTCCGAGAAAAACGTATCAAGATCCATTCCACCGAGGAGCTCCTTCAGGGTCGCTGCCGCGAGGCTCTTGCTGTCTTCCTGCTCTGGCGCAGCGCTTGCAGCAGCAGCATCCACCTTCTGCTTCTTCTTGTCCTTGCCGTTGCGCTTGCCCCCAGCGTCGTGACTGCGCTTGCCGGCGCCGTTCGGCTTGCGATCTTGCGGTCGAAGTCGAGCCATTTTCCTGTTGGCTGCGCTTCCAGTGATGACCAACGAACCAAGTTACCCTTTCCAAGATGTCCCAATTTAAGGTACAAAACAAAATGTACGTACATAGTGTGGGTTACACTAGATGCGGCATTGGAGCGACAACTCCCCCACATTGCACTGTTGTGCTGCTTTCCCCCCTTCAACTGGCGCGTTCTCGGCGCTGTACACAAAACCCCATACGTTAGTCCTTCCTGGCAGGCAGGATGGCGGACGAGGTCCCCGCGCCATTGCCGCCAGTGCCGTCGCTACTCTCGATGGACGAGCAGGAGCAGCAGAAAAAGCAGCTCAAGGTGGAGAACCTGCTGGGTGAGTATGCGGGAGCTGGCGATGACGAAGCAGCTGCGGGTATAGCCGACGACCGCAGCGTCCACGAGGTGGCGCAAGCGACGTCGACGAGGTACTGTACATATGAACGCTCGGTTTGCTGCATACAGCGCTGTTATCCTTGGGAAACGGTGATGGACGTTGCGAGTGTATGTGGCAGCATGCTAACGTATGCGGTGGATGCCGCTTGCTTTTGTGAAACACACAAAACGCGGATGCAATGCTGTAGTGCGCAACCCGACGAAGCGACTCCGAGGGCCATGCGAACGTTTGTGGATGTGGAGCGGATTCGTATTAAGCTGGAGATTGCGCACGTGCGAGCGAGCGGACCTCTGAGTGAAATACCGAGTGGGCGTGTGTTCGATTCGGCTCCGGAGCATGCGCGTGCCGACATCGCGCACGATGATACTGCCTCGAAGAAGGGGCTCGATGAACCAGCACTCGATGATATGGAGCGACTAAGCGACGGCCATGAGGTCAATTCTGCCGATCATTTCATCAAGAAGGAGTCGATTGCCATTCAGCCGATTGCGCAGGTGGCTGAGAACGAAACGGAGATCGCTCGTGAAGGATCGACTGGCCATCCTAATCGCACGGTACGCTTCCTGATCCTTGCTTCCGTATGTTGTGATTGAGAGCGCTGAATGACGTATGCTTGCATGGTCTGATTCCCTGCTTTAGGATACCCTCGTCGCAAGCTCTGAAAAGTAAGGCGAACTGCTGCTATACGACTTTGTTCGAAGAGATGCTGACATTCTGACGTTGTTGTTGACATCGCAGACACACTGAGAAAGAACCTGTCAGCACAGAGAAACGAGAACCGGAGACGCCGAGCGACAGTGATGTGAAGGAAGTCATCGCGGAAAGGACAAAGGAAGAAGTGTCAGGAAGCGAAAGTTGTAATGGGTATGCTCCTGCTGTTGCGATTCCTCACACACCTGCTGACAAGGCCGATGGCATCAACCGGCAGCCAATCTCGGGAACCTCGACGGTTGTGCCTACAGCTGAACACGAAGCGGTTGTGGTCAAGACAGCACCCGATGCCGTAATCATAGATGCTGAGCATGCCCCTGTTCCCACCATGACAAAGAGAACCGTGCCTGATGAAAACCAACCCCTCAATGAGTACCTCGTGTTAGAGCTGGAAATCTTTTCGAGCTACATGCTCGGTGTGAATGTGACGAGCAACATTACGAAGAACAACCGCGTGGCGCATGCGAGTACGCTTCAAATGTATACCGACCATACACGTGCTCTTGCCGATTTTGATGCAGACTGGCGACGGTACGTTCGTCTTTGTCTGCTTGTGGAGACGTTGCACTGTTGTACTTTGTTTCTGATGTTGATGCATTGTTGGCTTTAGGTCTCATTTCGGTGCGAAAGGATGGGCGAATGTGAGCAGTGCGCCATCTTCGGTGGTGGATGCTGTTGTCATGCCGACTAACTTCGCAGAGAAGAACCCTTTCAGGAAGAGCACATCGGAGGTCAACAGCCACCAATGGCTGTCGCTTCTGGAACATGTCATACCATCGAGTAGCGGCATCAAACGAGGGAACGAGTCGAGAAAGAGGGATGATCACACAGACGACTGGTCCAGAAGAGGACTAAATGGAATTGTCGTGTCTCACAACGATCGCGACAAGCATCGGGTCAAGGTGAGTGCAGCCACCAAAGTTTGCTTGCTTGATATTGTTATGCTGATGATGTGTGCCTTTCTTGTTTTTGTCAGATACGATCGCTCATGACTGAGCTGACTCAAATGCAATGTATTCCGGGGCTTCACATCGTCGTTGCTTCGAACAGTGAGCTTTTCGCATGGCAGCGGGTGCTCACGTCAGAGAACCGAGCAGAATTTTATCCGTACTGGGGGGAGAAGGCGGATCGAGAAACCAGTCTGAGAACGCTTCGAGATAAATATCTGTCCCGGCAAAAAGCGACACCTCATGTATTGCTCACTAGCTACGATGTATTTGCTGAAGACGTGGGAGTTTTGAGCATGGTGCAATGGCAGCTTGCTGTTCTCGAAGTTTCTGAGGTTGTCGCATTTCAGGAACAACTGGATTCTGTCTGGATGAAGCTGTTGTCTCTGCGAGCCCGGCAGAGGGTAGTCATCTGCCACGAAGAGTTACACGTTGACGCACGAAAATTGCTTCACTTTTTACTGCCAGGGTTGTTTTCGTCTCGGCGGAAGCTACTGGTACGATGCAGATCGTGATATTCTTGATTGTTGTTCTAGACACTGACGTACGCGTACTTGTGATGAATAGGCTTGGAGCTGTGCAGCATTCGACACAGACTTTATTCATCGATTGTGCGATGTGCTGAGGTCGTTCGTGCTCCTGTCCGAGTCAGACGAAGTCAATGCGTTCGTTGGAAAGGTTTTCCAGCATACGCTTTTCAAAAGTGATCAAGAATTGTCGATACTAAATTTGCTGGATAGATATGGCATCCTTCGACCAAGTGTTACCACCCACACCAAAGAAGACCAGAGCAGCGTTGAGGCAAAGAGTTTGAGAAACCAGATTGCAGTAGCCTCGCATGGAAGGGTACGTACCTCGTGTCTTCTCTGTGCAACGCCTTGCCTGCTGTAACCTCACAAAATTTGATTTTTGTAGCCAAGAGCTAGAAAACTCAGTGGAGAGCCATCGGTCCAGTCGCCAAAAGTGGTTCACAAGGTTTGCTTCATGAGTTCCAGTCACTTTTCTTGACGATTCACATTTCGAAGTAACGTTTGCCATTTGTTATTTTTCTGTTTGCAATAGAAGAGACGAGGAAGTGATGGGACCCCTCGATCGCGAAAGAGAATAAGTCGGTGTGGGAAATGTGCCGGCTGCCTCTCTGAGGATTGCATGGTGTGCGGTCATTGCAAAGATATGAAGAAATATGGAGGACCTGGCTTGCGGAAGCAATCGTGCAAGAACCGCAAGTGCATAAACCCGAAGAGCTGGGGAATGGCTAAGAAGGAGAAGAAAACCAAACTAAGAAAGCAAGAAAAGGAACAGCTCCAAGATGAGGACGAGGAGATGGCAAGTGAGAAGTACGAGTCGGACCCTGAAGAAGATGACGGAGCGCTCTCATATTACTCGCAAGATAGCGACAGAGAGTCGACTTCTGGCCCGATAATATTAAGCGAAGCCGTGCATTCGGACTCAGACGCTCACGACATGCTGAAATCATCGGAAGAACTGCCACCTTCGCCGAGAGAGGTAAGCCTGGAATCGGACGAGAGACTTCAAGACAACTCACTAGATGGGTCGGACGCTGTCTTTGGCTCGAAATCCTCACGGACGCGGGTGATGCGGTGCGGAAAGTGTGCTGGCTGTACAGCTTCAGATTGTATGAAATGCCGTCATTGCCTCGACATGAAAAAGTATGGCGGACCAGGACTTCGCAAGCAATCGTGCAAGAATCGAAAGTGCATTGTACCGAAGATGGTTCTGCTGAATCAGTCGAAAGACGACGAATTCATGGATGAAAAGGGCAACGTCGTGTATCCAGATTATTATGACGGAGCAGACATGTTGGATGGCGCCGAGCTCTACCATACCGGAGCACTTGACGCGAGAACCTCGATGATTTCAGTGATTCAAGAATGCGAGATTTTTATCGATCGACACCTAGTGTTTACATGTGATTTCTGCGTCGCGAGATTCAGCTCGAAAGACCTTCTCGACCTTCACGAGCGCGTTGAACATTCACCTGCTACAATCCAAGTCGACGTATTCGAGAGAGAAGCCAGTCGCATGTTCTTGCACCCGATCCATCAGAACTGCTTTATCAACGCTCAACTTTGCGAGAGAAACCAGATACAGCGGGTTTGTCCGAGAGCGTACGTGAAGCTTGAGGTATGTGGTGAAGCAAACGTCCAGTATTATTCATTCTTCTGAGCTGGGTTTCTGATGCGTTGCTGTCGTATGGTATCTGGAATGTAGGGACGCGATTTCCAGTATTTTATGATGCAGCCTTGCATTGTCCTCGGTCGATTGAGCTCGTGGTGGCTCAATTTTTACCAGAATCTTGGGCTGACAAACGCAACCGGACTTGGCGGTGGCGATGTCGACTGCCATATCGGAAACGATACGACCATCGATTCGAAACACGCTTTGATAGCATGGAGTTCGAACAAGAAGAGTTTTACAATCGAGTGTGTGAGTGATCGAACGCCGATTTTGGTGAATGGCCAAGAAGTCAGCTTCGAGTCTGTGCCAATGACGCTCGAGAGCCGCAACCTCGTTGAAATCGGATCGTGTGCGTTCTACTTCTTGCTGCCGAAGGCTCCCAGCGACAACAAGGAGCAGTGGAGCTATAGACAACCGGCACAAGACCAAGTGGAAACGCTTCCTCGTTCGGAGCTCCAGGCATGGCTTCATGCGACGATAAGGAAGCGACGAGCATCAGCATCTGGTGATGGTGGCAAACTAGACCATGCCAGTGAAGCCGCAGCGATAAAGAAGCGCTGCCAGGAGCGCCTCGCAATGACGAGTTAGATCTGCTGAATAAGGTAACCGTAGAAATCAATCCAACCACACGTTCATTGCTGACAGTCAAGCATTTCCAATTGCCATCATCGCATTTTCATCAACATCAACATATTCGACCACAATAATGAACTTACAGAGGTTCGAACTGTGTATTGCTGTTGACAGGTGTATGCATTATTTTGGTTCCGTCTATTTTTGCAATTATTTCGTTCCGTCTGCCTGGTTTTGGTCAAAAGCCCACAGCCAGCCAATTGGAGGCGAATCTAGAGAGGGGCGGCGAAAGCGACACGGCTGGGGGAGACACCAAAATCACAGACTCTACAAGCGAGCAAGATGGTTGTTGCAGGCATCGACATTGGATCCACCCACGGCTGCGTGGGCGTGTTCCACAACGGCAAGGTGAACATCATCGCCAACGACCAGGGCTTCCGCACGACACCAGCGTACGTGACCTTCGAGGGCGACGAGGTCATCATCGGTGACACGGCCGTCAACAAACTGCACTCGCACGCCGAGAACACGATCTTTCATCTCAAGCGTGTGCTGGGTAAGAACCACGAGGACGTCGTCGACCAGGACTACATCCAGGAGTGGTCGTTCAAGGTCGCCAAAGCCGACGATGGCGCGGTCCACGCCGCGACGTCCCGCAACGGCGAGCCGCACCACGTCACCCCGGTCGAGTTCGTGTCGCTCTTGATCAAGAACTTGAAGGACCTCGCCGAGGACTTCACTGGTGAATCCGTCGACAGCGTCGTGCTGAGCATCCCAGCACACGCGACCGATAAGCAAAAAGAGTTGCTCCAGGAAGCCGCGGACAAGGCTGGCGTCAACGTGCTGACATTCATCAGCGAGCCACTCGCCGCTGCCATCGCGTACGGTCTGGACGACAGCGCCAAGAGCGCGCACCCAGAGTACGTCTTGGTGTTTGACATTGGTGGTGCGACCCACGACGTGACCTTGATCAACGCGGACAAGGGACTTTTCGAGATCGTGGCGACTGCCGGCAACGACAAGTTGGGTGGCGAAGACTTCACCAAGGCGCTTGTGGAACACTGCGCCAAGGCTTTCCAGCGCAAGACCAAGCTCAACGTGAAGGACAACAAGAAGGCGTCGAGCCGTCTCCGTATTGCCTGTGAGACCGCGAAGCGCACGCTTTCCACCCAGACCCAAGTGAACATTGAGATCGACTCGTTGATGGAAGGCGAAGACTTTTCGCTCAAGCTCTCGCGTCCACGTTTCGAGGAGTTGATCAACGACTACGTGACGGCTGCGTTGAAGGAAGTCGAGACGCTCTTGGAGTCGGCCGACGTTGAGAAGGAACACGTCGACCACGTCATCCTTGTCGGTGGTTCGTCACGTATCCCATTGTTGCAGAACGCCGTGAAGAAGTACTTTGACGGCAAGACCACGCACTTGCACTTGTCGCCTGATGAGGTCGTTGCGCACGGTGCCACCGTCGAAGCCTCGCTTCGTGCGGACCTTGCCAACTTTGAGACCCCAAAGAAGGCGCTCGAGAACGTGAACGTGACCCCGTTGACCTTGTCGGTGGCTCTCGCCAACGGCAGTGTGTCGGAATTGATCCACCGCGAGACCGTGCTCCCAGCCACAGCCACCGAGACCTTCACGACCTCGCAGGACAACCAGACGGCGATTTTCTTGCAGATCTACGAAGGTGAGCGCGTGATGGCCAAGGACAACACGTTGCTGGCGTCGTTGGCCGTGTCGGGCATTGCGCCAGCGCCAAAGGGCGAGGCTGAGATCGAAGTCACCTTCGCTGTGAACACCAAGGGTGCGCTCACGATCACGGCTGTTGAGCAGACTGCGGGCAAGAAGACGCTGGAGGTGAGCAACGACCCAAAGCGTTTGACTGCCGCTGACGTCGCTACGATCATCCAAAAGGCTGAGGACGCCGCCGAGGAAGACGATGCGTTGTTGGACGCTTTGGAGGATGAGGACGACGAGGAAGCAGAAGAGGAGGTAGCTGTCCCAGCTGCTGCTGCGCCTGTGTTCGCGCCAACGGGGGACCTAGATTAAACGTACCTAAATCACTTACTACATACATTAAAGAGTCCATCCATTTTTGTATCGTCAAGTGTGTGTGTCTTTTTTCTTTTCTTTTCTTTTTTTTTTCCTATTTCACCCATCCATTGCCATTTCAATGATGCTGGGCGTAGGAAAATGGACTGCTTTGAGATATTTACATGCCGTATGCTGTTTGCAAGGTTTATGTGGACGTTTATTTCTTGCGCGAACGATAAACACTGTGTGTGAGAGAAAGTGTCAGTGGGACCATATTGAGACCGACAGCGAGATAGCGAGTGAGCGAAACAGGAAGCGCCATGGAAGACGTCAAGTCCGCCGCCCACGCGCTCAATGTACGCCCCCTGCCTCATGTATATATGTATACTCAGTGTGCATCGCAGAGAAGCCGTCTGCGCAGTGTGTGTGTGGAGGTGTCTGACTGACTTTTGTGGTTGTGTTTGTGTTGGACGATGGGATCGCAAAGGACCGCGGCGCGGGTCTCGATTTCGGCAAGTACATGCGTCTTGATAGATAGCTCTCTGGATTCTGTATGCCAGAGCTGCTACATCACTACCGCAACTAATCGCTGTGTATGCTGGTATTGGTGTTGCTACAGAGGTGTCGGTCGCCGAAGGGGACGACTTTGAAGCTGGTCTGATGTCTCCGAAAGGTACGAGAGGCAGCGTGACCACAGCTCATGGTGTATGCGATATTGACTACGCTTTCTGGTGCAGTCCGCGATACGCTTATGGGGAAGAAGGCAGGTTACAGCGACGGTTCCAAGGAAGAAGGCGCCCGCGGAGGCATGTGCGGGTGCTTCACGCTCGCGTACTACAAACCTGTATGTGCATTATTGATGAGTTCCTCGACCCTCAATATGCTTAATGACTTACTCTCTGTCGCCATGATGGTTTAGTACTTTGATGTGGACACAGTCGATGTCCAGCAGCGGTTGACGCGCGCGTTGCTCCCGTTCAAGAAGAACCCGACGTTTGCCGAGATGATCGCGCCGAGCCCCGATGCGTACGGCCCCTTTTGGCTCTCGACGACGCTGATTTTCTGTCTGGCGTCGTGCAGTAACGTGGCGTCGTACATGGATTTTAATGGCGACATTAGCGAGTGGTCTTATGATTTCAGTCGCTTGGCGTCGGCGTACACGCTGGTCGAGATCTTTCTCTTCGGTCTCCCCGTGCTGCTCTGGCTGCTGGGGAAATACATGAGCGTCCCCATGACGCTCTCGTTCCTGCTCTGCTTGTATGGATACTCGATGGCGATTTTCATTCCGGCATCGGTACGTGCTTTTTTGCGTTGCTGTCCACTTTTCCCAATTGCGCGCTGACTGACTGCTCCTCATATCCAACTTTTTTGATTGGTGGCAGATTGCGTGCATGGCGCCGGCCGACGGCTTTGACTGGGTCGTGCTGCTGCTCTCGATGGCGTGGTCGCTGTTTTTTCTCTTGAACAACCTCTGGTCCGTCATCTCCGAACATTTGTCCAAGGAGAAGATGCTGCCTGTGCTCGCGTTCATCAGGTACGCACATACAGCCACTCATGGATTTGTGTATGTGCCTCTATTTGCTCATGCGATGCATTTGTTTCTCTTTGTTTCGCGCAGCGCAACGCATTTAGTGTGGGCGATCCTGATGAAATTGCTCTTCTTCTAACTTGATTAATACATTCGTTCACACAAGAGAGACGCGGGACATTGAAGGCAACTAATCAAACTGGGATTGACGCAGACATTTAACATAGGGAAACATGCACATTTGCTTTCTTCTTTTCTCTACAACTATGGCGCATACGACCTGTGCTTATTGCTTCGTGAGAACCTGCAGATTCTCGTCGTCGCTGTCGCTATCCATGCCGTTCTCGGCATTGAGCATCGCTTCTCGCTCGTCGTCTGGATGCGCGGAGAGAGTCTCAAAGTCGATGTCGCTGTCATGTGTGCTGATCTTTTCCGTCCGGTTCCTGAAGGGTTCATTTAAATAGAAACAGTATCAGTAAATGAGGCACATGCACTCTTCTAACCAATAGAGAAGCAACCGAACGCACTTGAGGAAAATGGCGAGACGAATGTACTGCACGGCATTGCGGAGCGCGAGGATTGAGTCCGCCGCGACTTCTTCCAGTTCACCAAGCACGCCTTCTTCGTTGAAGTACATCGCGACAGACACCAGACTCATCACTACACCCAATAACAAAATAGAAGGAGTATTGGTACGAAGCTCAAGTGAATGCCATTCCTGAAGCAGTAAAGTGACATACCGAGCGCGACGACATCGAAGATATTGCACCACTTGGTCCAGAAACGCTGCAGTCCGCAAACACACAAGCACACATCAGAAACAAGATCTATTTTGAACAACTGTACTGCAATGCACAGAATTCTACACATACTCGCTTGAACGCCATCATGCGCAGCAGCACTTCAAACACGAGGAGCGCGCTCACAGTGATCTCCAGCGAGATAAACAGCACAGACGAAGGGCTGCAGCACACCAGCACGTACCAAAAAAAAAGGATACACAACCAATCACCCAATGAGTCAACGGACGAACCGACAAAACTACGAAGCGTACGCAAAGAGCACGTACATGCGCCATCGGTTCAATACCGTCTATCGCGCATCAAGCCAACAAAACACATACACAAGCACACATCAGCCACGAACAGCTCTCGAAGGTTCATCCTCTCATAGGATACAACGACAGAAGCCACACGTACCCACACAACGCATGCGATGCTGGAGACGACGGTGAAGAAGTAGATGAGGCGGTAGAAGCTGGAGAAGTAGAGCCGCGCCGCGACGGTCATCGCGTACTCTGCACATCCGATATGCTGCGTCTTGGAGGCGCTGACCGTCGGCGTGCGCACTTTCGAGGCGTCCGAGAGCGGCACGCGCGTGAACAGAGCGCGCCCGACCATCCTCACCCACCAGCCGAGATATGGAGCAGGCGCTGCTTGAGTCTGCGTGTGGAACGAAGCTCCAAGCTTCGATTTTCTTTCACGCGATTGGCTTTTAACAGCGCTTGCTTGCTGGTGATGGCGCAATACTCGAGGCATGAGGAAGGCAGAGAAGGGTTCAGCAGCACCACTGTATCGACGCGTTAAAGTACGATTGATGACACATGCACACAGAGCTTTATTTGTTAGTTGTTCAAAATGAGTGCAGGATATAAGTAAGAGATAACAGTATATGCATGCAAGCAAAGTGCCAAAAGAGGAAACAAATGAAACGCGTCACCAAACTGATGTAGTTTTGTGGCTTTGCTCGCCAGTTCAAGTGTTGTGGAGTTCCTCCGTCAAACGGACCGTTTGTCCGACCTGAAGTTCTCCTGCTGAATGAAGGGAGCGAGTGAAGAGGATGCGCCCTTCCCACTCGGATCGCAGCACACTGCACCAGTGTTGACGCCTGCCAACCTTCCCCTCTCATTTCCCTCATTGGACACCGTTTCTTCTGTCGCATCAAACACAGTTCCATTTTCGGCTCTTGTCGTGTGGCAAACATCGAATTGGGTGGTGGTCGTAAACACTGGCATCTGCTGTTGATAACAATCAAAGCAAAACAGTCGTGGAGTGGTAGCAAAGCGAGCACTATTGCACGAAAGTGTGCCCTTTGGCTGCAGAATGTACAACCAACGCACTGGAAGCATTTCGGTTCACGCTTCCATTCCGCCGCCGAACCTCTCGCATTCTCCACGATGGAGACCGTGACAGCTGAGCCCACTAGCAAGCCATTGCGACACGGTCTCTCACGCCACCTCGTTCTTTTTGCTCACTCGGAGACAACCATCAGCTTGAAAGGAGGAATGCGTCCCACTCTCTTTTGGTGGAGCTGCAACTTCAACTTGGATGACGCGCGCAAAAAAGGTCCCGGGATGCGCCAACTACTCGCACTATGAGTCCGGTGCGTTGCCGAATGCGTGGAGCTCACTTCCGAATCCGCGGTCTTCGACTCACAACGCGCGACTCGGAACCCCTCCTTCTGCACGATGTGGAAGACCTGCGCTATCGGAGCATTCGTGGCGTGCGCGCTCAACGGGATCGCGACGGCGATCCGCCCAGGGGACCAAGCGTGCGCTCTCAGCGCATCGAACCAGTGCGCCGTGAGCGCCATCGAGCCTTCGACGTTGGACGGCAGTGTGCTCATCTACCCGGGTGGCAAGACTCGCTGCGCGTTTGACGACTTTACCGATGTGAAAGGCAATTTCAATACGAACAAGACCTACTTCTTCCAGGTGTTCCCGAACAAGGATCAGGACAAGAAGAAGCTGCTGCTGTTCTTCCAGGGCGGAGGCGCATGCACTGGTGATGACACGTGCAGTTTCTCGCTTCAATGCTCGCTGGGCAAATCGGCCACGTTCAACCCGAATGCCGTGCCCAGCAGCAGCGGTATCTTGAACCGCACGAACACCGACAATCTGTTCAAGGACTGGAACATTGTGCACATCCCGTACTGCACGGGTGACCTTCACGTTGGCAACGCTGAGCACCAGCCTTCCGATAGCGTCTATGCCCAGTTTCTCGGTCAACCGCAATGCATTGGCCAGAAAATGGCGACGCACATGGTCGGGTACGAGAACACGATGTCTGCGTTGAAGTGGGCGTTGGCCAACTACCCAAGCCCAGAGCACCTCATTGTCGGCGGCGCGAGTGCGGGGTCGCTTGCTGCTCAAGCAGTGAGTGCGCTGGTGGCCGATCTCTGGAACGTCAAGGACTCGGCCACTCGGTACTCGATACTCGCGGACAGCTACGTCGGCGTCTTGCCAGAAGAGGAGAAACCGTCTGGCGAGACGCTCGATTACTATGGCGCGTGCGACGTTGACCTGAAGGTTTCAGCCGGGATTGTATCGTCGTGCAAAGCCAAGACGCTCACGGTCGTGCAGTTGATGTCGTCGCTCCTACAGGCAACATCGTTTAGTGACTGGCTGTTCATCGACAGCAAAGCCGATCAAACGCAGCGGTACTTCTATCAGCTCGTGAAGGATGGCATCGCGGGGTACCCGTTCCCAAACCTCATCTCAGGCACTGACTTTTTCGCGGTAAGTATTGAAGTGCTGCAGTGCCATTCTTTTTTTGTGAGAATGTCGTCCCCATGCACACTTTGTACTAAAATGTGCGCTTTTACTTTGTCTACATCCAGGACATGACGACGATGATCAACGCGTACCGCACCGTGAGTTCGCGCATCTCGACGTTCTTTGTCGAGGGCCAAAGACACGTGTTCCTCACGTCTGAAGATTACACGACCGTGTTGAGCGACACGGGCGACGCACTCGGCGCGTTCCTCAAGAAATGGCTGCTTCCGCACGACGATCCGTCGGTCGCGCCGACGCCAGCGCCAACGTCGAGCAGTCCGTCCCCTTCTTCATCGACCACGCCATCGGTTCGTCCAGGCTGCTAAAGCGTTTGAAGAGCAGCAAACTCTTATTCACCACTTGGAGAAAAGTATCAACTCTCAAGACCGATTTTGTTCTTTTGATGCCAACCCCTCTTGATACTTTTATTCTGCGAGAGTGCAGTAGTACGCAAAACAGGCAGCTTCAACTAGTGCTAACTACGTTCAGTACTTGATACCACAGCGAGGAGTCCATCGACATTCTGGAGCCCACGAGTGGCACGATGGAGAGAGGAAAGGAGACGTTCCCTCCTACCACTCATGGGCTCCAGAATGATAAGCAAACACGCCTCCATCCCCAAACACGGCTAGCTGGGTTTGCCTCTTTGGATTGGGCACGTAGAGGGACAAGCGACACGCTCGACATGGCGAAGTTTCAAGCAGTAAGACCGTTCGGATTGCACAACAAGTCGTCACTCCTCATGTTGTATTACACGTGCGCTACTACTCGAAGCCGGCGACGGAGATGCGTTAGGCCAGCCAGTGTCTCCATCACTTTCCCGCATTCTGGAATTTACCTTCTCGCTGTCAATAGCTTCGTTCTCGACCTCTCATTATTTACTGGGATAATGCAGCCAATTTGCTGCATGCTTATCGGCATGTTTGCGTGCACGCTCAGCAACACCATCGACGCGTATTGGCCAGGCGACCATACCTGACCACTCAGTGCATCCAACGATAATAACAAGTGTGCTGTCGACTCGATCGTACCGTCCGCACTGGATGGCAGCGTGCTCATCTGCCCAGGCGGCAAGACTCGCTGCGCATTTGACGATTTTTGGCACGTGCGATGTCGACCTGAAGCTCCCAGCCGATTTTGCCGACCCAGACGGTGACCGTGATGCAACTCGTCTCGGCTCTGCTGAAGCAAGTAGCGCCATTCAGCGACTGGTTGTTCATCGAGAAAAAGGAAGACGAAACGGAGTGGTTCTTCTACCAGCTCGTCAAAGACGGTATCGCCGGATTCCCATTCCCAGAGCTTCTCTCAGAAGTCGACTTCTTCCAGTACGTGTCATCTCTCTCTATCTCGAGTGTGTGGCTCAGACTAACCATGTTGTTTTTCCGATTATGTGTGTCAAGCAAGTGGAGACGATGATTGTGACATATCATTCAGTGAGTTCACGAATCTCAACTTTCTTTGTCGAGATCGAGCAGCACGAGCTCCTGGTCTACGACAACTACACCGCGACCGAGAGCGACACTGGGGACAAACTTGGAGAGTTTCTCAGGAAGTGGTTGACGCCTTCCAACAATACCACAGAACCAGGAACTGCAGCACCAAGTTCGCTGGCTGCAGCCTTGTTGGGAGCAGCTCCATTGCTCCTTGCAGTGACTTGCTCCTGGGTTCTTCTCATGGGCCACGCGTAATGGACATGCGCAGTCTCATGCTGAGATAGAGCTCTTCAGTCGAAACTGTACCCATTTCAAGAAAATCTGATAAATGGTCCACTGACTGCCATCCAAAAATATCTGAATTTTTCATTCACGGTTTGTAATTACACGAAATCGTTCGTGCTGTGTGTTATTGCATGATTTGCTGGTAGCTTATCTCTTTTGGTGGTTGATGTAGCGGAGTGCGAGACCGCTGAGGATGAGAAGTCCGACAATGTACGCGATGATGATGAAGAAGTACGCCACGATGTTGTCGCGTTCCATCCCAAACATACCTTCGGTGATCTCGCGGACCGTCATGTGTCCCAAGTCGATCGGCATGCCCCCGAGCGGCTGGCAAGCGAGTTGAGGGCCTGCATTTTCGTATTGACCGAGGCTTTCGTTCCACGTCGGTGCTTGATCACAGTCGGTGAAAACGAGCGCAGCCCCAATAGAAAGCGAGAACCGCTGCGGCGTGATCGTGTGCACCCACCGGAGACCCTGAGGAATCGCGCTCGCTGGAGGAGTGAACCCCATGAACAAGAAGAACGCCGTGTTCACAAGAACACCAATGATACCAGCGACTTCGCCGCTCGGTAGCGCGTATGCGAAGGCATGACCCATATAGGTCATGAGCAAGACCGCCAACGCCATGTTGAGCCAAAAGATCACCCCAGTGCCAAAACCCGTGAAGCCCACCATCGGGTAAAAGATCGCCGTGAAGAGGAGTGTGCTGAAGAACACGTACGGGATTTCAGCAACCGTGGAGCCAACAAAGTACCAGAGTGCGTTGTAGGTCTGCGCAGCGCGTTCGCGGTAGAACGAAGCGCGCTCATTCGACGCGACGGGGATCACACTGGTGAAAGACACGAAGCCACTGAATACGATTGCCAGGTATACCATGCCGACACCAGAGTTTACGCCACTGTACGTAGCATAGTTGGCATCCACAAAGGTCACGCCAAAGAGCAAGGCCAAGACGATTGCGAGCGCGAAGCGAGTCAAGTTGTACGACGGCGTGCGCCAGTACACGTCCATGAATCGACCGACGACGAATTTCATCTGCAGCAGATTACCCGCAGCGCGCTTGTTCGCGAAGACGACCTCGTCCGACTCCGGCGCAGGAGTCGACACACCAGGTTTCGCCATCATCGCGTCCAACAACTGCTTGTGCTCGCTCTTCTTGAACACTTGAGCAAAGTCTGTGTCTTGTGTGGGTGTGCTACCGGCACTGACCCCGGCACCAATGCACTCGAGGATCCACGTGGCTGGGTTGTAGCCTGGAGTAATCGGCGCCACACCTGGAATGGCTTCAAAGTAGTTGATCAAGTTGCGGCAATCCTCACCCAGCTCACCAAAGAATACGGTCTCGCCTCCACGCTTGAGCAACAGGAGGCTATCAAACAAGAAGAACACTTCCGACGAAGGCTGATGGATCGTGCACACGATCGTACGACCAGTATTGGCCACCTTGCGGACACCGTCCATGATCAACTTGGCCGAGCGTGCGTCCAGTCCACTCGTTGGCTCATCCAAGAACAACACACTCTGCTGCGCCGCCAGCTCAACGCCGATCGTCAGACGCTTCATTTGCTCCACGGAGCTGCCGCGGATGATCTGGTCGGCAATGCCGTGCATGTCGAGCAAGGTCAGACACTCGTTGACCGACTCCAACTTCTTGGCAGCAGACAATCGGCTGTCCTGGCGCAAGAACGCGCTGAATGTCAACGCTTCACGGATCGTTGATGCTTCCGAGTGGATGTCCATCTGCTCGCAGTAACCAGTCGAGCGACGAATGGCCAAGTCGCTGGCCCCGTACCCGTTGAAGAAGATCTTGCCGCGGATCTTGCCGCCAGTCTTGCGTCCTGCGATGACATCCATCAGCGTCGTCTTGCCAGCGCCAGACGAGCCCATCAGCGCCGTCATCGTGCCAGGGAGCGCAAAACCCGTGATTCCCTTGAGCAAGTCAATCGTTTCGTGCTTTGGGTTGCGCGGTAGCGGCACGGTGTACCACAGATCCTGGAACGCGAGCGTCACCGGAAGAAAGCTCCGCTCGTCGGATTTGATGTCCACAGCAACCTCGCCGCTGGACGACGTCGACGAATCAGGCGTACCGGAACTTCTTTTAGGGGTCGACACCTCCATGTACGCATCCACCGTCGCATCCCCCTGCCGCTTGTTTCCAAGCGTGACTTTCTCTGGAGCCTCGTAGCGCACGTACTCGAGAGATAAGTACGACAGGGTCATAAAGATCATGTACTGCACGAGCAGCACGACTACTGACACCGGGAGCCAGAATTTTTCGGTTGGCACACCAAACAGACTCATGTAGTACTCACTCATCGTTCGATTGTTGAATTGTTCGCAGTAGTTGAGACCATTGTATTCGCACACGTCAAACTCTGGTGAGCGGTATTGATTGACAGCTAAACCACGAAGGCTCCAGCCGACGGGGCTGATCCAGTACAGCCAAATAAGGTAGTCTGGCATCTGGGCCTTTGTCACGATGAACCCGGCAAAGATCACAAACGTCAGGATTGAGACCATGCCGACGGGACCCGCGATGTTGCTGTGCGGAGAAAGCGTGGCGACGAAGAAGTTCCAGACCCCGAGTGTCATGTGCGTGATGAGCAGCACGATTTCAAAGATAATGAATCGGCTCGCTTGGTTCACGAACCCGCACATCCAGTACGACAGCGTCCCAAAGACGATGGTCTCGACGAGAGCCAACGGAAACTGAGCAGCAGCATTGGCAAGCACGTAGGACGACGTGCGGAAGAAGTTGGCTCGGCGTTGCTTGTAAAAGACTTCGCGGGCATCCACGTACGTTGGGATCTGAGACTGTTGGCCCAGCGACAAGAAGATCACGGTCGCGAAAATGATTCCCATCACGATATTCACCTGCGTTGGGTCAAACTGGAAGAACATGGCCGAGTTCAAGAGACCCATCACGATCACCATGGCAACGCGACCGCAGATGAAAGACTTGTTTCGGAACTGCACCATCAGCTGACGTCGCGTCAGCGTCGCTGTACTGTCCAAAAACGACTGGTGGAACTCGGCCATTGGCTCCATGTGCGCTGCCACGTTGGCAAGAAGCTCTGGGCTGTGAGGCGTGTCCAAATATTGACGCGTGGCGGCGAAGATGTCCGACTGGCGGAAGATCTCTGCAAACTCACTCGCAAGGCGAGGACGCGGGTGATGGTGAGGCGGAGGTCCGATCTCATACTTGCGTTGCTGACTCGTACCGAGGTCGAGAAGGTAGTCGCCGACATCGCGTTCTGGTGGACACACAAACCCGAGCTCCTGGAAGTAACCGACCACTTGCTCGCGCGGACCGTGGTACATTATTTCGCCTTCGTTCAGGATCATCACGTCATCGAAGAGCGCGAACACTTCCGGCGATGGCTGCAGCAGCGCGATAACCACCGTTTTGCGAAGCTTCTTGGCAATTCCGCGCTGCGTGCTGATGATATCGTAAGTGGCGGCGCTGTCGAGACCCGTACTGATCTCGTCCATGAACGTCACGTACCGCATCCCGAACTCCATTTCACCCACGGTCACACGCTTGCGCTCGCCGCCGGAGACACCACGCGTCATCGAATCACCGACAACTGTGTCCTGGCAGTTCTGGAGTCCAAGCTGTTGGATGATCACGTCTGGGTAGTGCTCAAACAGAGCGCGTGCAGCTTCCAGCGCCTCCGCGTTCTCTTCCGGCGTGCCTTTCGAGAGTAGCTCTTCGCCGCGCCGAGAGAGCTCGCCACCGCAGAATGTGTGAGCAAACTCGAGCGTCTCCTTGACGGTCAGACCTGGAAAATGCCGGTCGTGCTGGTCAACGTACGTGGCAAACTGCGACAGCGTCTTCGTAACGGCTTCCTGTGGAACGCCGTTGTACGTGATCTCGCCTTCCACCGTCACGTTTTTCTCCACTGGGAACCGTCCGCTGAGAATCTTCATCATGGCCGACTTCCCGGACCCAGGCTGACCTAGCACGAGCGTGAGTGTGCCCGGCCTGAACGCACCGCTGACGTTCTTGAGGATCTCCTTGCGCGCTCGACGCTTCGAGACACACGAGAATGCCATCTTGACCGTGTTGAGCAGCGTCGGCAGGTCAGAAGTGGGCGAAGCTGCGTCTTCGTCGACGACCGCGACGTCGGCGGACAGGCTGAGATCCGAGAACCGGACCTCCATCTGGGGGAGCGCGCGACCGAGCGCGGTCTCGAGCTTCGTCGAGACGTATTCGTGGAGTACGTGGGGACCATGCGCCATGAGCGTCTCCCCAGACTCGAGTCGCACGTCGGGCGTACGCTTTGCCTGAGGTTGATGAGATACCGAAGTCATGGTGATTTACTGGCGTATCGGCTGAGCTGAACTGACTGTATTCGGCAGGTCCACCTGATCGCTCGGGCTCAAATTGCCAAATGAGCACAACAGCCGACGCGGACCTCATTTCGATGCTTTCGCCTCATCTTCGGTCCTATCGTATTTCGGTAGATTGGCGTTCATAACACCTCGCGACCATTAATGATCGAGCCATCGTCGTGGTATCTACAAGTGAGGTAATCGCAGCCATGACGCAATCGAGTCGGATTCGTTCTTTTGGAGGTGCGGTTAGTGTGGCATATCTTAGTTAAGACTGTCACAGACGCCTCCTAAGTGCGTGCTAAACAATTTTAAGACAGAAACGAACTCGGCGAGCGTCAACAAAGACTGGCATTTCGGTAGACGCACGACGCCCGTTTTTGTTTGATGATCGAGGTTGTTTGACGAGTGAGGCAATCATAGCCATGACGCAATCTGTTCAGCGCTGTATAGTAGAATCCCTCGTATCCATAAAGCTGGGTGCCGACGCATTGAGTGCGAACTGCGAGAGATGTTGACAAAAACTGTTTGGCCGTGTTCACGTATGGGCGAAAATAGCCATTTTCGATCTCAAATCGTCATTTTCGAACAAAATAAAGGCGTGAACACAAAACGGAAAATGACATTATTGCCCCAAAATGGTCATTTTCAAATCACATGGCATACCATGAATTTTGAAAATGAACATTTTGGTTGTGCCATCCAAATAGCAATTTCACTGAAAATGTTTATTATCGTGCGTGAACACGAAAAGCGAAGATGAGATTACCGAAAACGACGACATGGGAAAGAGCATTTGGAAAGCACTCATTTCGAGAAAATCGCATTATGCGCGAACACAGCCTCAGTTTTAGTGTGGTACATTATGTTGCGTCGAAAGTGAGCAAGCAATCCTGAATCCATCACAAACAATTCACTGCTACTTACATAACAAATGAAACTCATCACATGACGAGACAAATGAGGCGCAACATACGTCCCTCACGCCGCGTGAGATAGATAATGGCACACACCATTCCGGACACATTGCCCGAGGAGATCGAATTCCGGTCACCAGCAACTTGGATACTGCGATGTATCGATTGCCAGATATGCTGACAAAACTGGAGACAACCACAAAAACAGGCAGTCGGTCTGGTGCAATTTCTTGGTTCTGCAATGGGCTGAGGCAGCCATTACATGCAAGGTGGCTCTTTGTGTGTGTCACATACCACCTTGTGGAAATGCATTGTGGGTGCGAAGATATTGGGTGAACCACATAAAAGTGATCCACACATGCACAGGTGACGTCACCGTCTAACGTCAGAGCAATCTGTGTCTGAGTTGAGTGTTGGTCGCTCGCAATCATTGAGATTCGGCGTGATTACGCACAACAGTACTCTAGACATGTGAATGATGGTTCCTACTTGGGGAAACAACACTGGTGACGAGACGGACGTGTCTCTACCACCTGAAGTGAGTGGCGTGAGCCAGTCACTTCGCAAGGAATCTTCGCGGTACTTCAAGTTCAAGTTTCTCGAAGATCCCGTAGGTTCAACCTCAGTGTACCCAAGGTTTTATTTCTGCATGTCTAGGTTTTATGCGTAAAACCTGTAGGAGTCCTAGTGGTGTTTTATATGTAGTGTCAGGAACCATAAGCTCATTTCAATTGAGTTGCATTTTTGCCAAGTTCCTCTCAAGTCTTCCTCTCAAGCGCGAGCGTGCGTGCTGTGTTTGAGGCTGTCTCGGATAGCCTCTTACACCTGGTAGCACTTCGTAGTCCTTCCAACGACCAAGTCAAGACTCTGCACAGTCCGCTTGTGTAGTGTGCGCGGACATTCCAAGACCCCTGTTCGATTGTGAGAAACAATGGAAGGGAAGGAGACGCCGATGGGTGCGATACCTGCAGAGACCGTGGAGCTGACGAATGAGCATTTCCCTCATTTGTCTAGCCACGAGTGGGTAGCCCTCGAGCGTATGCGAGCAGTCATCGGTGAGGCAGCTGTAATCAGCTTGCTGAGGTCAGCGTCACCGGATGAGCAGAGGAATGCGGCTACGAGCTTCATGCATCGCGAGATCATGAGCACTCATCGACAGCCTGCAACTCCTGTCACGGCGATTAGAGTGGCGCCTCTGAAGCTCGATGTATCTCCGCACCGTGGCGGAGAAAACGAACCTCTAGCGAGATGGTTCGTTGAGTTGGATGCAGCTATCACTGCAAGACAACTACGGGACCCAATGCAGCAAGTGTTGTTTGCGATGTCAAACCTTGCGGGTTGAGCCAAGAGTTGGGCGTATGGGAAGCGATTGGCGGAGCCACATCGCTTCTACGACCTAGACGACTTCAAACGAGAGCTGAAGAGAGCTTTTGAGCCTCCGCAGAGCGAATTTCGAGTTCGTGCTGAGTTCTTAAAGCTTCGTCAGGGTAGATACGACCTACGCTCGTGCGCTCAACGAGCACGATACCTTGTGTCAAGTATCGTGAATGAGCCGATTGATGTCTCAACGCAAATTGTGACACTCATGGCAGGGCTCAATGACGGTCCGATTCGGAACCAGCTGTTCCGCGAGTATCCGAAGACGCTGGATGAAGCCATCGAGCGAGCGATGCAAGAAGAATTCAGCATCAAGCAAGCCAAGTTCAACGGTTTCGGCCCTCGCCCTGTTCGACAACACGCAGTCACATACGACGGTCCAGAGCCGATGGACATCTCGTATGCCGATGCGACCGCTAACAGACAGCCACGCAATGACGGGAAGTGTTTCCGTTGCGGCAAGCCCGGTCACATCGCAAGAAATTGCAAGGTGTCCTTGCCAAGCCAGCAAGCGACACACGGTTCGCGATCGAATCGATCAGGCAGAGGCCGACGATTCGAGCGTTCCCAACAGCCAAAAAACGGGAACGATCAATAGGAGTGGGGCTCCCTACTGGGCGAACAAAGAGTTCTGTGAATGTCGTGGAAGCGCAGAACTCTTGCCTGTAAGAGGGTGCTGTTAACAACTGTCCCTCAAACACGGCACACACGCTTGTGCCAGAGGAAGCGATCTCCCGACTTGGACGGAGGAAGAAGACTTGAGTACTTGGAGGAAAAATTGCAACTGAATTGAAAATGGTTATGGTTCCTGTCGCTACTTGCTAATGAACCCCAAGGGATCCTACAACTTTCACAACTAAAACCTAACATACACAATAAAACCTATAAATCTGATATATAAAACCTTGGGTACACTGAGGTTGAACCTACGGGATCTTCTAGAAGCTTGAACTTCAAGTCTTGTATAAAATCCCTGCAAAGTGATTGGCTCGCGCCACTCACTCCAGGTGGCAGAGACAATGGCCACTGCCTCGAGAGCAAGTCAAGGGGATCGACGAGTTCTTTGAAGCTCGTCGTAAAGCGGGCCAAGTGCGCGAGTCGAATTCTCCGCACTGCAGCCCCACCTTCTGTGTGAAAAAGGCTACAGGAGGTTGGAGGATCGTGCATGCGTTCAACAAGTTGAATGCGGCAACAATCCCGGCGCAAACGTCGATACCTCGCAAAGATGTCATCATTGACAGCATGCAAGGTAGTACTATCTTTAGTACGATCGATTTGAGAGATGGGTTCTATCAAATCTTGATGCGTGAGAAGGATGTCCCTTTCACAGCAGTCAGCACCCCGAGTGGGATGCTGTGGGAGTGGCTTGTAATGCCACAGGGGCCAACAAATGCTCCCGCCACGTTCAATAGATGCGTCACGCAACTATTACGTCCAGTGCGAGACTTCGCACCAAGCTATTTTGACGACGTGTTCATACACAGTCGTGCATCGGAGCTGCATCCGATGTGGAAGTGCACAAAGAGCACCTCCGACAGCTATTAGACTTGATGCGGAAGTACAAGCTGTACGCCAACATACAAAAGTGTATGTTTGGTGTTGATGAGATCCCCGTTCTCGGTTGCTTTGTCGGCAAGAACGGAGTGCGTCCTGATCCCGAAAAGATCAAGGCGATCAACGACTGGCCCGTCCCAACAAGCCGAAAGGATCTTCGCAAGTTCCTCGGGCTTGCGACGTATCACCATAAGTACTCGCAGAACTATGCGGGTATCATCCGACCTCTTTCATCATTGCTGAAGAAAGATGTCGATTGGAAGCGGTCCGACGAATGTCAAGAAGCATTCATCAAGGTGAAACGCAGCCTCATGGAGGCTCCGGTTCTCGCGATCGCCGATCACGAGCGTCCATTCTATGTGGTCTGTGATGCATCCGACTTTGCAATCGGATGCGCGCTCATGCAGCGCGACGATGCAGATCGAGAACGCGTGATCTGCTATCAGTCGCGTCAGCTGAAGCCAGCTGAGCGCAATTATCCGGTTCATGACAAGGAGTTGCTTGCCATGAAGTACGCTCTTACGAAGTTAAGAGTGTATTTGCTCGGAAGTAAACGGTTCACCGTTTACACTGACCACGCTTCGCTGCGCACCGCAGTGAAGTCGCCACATCTGTCGCAAAGAATAGCCCGATGGCTTTCTTCCTTTGCGGAGTACGAGTTTGACGTCGAGTACAAACCCGGACGGTTCAACGTGATCGCGGATGCATTATCACGTCGCCCAGACTTTGAGTCGAAAGCAAACGACTCAAAGGAAGACCGTGTGATGGTAATCACACGGGAAAGCACGCCGACATCGTCGCTCCTCGACGATATCAAAAGAGCGTATGCGACAGATAGCGACATCAGTCGACTTGTTGCCCACTTGTCAGACCCGTCTGATAAGTCGCTCAAGGCGTTGGATCCGGCTCAACGCGCTCGTCTACATCGTTGCGAGATGCGCAACGATGTTCTCTACTACCGTATAGATGACAGCGACGAGCCACGCGCTGTCGTTCCAAACGATAGTGACCTTCGCAATCGTGTGCTCTTCGAGTACCACGATGCGCCTTTCCGCGGTCATCCAGGACGCGAGAAAACGTATCTCGCGCTTTCCTGCGACTTCTATTGGTCACACCAATACAAGTGGGTCCGCAAATACGTACGCGCATGCGAGGTTTGCCAGCGCGTCAAGCCAGCACCGGTCACCAACGCACCGCTGCGATCTCTGCCAGTCCCGACGGACTGTTGGAAGTCAGTCTCGATGGACTTCATCTTCGGTCTTCCTGCTGACTCCAGCAAGAAGACTGGCATCCTCGTCATCGTGGATCGCTTCAGTAAGATGGTCCATCTCAGTGCTCTCCCTGCTAGCGTCACCGCAAAGCAGACGGCGCAGATATTCCTGGATTCTGTGTTTAGGTTACACGGAATGCCCACTGAAATCGCGTCGGACCGAGATCCACGATTCACAGCTGCCTTCTGGCAAGAGTTGTTCCGACTCTTGGGCACTCAGCTCAAGATGTCGACAGCTGATCATCCGCAGACAGACGGTCAGACCGAGCGTGTAAATCGCACGCTCGAGGATACTCTGCGCAGCTATGCGCATTCATTCACTCACTGGAATGAATGTCTCCCTCTCGCAGAGTTTGCAATCAACAACTCTGTGCATGTCTCAACCGGGCACACGCCATTCTACGCGAACGCCCTCAGGCACCCACGTGTTCCGTCCATCCTCGGTGGGATGTCCCCTCCGTCGGTGACATCTCTCTTGAGTGGGGGAGGAGTCCGCGAAGCAGCTGCTTCGGAACAAGCGAAGAGCGCGGAGATCTCGCACCATCATGGGCAGGCAACTGCTCATGCGGCGATCGTCGACAAAGACATCGTTACAACAGTGTTGCAGCGGTAAGCTGTCATCCGCTTCGTCCGCGATTCAATCGCCGACGCAGTGGATGGTCAGAAAGAACAAGCGGACAAGAGTGGCCGCAAAAACACGAACGAGTTTCAACGAAATTCGTTTGTTTTATTATCGGCTGCTAACCTGCCTAACAGAGTGGTGAGCAGTGACAGCAACAAGTTGCTGCCAAGATACATTGGCCCTTTCAAGGTCCTTGAAAGGATTGGGGACGCATACACGTTGGAGCTTCCTCCGACCATGCGTCTACACCCGACGTTCTACGTTGGGCGTCTCAAAGCGTATCATCGCCACGATGACTCGTTGGTCTCTTCCTCTTCAGGAGACCGTGGTCGCGAAGGATCCCAAGCACAAGCTTGTGATCAGCCTCGAGCCTCGAGAGCCGTCCCTCGAGCCGCTCGTGCTTCGCGATCATCTCGCTTAGCTCGGCCCGAAGTCGGAGAACCTCATTCTCCCGCTCAGCGTACTTCAGCCGATCAAGAAGACGCTGATCACTCTGAGGATGCGCCTCAGAGTCACGAGCAGATCTTCCCTCCTCCAGCTCCTCCGTTGCGAGGCTCCGAGGGGA
The DNA here is from genome assembly GCA_006386115.1 of Globisporangium splendens. Classification (NCBI taxonomy): domain Eukaryota; phylum Oomycota; class Peronosporomycetes; order Pythiales; family Pythiaceae; genus Globisporangium; species Globisporangium splendens. The sequence continues at coordinate 663,151 of VFIW01000011.1, forward strand.
ACCAACGCTGGATCGTGGAGAAGATACTTGCTCATCGCGATCGATCGTCGCGAGGGAAGAAGGAGCGCGTCTATCGCGTTCGTTGGCTTGGTTACCCGCCAGATCGAGATACCTGGGAACCGGCCGCGATGCTCCAAGCCGATGTTCCTGGCTTGGTGCAGCAGTACGAGAGTTGACGCTAATCGACTCTCGCTTCCACAACTCGCGGATTCGATCTTGCAATCCGCGAGGAAGCATCACGCCGTTGTAACCACGAAGGTGCTCCTCAGTCAACTGAGGATCATCGCTGGTGTAGATGCGGCAACCCCTCGGTGTGGTCTTGACTCCACACGGAACCCCAAGATCCACGCATTCCTCGTGGATCGCCAACAACTTTCCAACGGCATTGTGCCAGAGGAACTTATCCCGATTATCTCGCAATCGAGAGATACACTTCGCAGCGTCTTCGTTGAAATTCACAACGAAGGCACCCCACGCTTGCGAAAGGAACAGCGCTTGTTTCTCAGCGCCGTGAGACTTCTTTGACTTCGATCGACCATCGAAGTACCGCATCGAATGGAAAAGGTCGATGTAAAACTCCTCGCGCGCCTTGGGATGGAAGTTCTGTCGAAGGACGAAGTCATCGTCCTTGATGGTACTAACATCGTACAGCGCGTGAGTTTCCCCATGCTTGGTGCCACGATGTGCACGAACCCAATTAGGTTTGGGCGCCCATAAGTGACTCCAGCTAGAAGGGACGAAATCCATCCCTTCAGAAGGACCCGTCACCGGATCCTTCTCCTCCGCCGGAAAGGCAAGATAGCGTGACAACTCGCTATTTCCCGATGACGCAGTAACCTGCGCATCAGATTCGGATTCCACATCGAAGAGCAAGTCCTCGAGTGGATCGACAGCTTCCAGTTCATAATTGGACGCGTCCAGCGAGAGAAGGATATTTCTCGCTGCATTCACCAGGTCGGGATCAGCTGACGCTAATCCTTCCCGACCGAGATTTTCCATCGCGTTGGCAGATGCCGCGCTTTCCGACGCTCCGACGTCGGAAATGGCAACAGCCACGGTGGACCCGCTCGTTTCTCCATGAGGAGATCCCTCCTCACGACGCTTCTTCCGCGTAGGCTCATTCAAGAGGGCCGCGGACGACGAACGTTTCGCTTCGTTTCGTTTGAGATTCGAACGGTCAACGGAAGAAGACTCGACTTTTTCCTCCCGATCGTCACGCACGACATTCGTCGTGGTGCTACTCATTGGAGTGGTGCAAGGAGTCACCCCCTCGCTACTCGACTCGTAGTCAACAGCATCACTGTCGATCGAAGACATTTGTACGAGGTTCACCTCGCACAGCTTGCGGTGTCTGGAAAGCTCTCTGTTGGGCACGGCGCACACTGAGAACTGAGCCCGCAAGACTCAGTGCTCTGCCTTCTGTGACCAGTTCCTCCGAACACGGAAGAACACCAAAGAACACAGAAGAACACAAGACGGATTGGTAGCGCGCGTTTCTACGTGACCAATCGCTTTACGGGGGGATGATGTAATGGGGCCTCCCATTACATGGGTTCCCGGGTCAGGAGAGTGAAAAATGCAACTCAATTGAAATGAACTTATGGTTCCTGACACTACATGTAAAACACCACTAGAACTCCTAGAGGTTTTATAACTAAAACCTAAACATACACAATAAAACCTATGAATATGATATACAAAACCTTGGGTACACTGAGGTTGAACCTACGGGATCTTCGAGAAACTTGAACTTGAAGTACCGCGAAGATTCCCTGCGAAGTGATTGGCTCACGCCACTCACTTCAGGTGGTAGAGACACGTCCGTCTCGTCACCAGTGTTGTTTCCCCAAGTAGGAACCATCATTCACATGTCTAGAGTACTGTTGTGCGTAATCACGCCGAATCTCAATGATTGCGAGCGACCAACACTCAACTCAGACACAGATTGCTCTGACGTTAGACGGTGACGTCACCTGTGCATGTGTGGATCACTTTTATGTGGTTCACCCAATATCTTCGCACCCACAATGCATTTCCACAAGGTGGTATGTGACACACACAAAGAGCCACCTTGAAAGTGATGGCAGCCTTAGCCCATTACACTTTGTGGTCCGTCCAACCACAGAGCGAGAGCCTTCAGCAATGAATGCTGACGAAGAAACCACGCTGGGGGGTCGATCCCGCGTCAACCGCGAGTCCGACAATCACGCAGGATGATTGTCTCCACTTGAGTGACCTCGAGTGGAGTGACCTGCAACGACTGGGGAAGGTCGTTGGCGAAAAGGCAATCTTCGCCATCCTCGCCACCTGCCCGCCGGTGCAGCATCGCCTCGCGGCGACAGGGTTCCTGCAGAATGAGGCAGAGGAGCGTGGATGAGAAGCAACCCGCGCAGCTACTGTGCTGGTACAACCCCTACGACAGAAAGCTGTAACGGGACTCGTTACACGGCGCACACGTGCGTTGAGGAAGCGCAGGTGAAAGGAAGGGAGCTTTGCGCGTTACCGTGCAAATTGAGAAGTGAATTAAAACGTTAAAGTGCTAACATGCAATCGTAGTGACTGAAACCTACGGTGTCTCTCATTGGTAGATAATCGGATGTCCAGTCCGACTATCATCCAATGGGATTAAATCTTAACGGCTTAGTCTTATTGGCTAATATGCAAATGGCTACGTACAGTGTTCATGAGTGACACATATTAATGTGTCTCCAACTGTACGACGTGGGTGGGTTCGGAAGAGGTGGTAAAACCCATGTGGGAGAAAACCCACACTCTCCTGACCCGGGAACCCATGTAATGGGAGGCCCCATTACATCATCCCCCCGTAAAGCGATTGGTCACGTAGAAACGCGCGCGACCAATCCATCTTGTGTTCTTCTGTGTTCTTTGGTGTTCTTCCGTGTTCGGAGGAACTGGTCACAGAAGGCAGAGCACTGAGTCTTGCGGGCTCAGTTCTCAGTGTGCGCCGTGCCCAACAGAGAGCTTTCCAGACGCCGCAAGCTGTGCGAGGTGAACCTCGTACAAATGTCTTCGATCGACAGTGATGCTGTTGACTACGAGTCGAGTAGCGAGGAGGTGACTCCTTGCAACACTCCAATGAGTAGCACCACGACGAATGTCGTGCGTGACGATCGGGAGGAAGAAGCCGAGTCTTCTTCCGTTGACCGTTCGAATCTCAAACGAAACGAAGCGAAACGTTCGTCGTCCGCGGCCCTCTTGAATGAGCCTACGCGGAAGAAGCGTCGTGAGGAGGGATCTCCTCACGGAGAAACGAGCGGATCCACCGTGGCGGTTGCCATTTCCGACGTCGGAGCGTCGGAAAGCGCGGCATCTGCCAACACGATGGAAAATCTCGGTCGGGAAGGATTAGCGTCAGCTGATCCCGACCTGGTGAATGCAGCGAGAAATATCCTTCTCTCGCTGGACGCGTCCAATTGTGAACTGGAAGCTGTCGATCCACTCGAGGACTTGCTCTTCGATGTGGAATCCGAATCTGATGCGCAGGTTACTGCGTCATCGGGAAATAGCGAGTTGCCACGCCATCTTGCCTTTCCGGCGGAGGAGAAGGATCCGGTGACGGGTCCTTCTGAAGGGATGGATTTCGTCCCTTCTAGCTGGAGTCACTTATGGGCGCCCAAACCCAATTGGGTTCGTGCACATCGTGGCACCCAGCGTGCGGGCACTCACGCGCTGTACGATGTTAGTACCATCAAGGATGATGACTTCGTCCTTCGACAGAACTTCCATCCCAAGGCGCGCGAGGAGTTTTACATCGACCTTTTCCATTCGATGCGGTACTTCGATGGTCGATCGAAGTCAAAGAAGTCTCACAGCGCTGAGAAACAAGCGCTGTTCCTTTCGCAAGCGTGGGGTGCCTTCGTTGTGAATTTCAACGAAGACGCTGCGAAGTGTATCTCTCGATTGCGAGATAATCGGGATAAGTTCCTCCGGCACAATGCCGTTGGAAAGTTGTTGGCGATCCACGAGGAATGCGTGGATCTTGGGGTTCCGTGTGGAGTCAAGACCACACCGAGGGGTTGCCGCATCTGCACCAGCGATGATCCTCAGTTGACTGAGGAGCACCTTCGTGGTTACAACGGCGTGATGCTTCCTCGCGGATTGCAAGATCGAATCCGCGAGTTGTGGAAGCGAGAGTCGATTAGCGTCGACTCTCGTACTGCTGCACCAAGCCAGGAACATCGGCTTGGAGCATCGCGGCCGGTTCCCAGGTATCTCGATCTGGCGGGTAACCAAGCCAACGAACGCGATAGACGCGCTCCTTCTTCCCTCGCGACGATCGATCGCGATGAGCAAGTATCTTCTCCACGATCCAGCGTTGGTTCCCCTCGGAGTCTCGCAACGGAGGAGCTGGAGGAGGGAAGATCTGCTCGTGACTCTGAGGCGCATCCTCAGAGTGATCAGCGTCTTCTTGATCGGCTGAAGTACGCTGAGCGGGAGAACGAGGTTCTCCGACTTCGGGCCGAGCTAAGCGAGATGATCGCGAAGCACGAGCGGCTCGAGGGACGGCTTTCGAGGCTCGAGGCTGATCACAAGCTTGTGCTTGGGATCCTTCGCGACCACGGTCTCCTGAAGAGGAAGAGACCAACGAGTCATCGTGGCGATGATACGCTTTGAGACGCCCGACGTAGAACGTCGGGTGTAGACGCATGGTCGGAGGAAGCTCCAACGTGTATGCGTCCCCAATCCTTTCAAGGACCTTGAAAGGGCCAATGTATCTTGGCAGCAACTTGTTGCTGTCACTGCTCACCACTCTGTTAGGTAGGTTAGCAGTCGATAATAAAACAAACGAATTTCGTTGAAACTCGTTCGTGTTTTTGCGGCCACTCTTGTCCGCTTGTTCTTTCTGACCATCCACTGCGTCGGCGATTGAATCGCGGACGAAGCGGATGACAGCTTGCCGCTGCAACACTGTTGTAACGATGTCTTTGTCGACGATCGCCGCATGAGCAGTTGCCTGCCCATGATGGTGCGAGATCTCCGCGCTCTTCGCTTGTTCCGAAGCAGCTGCTTCGCGGACTCCTCCCCCACTCAAGGGAGATGTCACCGACGGAGGGGACATCCCACCGAGGATGGACGGAACACGTGGGTGCCTGAGGGCGTTCACGTAGAATGGCGTGTGCCCGGTTGAGACATGCACAGAGTTGTTGATTGCAAACTCTGCGAGAGGGAGACATTCATTCCAGTGAGTGAATGAATGCGCATAGCTGCGCAGAATATCCTCGAGCGTGCGATTTACACGCTCTGTCTGACCATCTGTCTGCGGATGATCAGCTGTCGACATCTTGAGCTGAGTGCCCAAGAGTCGGAACAACTCTTGCCAGAAGGCAGCTGTGAATCGTGGATCTCGGTCCGACACGATTTCAGTGGGCATTCCGTGTAACCTAAACACAGAATCCAGGAATATCTGCGCCGTCTGCTTTGCGGTGACGCTAGCAGGGACAGCACTGAGATGGACCATCTTACTGAAGCGATCCACGATGACGAGGATGCCAGTCTTCTTGCTGGAGTCAGCAGGAAGACCGAAGATGAAGTCCATCGAGACTGACTTCCAACAGTCCGCCGGGACTGGTAGTGATCGCAGCGGTGCGTTGGTCACCGGTGCTGGCTTGACGCGCTGGCAAACCTCGCATGCGCGTACGTATTTGCGGACCCACTTGTATTGGTGGGACCAATAGAAGTCGCGGGAAAGCGCGAGATACGTTTTCTCGCGTCCTGGATGGCCGCGGAAAGGCGCATCGTGGTACTCGAAGAGCACACGATTGCGAAGGTCACTATCGTTTGGAACGACAGCGCGTGGCTCGTCGCTGTCATCTATACGGTAGTAGAGAACATCGTTGCGCATCTCGTAACGATGTAGACGAGCGCGTTGAGCCGGATCCAACGCCTTGAGCGACTTATCAGACGGGTCTGACAAGTGGGCAACAAGTCGACTGATGTCGCTATCTGTCGCATACGCTCTTTTGATATCGTCGAGGAGCGACGATGTCGGCGTGCTTTCCCGTGTGATTGCCATCACACGGTCTTCCTTTGAGTCGTTTGCTTTCGACTCAAAGTCTGGGCGACGTGATAATGCATCCGCGATCACGTTGAACCGTCCGGGTTTGTACTCGACGTCAAACTCGTACTCCGCAAAGAAAGAAAGCCATCGGGCCATTCTTTGCGACAGATGTGGCGACTTCACTGCGGTGCGCAGCGAAGCGTGGTCAGTGTAAACGGTGAACCGTTTACTTCCGAGCAAATACACTCTGAACTTCGTAAGAGCGTACTTCATGGCAAGCAACTCCTTGTCATGAACCGGATAATTGCGCTCAGCTGGCTTCAGCTGACGCGACTGATAGCAGATCACGCGTTCTCGATCTGCATCGTCGCGCTGCATGAGCGCGCATCCGATTGCAAAGTCGGATGCATCACAGACCACATAGAATGGACGCTCGTGATCGGCGATCGCGAGAACCGGAGCCTCCATGAGGCTGCGTTTCACCTTGATGAATGCTTCTTGACATTCGTCGGACCGCTTCCAATCGACATCTTTCTTCAGCAATGATGAAAGAGGTCGGATGATACCCGCATAGTTCTGCGAGTACTTATGGTGATACGTCGCAAGCCCGAGGAACTTGCGAAGATCCTTTCGGCTTGTTGGGACGGGCCAGTCGTTGATCGCCTTGATCTTTTCGGGATCAGGACGCACTCCGTTCTTGCCGACAAAGCAACCGAGAACGGGGATCTCATCAACACCAAACATACACTTTTGTATGTTGGCGTACAGCTTGTACTTCCGCATCAAGTCCAATAGCTGTCGGAGGTGCTCTTTGTGCACTTCCACATCGGATGCAGCATCCGATGCACGACTGTGTATGAACACGTCGTCAAAACAGCTTGGTGCGAAGTCTCGCACTGGACGTAATAGTTGCGTGACGCATCTATTGAACATGGCGGGAGCATTTGTTAGCCCCTGTGGCATTACGAGCCACTCCCACAGCATCCCGCTCGGGGTGCTGACTGCTGTGAAAGGGATACCCTTCTCACGCATCAAGATTTGATAGAATCCATCTCTCAAATCGATCGTACTAAAGATAGTACTACCTTGCATGCTGTCAATGATGACACCTTTGCGAGGTATCGGCGTTTGCGCCGGGATTGTTGCCGCATTCAACTTGTTGAACGGATGCACGATCCTCCAACCTCCTGTGGCCTTTTTCACACAGAAGGTGGGGCTGCAGTGCGGAGAATTCGACTCGCGCACTTGGCCCGCTTTACGACGAGCTTCAAAGAACTCGTCGATCCCCTTGACTAGTTCACGAGGCAGTGGCCATTGCCTCGTGACGCAGTACTTCGTACCTGGCTTGAGATCAATCTCATGCCGAACTCTTTTGTCTGTCGGAAGACGACTGGGAACTTCTTCTGGGAATATGTCTTCGTACTCCTTCAATAGTCCGTAGAATGGACTGTCCTTCAGGGATTCCCATCCCTGAGCCTGAAATCGTTCCTTCTTCGTTGGCTCGTCGAGCACATCAGTGTCCATCACTGATGACGACGCAAGGAAACATTCATCGAGTGGGTGTCTCTGTACTGCCGACTCGGCATTGCTCGATTCCTGAGGAGCGATGTAACATATCTGCTCGAGGGTGCCTCGACACAGTTCTTTCATGAACCGTTTCTGGCTCATGACGGGTAGCATTACCACTTCCGAAGCGTCCTTCGGAGGGTCTTCTAACGCCATCTCATGAATATGAGATCCATCCTCATCAGTGACCATGACACTGATGACTTCGCACGAGGAGCCTTGATCAGAGGTCTCCATTGGTGGTACCTTTCCTTCGTCATCGCTCTTCAGTACAGAGCGATGGACTTCCGAAGTCTGTCCTTTAGACTTTCGGGCGGCTTTGCCTTCGAACATCGCGCTAAGGGGGACATCGCACACCCTTGCATCATGTTCGTTAACCGACAGCGCGTTGCGCGCCGACGGGTGGTTAGCCTTGTTCCGCTTCATAGCGGGGTAACTGATCGATTGTTGATTCCAATCGATGATCGGCTGATACTTCTTCAGCCATGGCATTCCAAGGATGACATCGAACTTGTCATCTAAATCCAGCCAAATGAAGTCTCCTTCCATTTGGCGTCCATCATGCGTGACACGAAGCCGTGTCACGTGTTTCTCCGTCGTGACGGTGGCACCTGTTGCCAACCGCACGGTGATCTTCGACTCGGAGGAACGTGATTCCTCCGAAATTACTCTCGCTAGCGCACGGGCGACATGCGATCGAACAAAGTTGTTCGACGCACCCGTGTCTAGCAGTCCCCGCAGAGGGGTCAAATCCCTCTACGGTTATCTCAAGTTGGATGAGCCGATCTCTCGGCTCCTCCGCAGTCGTGGTAGTCCAGCAGCGCGCGTCATGCACGCTGGGGGCTTGCGTCTCGTGCACCGCGATCACACCAGACGCATATTCGCCAGTAGAGCGCCCCGCGTCTACTGGTGGTTGACGTTTTTTGGTTCTTCGCGCGTTGGACGCGAAGAAGTCGTCCGATGTGCGTCTCGGACGCGGGGAGCGGGCTGCGCCGCTCGGCACTCGTACTGAAAGTGCCCCAGTTTCTGGCAGCGGTGGCACCGCAGCTTGCGCTTGTCGACGGGTCTCTTCGGAGCCGCCGAAGCTTGAACCAACGAGAGATCCATTGGTTCGGATCCACTGTAACGTGGAGGAGGTCTCGCGTGCCGGAACTGCGCGGCGCGGTAAGGGAACGCGTGAAGCCGTGCTTGCTTCGCGCTAAAGTCTTCCTGAAGCGCCAGAGCGATTGCTTGCTCTAGCGTTTCCGGGTATTCCCGGAACAGGTAGGTCTTGACGGGACCATCCACCAAACCTTTCATGAACGTGGCGACTTGCGTCGCCATGTCGATTGGCTCGGACACGATACTTGATACCAAGTATCGGGCATGCTGGATATACGCGTTTATCCTGTCGGATTTCGAGAAATTCCGTGCGAGTACGGAATTCCGACTTTGGTGGCTCAAAGGCGGTACGGATGTCGCCTTTAAACTCCGAAAGTGTGGAGAAACAACCATGGTCGGCCATTCGGCGACCAAATGCCCAGCTCTTGGCTCTCCGAGCGAGCTTGGACATCGCGAAATCGACCTGTTGCTCCGGATCGTAGATTTGTCCGGAGCGAATGGCGGCATCGATTTCGACGAACCATCGGAGGAGAGGCTCATTGTCTCCTCCGCCATACTTCGCGACTTCAAGCCTCACAGGCTTTTGTCGTGGGAACTGTACCTGCGCAGGAGCTGCGCGGGTTGCTTCTCTTCCACGGTCTTCTGCCTCCTTCTGCAGGAACCCGATCGCCGTGAGGCGATGTTGATCCTGCGACAGGGTGGGAAGGATGGCGAACACGGCCTTTTCGCCGATGATCGTCCTCATCCGTTGGAAGGCACTCCACTCGAGATCACTCAAGTGGAGGCAATCCTCCCGGTTGATCGTCGCACTCGCGGTTTCCGCGGGTTCGAGATTCATCATCGGTTCTTCGTCAGTACTCATTACTGACGGCTCCCGCTCTGTGGTTGGACGGACCACAAAGTGCTACCAGGTGTAACGGGACTCGTTACACGGCGTACACGTGCGTTGAGGAAGCGCAGGTGAAAGGAAGGGAGCTTTGCGCGTTACCGTGCAAATTGAGAAGTGAATTAAAACGTTAAAGTGCTAACATGCAATCGTAGTGACTGAAACCTACGGTGTCTCTCATTGGTAGATAATCGGATGTCCAGTCCGACTATCATCCAATGGGATTAAATCTTAACGGCTTAGTCTTATTGGCTAATATGCAAATGGCTACGTACAGTGTTCATGAGTGACACATATTAATGTGTCTCCAACTGTACGACGTGGGTGGGTTCGGAAGAGGTGGTAAAACCCATGTGGGAGAAAACCCGCACTCTCCTGACCCGGGAACCCATGTAACGGGAGGCCCCATTACATTTTACGTTTACAATCTTTAGGAGTCCTAGTGGTGTTTTACATGTAGTGTGTAACGGGGTTACACTGTAACATGGTTACGCACTTGTGCTGTGCCACACAACCAAACCGAACCTTGCGGTACGTAGAGTACGCGCAACAAGTTTAAGACCGAACCATGAGGTTCGTCGTACTTGCTCGAACCTTCACGGTGGAGCCGGCAGCCAGTCTGAGTGACGGCGCCTCCGATTGGATATAATTGAACATGCATTTCATCCAATCACATAAGACAACTAGCGTTAGTCTTTCATAGCCACTCATTGCCCCATGGGGAGTAATTACACTTGAGATTGCTATTGTTCATAGTTACATAAAGATAATCCAGGTTGTCCTACAGAGGGCAACCTCCAACAAATAAACAGTTCCATTTTTACCGTTAACTAAGTCTTTGGTTATCGACGGTTACTCTATAGAGACCTACAGGTAACCGATTGTTGCACTGCAGGAAGCAGGCAACCGCTCTCGGAACAGAGTCCTTGAGAGAAGCGTTGAATACGCTTCCTCACACACGTACCGTGCTGCGTAACTCGGAAGTGTCCGGTTACAACTGGTAGCACTTGTAGTCAATCTACGACCCGGCAGAGGTGACTGCCTGAATCGCTTCCTCAAGGATTCATCATGGCGTCAATTGACCCTGCGCAGTTCCCGCACCTCTCGGCTGAACACCGGAGTGTGCTGACCCGAATGGCACAAGCGCTAGGCGACCAAGTCGCTCTAGACGTGCTCTCGGCGTCGCCGGAACAGCAAATCTTTCGACTCGAGCAGTTCGAGAACTTCTCGAACGCTCAGCGCCTCGAAGGAGAGCGAAGTGCGCAAGCACAAATGCAAGCCACCGCAAGCTTGACCGCAGAGATGCTGCGCTCAGCTGCTGAGTCGCGCGAAGCGCTCGAGCGAGTGGTATCTGTGGTTGCTGGTGCAGCCACGTCTTTGTCGAGTGCGGCTTCTGCGCCTCAGACACCCGCGTCCCAAACTCCCCGCCCAAGAGCTGTCAAGATCGACGCTCCGAAATTCGATGGTGCGGATGGCGACAAGCTCATCCACTGGCTGCTCGCCGTGGAGCGTTGCGCCAAGGCTCAGCTCATCGATAGCAACGAGCAGATGGTGTCTTACGCCATCTCGAACCTGCGCGGTCGAGCGTCGGAATGGGCATTCTCGACGTTGCTCGCCGATGAGTGTGCATTCGACACGTGGGATATTTTCCGTGCGAGAACCACCGCCATGTATCAGCCTCCGAACAACGAAGTGCTGTTGCAAGGTCGTTTCTTCTCCTTGAAACAAGGGAAGCTCTCGCTGGAACGATACATCCAGGAGATGAGAAGCCTGTGCGCGGCGATCACGACCAGCCCTTTGCCTGAGTCTGTGAAAGTGCCTGCGTTTCTCAACGGCCTCAACAGTGGACCAGCGCGTCAGGAGTTGTACCGACGCTTGCCGGCCACGATGGAAGATGCGATCCGCATTGCGCTCGTTGAGCAGCAATCGTTCAGAGTCAGCCGACCTGATTGGAACGCTGGCCGCCACAACGGTGCGCATCACAGCCACCGAGCAGTCACGAATGAGCGGCGCTTCCATGGTCCGACACCAATGGATCTCAGCAGCGCCGAAGTGACCTGCTTTAATTGTGGCAAGCGAGGACACTATCAGTCGAAGTGTCCCGCTCCAAGGCAGTCTGCTCCTCGCACTGGAAATCAGGCGAGGGACTACCAAACGCCGCGCGGCAACCACGCTCACCGAGGTGGCAGATCCGCTGTGGCAAGAAAGGGAAACGGAATGTCTCAGTAGAACGTCCCGCTTCTACTGAGACAGACTCTATAGCTTCGGCGTCGCCGACTACTAGAGTCGTGCAGATGGGAAGCTTAGTCCCAGGAGCTCTTGACAACAAGGCTCCGAGTGAGATGTTGGTATATAGCGCCGATGTGAAGGGCTATGAGAAGAAAATGACGGTTCTTGTTGACTGCGGTGCGTCACAGAACTTCGTCTCTAAGTCAGCTCTGAAACAGAGTCTGCAAGCGTATGAGCGACTTGTCCACACTGGCAAGCGCGAGAAGATGATCGTACGTCTGGCCGATGGGTCGACAGTACACACTGAAGGGGTTCAAGTCGAACTCTCTTTCAGTTTTTGCGACTTTGTCTGCAAAGAAACGTTCGTGGTACTAGCGATGGGGTCGAAGTACGACCTCATCCTAGGGATGCCTTGGCTGGCGAAACATCAGCCTTGGATCGATTGGCGAGCACGCACAATCGGAAGCTCCACCCCTTCCTCTGATGAAGAGCGAAGGTTGCGGGAAAATTTCCACGCAATGGATGCGAGCTTTGAACACGCTGTGGCAGGGAGCCCAGCAGGAAGACATGCGGCGGCAGCGAGCCCCGCTCAAAACACTCACGCTGTGGCAGGGAGCCCAGCAAAGAGATCAACTGCGGCAGGTAGCCCAGTTAGTGCGGAAGCGCCAGAAAGTCCAGACGTGGACACTGGTGCGCAAGTGTGCGGCTCCAGAGCACCCGAGCCAGCCCCCGCAAGTGACAGCGACAGTACAGGTGTACACGCGTCAGCCAGCTCGTACCACCCTGACGGTGCAGTACTGGAGCTCAGAACCGCGAGGTCGCGCGTTCGCATCAACCGACGAGGGCGACGCAAGTTGTCAGCTCGCGAGAGAGACAGTGCATTGGCATCTGTTGCTGAGGAAACGGCCGCCTCGCATATGATTGCCCCATCTCTCAATGCAGCTGCAACTTCGCTGCGCGCCTTCGACAGGATCTCGGATCCGTCGATAGATCGCGCTCACGTTGACGTGGCGCTCAGACGCGCGACACGCAGTCCGGAAGCAAACGCATCAGACGAAGTGTTCTTCGCTGAATTTGCGGCGCTCCATGAGCTGCCGAGTACCGCTGAGGCGATCGTATCCCTCGAAGAAATGAGTTATGAACTCTTTCTTACGGATCTAGAGCGTGACCAGATCCGCGAGATCGTCGTTCCCACCGCGTTTCCGCGTGGCGAACTGTGCACCTCGTCCACTGCGGATGAGAGTGTTTTGGAGTCAGACAAACAGAGGCGGTTTGCTGCTCAGGACTGGGACGCCGTGAAAGGCAGTCCATACTTTGACTTGTTGTGGGAGTTCAAAGATGTGTTTCCCGACAAAGTGCCAAGTGCCCTGCCCGTTGACCGTGGCGTACGGCACGAGATTGACCTCGAGCCCGGGAGCAAATATTGCGTGACCAGACAATGGCCGCTGCCCCGCGAGCAGGTTGAGGCAATCGACGAGTTCTTCGCGAAACGAGCCCTCGCCGGTCATGTGAGAGAAAGCAAGTCTCCACATAGCTCACCCACGTTTTGTGTGCGGAAAGCGACTGGTGGCTGGCGCATTGTTCACGCTTTCAACAAGCTGAACGCCGCCACCATTCCGGCACAAACGCCGATCCCAAGGAAGGATGTCTTAATCGACTCCATGGGCGGCTCGACAGTGTTCTCCGCACTGGATCTGATGGATGGGTTCTATCAGATCCTCATGCGAGAGAGTGACGTTCCCTTGACGGCAGTAAGCACACCCAGCGGGATGCTGTGGGAGTGGCTCGTTATGCCGCAAGGTTTGAGGAATGCACCAGCGACGTTCAATCGTCTGGTAACGCATCTTCTGCGTCCTCATCGTGCGTATGCACCGAGCTATTTCGATGACATCTTCGTGCACAGTCGTGCCGAAGGAGGTCTCAGTGTCGTTGACGTGCACAAGAGACATTTGCGCTCAGTGTTGCAGTGCTTACGAGACAACAGTCTGTATTGCAACCTGAAGAAATGCATCTTTGGCGCCTCAGAGATACCGATCCTGGGCTGCTATGTTGGCAAAGCTGGCGTCCGCGCGGACCCAGAGAAGATCGAGGCGATCGCCGACTGGCCGATCCCAAAGAATGTCAAGGACTTGCGCAAGTGGCTTGGCTTGGCAAATTACTTGCACAAGTACAGCCACAACTATGCGGCAAGAGTCCGTCCGCTCACGCATCTCTTGAAAAAGGATGTCGAGTGGGACTGGACGAATGATGTCATGAATGCATTCATTGACGTGAAGGAGTCGCTCGTTCGCGCTCCTGTCCTGGCGTTGCCGGACCACACGAAAGCCTTCAGTGTCGTGTGCGATGCCAGCGATTTTGCAATCGGCTGTGCGCTGATGCAGAAGGATGATGACGGCCATGAGCGCGTCGTATCATACCAAAGCAGACTGCTTAAGGCAGCTGAAAAGAATTATCCTGTGCACGACAAGGAGCTGCTTGCGATCAAGTACGCCCTCTTGAAGTTCAGGGTCCACCTTTTGGGTGCGACACCGTTCGTTGTGTACACGGATCACGCGTCCTTGCGGACCGCGATTAATTCCCCCCATTTATCGCAGCGAATGGCGCGATGGCTTGCATTCTTCTCCGAGTTCAACTTTCGGGTCGAATACAAGCCGGGAAAGGAAAATGTTCTGGCGGACGCGCTCTCGCGCCGTCCAGATTACGAGTCGAGCGCTGACAGCAGCTCTGACGCCCTGTGTTTGGAGCGCACTCCTGATCTCATGCATCTGAGCATCAGTCGAGTGCAAACAAAGCTCAAGGACAATATTCAGTCGCTTTATCCAAAGGACGATGAATGTCGCTTGTTGATTGCTCACTTTGACGGCTCGTCCAAAGAGTCATTGCCTGCCAAACTCGAGTCAAAGCTTGCTCGGTTTAGTTACCACGACGGGTTGTTGTGGCATCGACTGTCCAACTTTGATTACCCGCGTGTGTATGTACCGCATGGCCAGGATCTGAAACTTTCGATCCTGCATGAGTTTCACGATGCACCAGCGAGTGGGCATCTCGGACGTGAAAAGACCTTCTTGCAAGTGTCCAATGTGTTTTGGTGGCCACACCAATACAAATGGGTGGCCAATTATGTACGTTCATGCGAACAGTGCCAGCGCGTGAAGCCTGCGGGCAAGAACAAAGCGCCGCTGCATCCGCTGCCGATTCCGCAAGATTGCTGGAAGTCGGTCAGCATGGATTTCGTCTTCGGTTTCCCGGAAGACAAGGCGCGCAACACAGGCGTCGTCGTGTTCGTCGACCGACTGAGCAAAATGGTGCACGTTGCACCTGTGCGCAAGCATGTCACTGCGCAAGAGACGGCGTGCCTATTTTTAGAGCACGTGTTCCGCTATCACGGCTTGCCCGAGTCTATTGTATCAGACCGGGACCCGCGTTTTACCGCTGCCTTTTGGCGCGAACTCTTTCGCCTGCTCGGCACAGATCTGGCGTTGTCCACTGCCGATCACCCCGAGACAGACGGGCAAACCGAGCGCGTGAACCGTGTCGTCGAGGATATTCTTCGCAGCATCGCTGTCGATCATCCCCGCGACTGGAGCCGCTGGCTGCCGTACGCCGAGTTTGCTATAAATAGCAGCGAGCACGCCTCTACGACCGTGACTCCGTTCTATTTTAACTCGCTGCGGCACCCGCGCGTACCTTCCACTCTGTTTGAGGGCGTCGAACGTTCTGCGGTGGGAGGGCAACTCGCTGCGCTCGATGCGAGTGCGCGATCTCCGTCACCGGACGTGGCGTCGACCGCCCATGTGGACGCGCGCGATGCGCCGCCTGTGCGATCGCGTTCCGAATCTGTCACGGTCTTACCGGACAGCACGCAGAGTATTGACATGTCGGGCACGGTACTGAGTAACGGTACACGTGTCCCTAAAGATGGATCACCCACGGTACTGAGTTACGGTACTCGTGTGTCTATAGATGGCTCTCCCACGGTACCGAGTTACGGTACTCGTGCTAAAAATAGCCAGTCTCAGACGGAATCAGGCGACTGCTCATGCGAGCGTCAGCCACGAATGGAAGGACGCGCGGTGTCACACACCGGCGCAGAAATAGATCTCTCTGCAGCACGCGCTGCGAGAGCAACGAAAAAGCAAGACAAAGCCGTCGCGGCAGCGCGGCAATTTGTCGATGAGCGCGCAGCATTGTTGCGTCGCGTACGCGACCAACTAGCTGCTGTGCAAGACAAGCAAAAGCCCTACGCCGATAAATCGGGCAGAAAGAACAAACAAGCGTTTCGTGTGGGTGATAAAGTGCTTTTAAGCATTAAAAACCTACCAAACGATGCAGTCACAACGCTCCCCAGCGGGAGTAAGTTGTTGCCACGATTCATCGGGCCATACACTGTTGTGGAGAAGATTGGAGACTTGAATTACAAGCTCGATCTCCCAACGAGAATGGCAACGCACCCCGTGTTCTGCGTGGGTTTGCTTAAGCGCTACCATGACGCTACTGTGGATTTTTATCCCAGTCCGGGAGCACGTCGGTCTCATCAGGGGGCTCAGACGCCGCCCATCGAGACACGAGCGCGTTGTGCCTCTCCCAAAGCGTCTTCACTCGTGGAGCGTACCTCGCGTGGAAGTGCTTCCCGCGGACGTGGTACTCCTCCAGCATCTGACGAGCTTCCTTCAGCTCCGTCTCAAGCGCTGTCACCCTCTGCCTCAACAGCGAGGTTTCGTCCAGATATTGCTGACGAAGGGTACGGACGGCTTGCTGTAGCGCCCCCAAAGACGGTGCGTTCGCGTGAACCATCTGAACCATCGCATCTGGTGCAACCACCGATGCTGAAGCGAAGTAGGGCGCCACCTGTCCCGCTGATTGACAAGCAGGGACAGCGCCACTACCATGTTGAGCGCCTGCTGCATGTGCAGCGGCGTAAGGGGAACACCCACTACCTTGTGGAGTGGCGTGGGTACGATGTGTCGCAGAGCTCGTGGGAGCCTGCTGAGCGTCTTCGCGAAGACGTCCCGGATCTTGTTGACGCCTTTGAGGCGCAACTGAGGGACTATCATTCGCGCGAGTAATTTGTCGCCTGATACCAGCGCGACCGCCTGCTCGCAGAGGCGTGCCACCGCCCTGCTTGGAGCGAAACAGACGAACACGGTCAACTGCAAATTGCATGCGTTGACTGCGTTGCGCTGTCGGATCGGTAGACACTGTGCGAGTGCTACCTCCCTTAATTTTATTGATGCACGACATGAAGTCGGCATCGTACTCTTCTTCCGTCTCTCCAACAAAGAGGACGACTGGGATCGGGTGAATACGCAATTCCCCATTTTCATCCCGCAATCGCTTTTCACGCCAATTTTTAAATTGAGCGTCATAGTCCCGCGCACAAAGTCTGGCTCTCGCGAGCAGATTCGATGCGGTCTTGCCAGCCGGCCATAGTTCTGGCGGCGGCATTTCGGGCAGTGAGTACTTGAGCTCATCGTGAACGATGGCTCGCACTCCTGCCTCTTCGTTTGTAATGAGGACTTCGTGCTTCCTCTTACGATTGTTGACAGCCTCAACGGCGTCATTTTCCTCCTTCGTCCGATACATCGAGACGTCAGCGGATGGATCTCGCTCGAGCTCGTGGAGATAAGCGGCGTGTCGCTCGCTTTGCAACTCCTCGTACTCGACTCACTCGTCGACGGAGCCGAGCTTCACGGAGAGCGCTCCCTCGTCTTCAAGCGAGCTCCCGTCATTGTCAACGACGAGGAATTCCTCAGTCACTTCCTCCTCTTCCAAAGCACGCGCGAACAACGGCTTCACGGAAGGGAGGTCTCCGAATCGCAACTCACTGCTTATAGCAGGAGCGCTATCAGATGTGAGAGCAGACCTGCCGTCGCTCTCCGCAGGCACGTCGACCGCATCCGCGGTGACCGTCGTTCGTCTTGCGCTCGACGCGACCTCTCTGTCTTCCTCGCGCTTGCGCAGAGTTTCGACGAGAGTGCCGACGCCTTCCCCTTTTTGTCGCGCGAGCTTCTCGCGGACAGCTTTGTTGGTGGCCATGATACTCACGTGCGCGAGCACAGTGACTATATGTGCCAACACTCGGTGAAATTAACGCACGCGTCGCCGCTGTGCTCTTTCCCGAGGAATACACGAATGTTCCCCTTTCTCGGCGCACACGCGCGAGATCCACACGTTTCTCACACCGACCCTTCGAGTGTTTCGCACTTTAAGTGGGGGGTGGTGTAACGGGGTTACACTGTAACATGGTTACGCACTTGTGTTGTGCCACACAACCAAACCGAACCTTGCGGTACGTAGAGTACGCGCAACAAGTTTAAGACCGAACCATGAGGTTCGTCGTACTTGCTCGAACCTTCACGGTGGAGCCGGCAGCCAGTCTGAGTGACGGCGCCTCCGATTGGATATAATTGAACATGCATTTCATCCAATCACATAAGACAACTAGCGTTAGTCTTTCATAGCCACTCATTGCCCCATGGGGAGTAATTACACTTGAGATTGCTATTGTTCATAGTTACATAAAGATAATCCAGGTTGTCCTACAGAGGGCAACCTCCAACAAATAAACAGTTCCATTTTTACCGTTAACTAAAGTCTTTGGTTATCGACGGTTACTCTATAGAGACCTACAGGTAACCGATTGTTGCACTGCAGGAAGCAGGCAACCGCTCTCGGAACAGAGTCCTTGAGAGAAGCGTTGAATACGCTTCCTCACACACGTACCGTGCTGCGTAACTCGGAAGTGTCCGATTATATAGTGTCAGGAACCATAAGCTCATTTCAATTGAGTTGCATTTTTGCCAAGTTCCTCTCAAGTCTTCCTCTCAAGCGCGAGCGTGCGTGCTGTGTTTGAGGCTGTCTCGGATAGCCTCTTACACCTGGTAGCACTTCGTAGTCCTTCCAACGACCAAGTCAAGACTCTGCACAGACCGCTTGTGTAGCGTGCGCGGACATTCCAAGACCCCTGTTCGATTGTGAGAAACAATGGAAGGGATGGAGACGCCGATGGGTGCGATGCCTGCAGAGACCGTGGAGCTGACGAATGAGCATTTCCCTCATTTGTCTAGCCACGAGTGGGTAGCCCTCGAGCGTATGCGAGCAGTCATCGGTGAGGCAGCTGTAATCAGCTTGCTGAGGTCAGCGTCACCGGATGAGCAGAGGAATGCGGCTACGAGCTTCATGCATCGCGAGATCATGAGCACTCATCGACAGCCTGCAACTCCTGTCACGGCGATTAGAGTGGCGCCTCTGAAGCTCGATGTATCTCCGCACCGTGGCGGAGAAAACGAACCTCTAGCGAGATGGTTCGTTGAGTTGGATGCAGCTACCACTGCAAGACAACTACGGGACCCAATGCAGCAAGTGTTGTTTGCGATGTCAAACCTTGCGGGTCGAGCCAAGAGTTGGGCGTATGGGAAGCGATTGGCGGAGCCACATTGCTTCTACGACCTGGACGACTTCAAACGAGAACTGAAGAGAGCTTTTGAGCCTCCGCAGAGCGAATTTTGAGCTCGCGCTGAGTTCTTAAAGCTTCGTCAGGGTAGGTACGACCTACACTCGTACGCTCAACAAGCACGATACCTTGTGTCAAGTATCGTGAATGAGCCGATTGATGTCTCAACGCAAGTTGTGACATTCATAATCCGACTATCGTCCAATGAGATTAAACTTCAATGGAATGTTCTTATTGGCTAAAAATGCAACTGGCTACATAGAGTGTTGATGGGCTAAAGGGTGTTTGTAGAGAGTGGTAGAACCCGTGTGGGTGTGACCCACACTCTCTGGACCCAAGAACCCATGTAATGGGAAGCCCCATTGCATGTTCGCTGACGTTTGCCAGCATACTTGTTCATCTTGCAGCAGGAATGACGCAAATATTCCAATGAGACCTTGGTGCGCACCAAGCAGCCGCACTTATTGCGTTGGCTGATTCCGTTTCCGAATGGTTCAATTACCGCGAACCGCACTTTTTGAAGTGTGTCTACTCCTTAAAAGGGGTGGCCGACTTTCTGTCTTTCGGGGTTCCGAAGAAGAAGGAGTTCACTGACCTCACGCTCTTCAAAAAATACCTCGTGCTTCCCGTTTCCTCAAAGATTCCTCATTTGTGTTCATACGGCAATACGAGTCTCTTGATAGAAAACATGCTCTGAACTCGGAACTACCGGTAGTCGAACCGAGGGAGAAGCTGATCAGAGCATCTCCACCAGTGCTGCCTCCATTTTCAGACACCACTTCCTTTAAGTAACCTCTCAAAAACGATCAAATCATATAAAAGAGGCATACTGATATGAAAGAAAACCCACACGACTGAAGCTGACGATGTGTCGGAGGAGGTACAATACCCTTTCATTTCCGATCGGTTCTACTGTGTCATGAAATGGAGGATAGATTATTTTCGCACTGCAGTACACTGTGCACCAAATTCAGGAGATCAGCGAAAGAAAAGAGCCAAATGCACCAGAGACCTCGCGTCAAGCCGCTGTCAGTCAGACCTTTTGATGCCTCGAGTTACCTACTGTGGGAGGAAAGCTAATAAGGATCAGAAGAAGGGCATGGTTTGGAAGAAAGATCGTGGACACTCTGTATCTTTGCTGGTCACAACAGCAGATAACGGGGCTTTGCACCTGTTGCGATCTTCTTGCCCCTTGACTGCCATACTCACCATCCCAATGGCGCATCATATGCAGACGCACACATGGGTGTTGTTGTCACGTGACATTTTTGTGCGCTTGTGATTCTGTCGCAATCTGAGACTGCATGACCACCCGTCTGACTTGCTGCTGCAATATAAGCACTGACTCCTTATCTGTGTACCTAACAACACTGCCGTCTTTTGGTGCGTCTGCTTTGCGCTCGCTCACTCGCTCGTTCATTTCGAAACTCGCAGCGTCCAGGGCACTCCAGCACACTCGAGTTATTTCTCCTCCAATGTGGAAGATCAGCGCCATCGGAGCTCTGCTCTGCGTCCTCAGCGGTGTCACCACGGCCGCAAGTGCCGTCCGCGATGGCGACCAAGTCTGCACGCTCAGCTCTGACAACCAGTGCAGCGCCGACTCGATCAAGCCGTCCGAGTTGGATGGAAGCGTGCTGATCTACCCGGGAGGCAAGACCCGCTGCGCGTTCGACGACTTCACCGACCCAAAGGGCAACTTCAACACGAACAAGACGTACTTCTTCCAGGTCTTCCCAAATCAGGACCAGGACAAGAAGAAGGTGTTGCTCTTCTTCCAGGGAGGCGGTGCTTGCGCTGATGACGACACCTGTAACTTTTCGCTGCAGTGCTCGCTTGGCGCGTCGCCGACGTTTACGGCGAACGCGGTTCCGAGCAGCAAGGGTGTCTTGAACCGCACCAACACGGACAACGTGTTCCAGGACTGGAACATTATTCACATTCCATACTGCACGGGCGATCTGCACATTGGAAATGCGGTGCACGAGCCTGCTGACAGTGCCATGGGTAAGCGTTTGGGCCAGTCGCAGTGCATGGGCCAGAACATGGCCACGCACTTGAACGGCTACGAGAACTCGCTGTCGGCGTTGAAGTGGGCGTTGGCCAACTACCCAAACCCGGAGCACCTTGTCATTGGCGGAGCCAGTGCCGGGTCTCTTGCTGCCCAGGCTCTGAGTGTGGTCGTCGCGGATATGTGGAGCGTTGAGAAGAAGTCGATCCGTTACTCGGTGCTTGGTGACAGCTACGTTGGTGTCTTGCCGGAAGAGAAGAAGCCATCGGGCATTGTCTTGGACTACTTTGGCACGTGTGATGTGGAGCTCATGGCCCCAGCTGACATCGTGTCTGATTGCAAGAAGCACACACTGAGTGTGGCGGAATTGTACTCGTCTTTGGTCAAGCAGTTGCCCTTCAGCGACTGGTTGTTCATTAACAGCAAGTCGGACAAGACTCAGCGCAGATTCTACGCACTTCTGGACCAAGGCATCCTTGGATACCCGTTCACGAACCTCATCTCTGGCGATGTGTTCTTTGCGGTAAGCTCTGTCGTCTGTCCGTTCTCACATGTCTTGTGTACAATGTTGAGACTCATGTTTTTTTGTGTTGTTGTTTTTTGTGTATAATGCTTGTAGGGCATGACGAAGATGATCGATGTGTACAAGACCGTGAGCTCGCGCATTTCGACCTTCTTCGTCGAAAGCGAGAAGCACGTGTACCTCGCTTCCGAGAACTACGGCGCCACTGTCAGTGACACTGGTTTGCTTCTTGGCGACTTCCTGAAGCAATGGCTGTTACCACACGATGACGCAACTGTGGCTTCAACTGCACCTGCGGACTCGACTGAGATCCAAGCTTCCACCCCATCTGTGGCGCCAAGTCAGACCCCAGCTCCAGCTGCTGGTGACGAAACAGAAACTTCAGCTTCAGCGATCGGTAGCCAAAGCGAAGCCCCAGCTCCAGCTGCGACCCAGACGCCAACTCCAGCCGCACCAGGCACCACGTTGACCCCAGCCGTCGCATCAGCACCGACTCCAGCGGTAGCTGCGTCTCGTAAATTGTGTGTTTGAGTCGTGCCGCTCTCTCGACGATCGTTCACATCGCGTGCTTGAGATGCTTGTTTCTCCATGTTGAGCCATAGACAACGTAGCCCACCCTTGCTATTACTCTCTAAATCAAACGTGTTAGATGGAGCAAGACTCGTTTTCTCTTGGATCTTGGTGTGTCGTTCGGCACTCACTCATCGGCGACGTCGCGTTCTTGGCATATCCGTTTATTTTCATCTCTTAAACCACCATTAGAAAGGCACGCTCGAATGGCTTGCGCCTTGCGGATATTTGAGCACTCTCAAAATCGAGACCCCTATCATGCACTGAATGAACGACAGCCACCGCTTTCGCTTGTGGCTCTGTGTCTTCGCTCGTGTGCCAGCCCGTGCTTGAACTGTATCGGCTGGCGGTCACCTGGCTCAGCGAATCCATCAGGCTCAGTCGACGTCAACGGATTGCAGACACAAAAAGAACAAGGGTTCGGCAGATGGCGAACTGGATAGATCGCCTCCCTTCTCGGTAGACGTCAGTCCAATTCGGAGTTTGACACGAATTTGACACTCCTGAGACCATTTCAGGCAGGTCAGAAAGCGTATCTTTTGCAGCAAGGTTCGTACCAAAATGGAACTGTATTCCACAGAAAACTTTATCCATTCGCGCCGCCTGCTTTCTCGGAATGCTTGGCAGACGCTTGGCGCTGCTATTTTCTTGACGCCGTACCCATTTAACAACTGAGAACAGTTGAACTGTCTTGGAGAATGTTAAGCAGCTCCGAATCTCCTTTTCGCTGCACTGGAGGCAGCTAAATGGACGCAGTGCCTGTTAATACTGCACTGTGACTGTCAATACTGGGCTGGAATGGGTCGCGAATCCTTCGCTGAACTCCCTCTCGCTCAATATCGTTTGACTCTGGCGAGATTGTTATGCATTCGCATCCCGAAAGTTCAACCGTTTTGACGTCGAAAGTCCAACTGACACACACAGAACTCGAGTATTCATTTTGCGTCCCCTGCCACATTTTGCGTGCTGCTAGCGCCCAGGTTTTAGGATGAAAGTTCTGACGTCGCGTAAATTACGCTCCCACTTGTCGCATTTGCTTCATTTGGAGCGTAAACTACGCCAGAAGCATTCAGTCCACTGCCGATGTAACTTTCCACTCGAACCTGGCTCATAACCTGTTCCGAATGCCTTGTTTTTGTTTCGCACAAACTGCAGTGGGATGGAGGAATGCGGTTCCCTTCTTCATGGCGTCAACGGTGCGTGCGACGGTTGCTCTGCCAACCGCGTCGTGAGCTCGCGAATGACGTGGAACCTGGGACAACGATTGGCTGCGCGTGAGGACAGTTGCACTGCTGCAGTCACACACTCGCTCTCCATGCGCAGATCTCAAGGGTGTCGTTCCCGGCCATAGGTCCAATCACGAGGGCCGTCCCGTCTTCGCCCGCTTACTCACGCGTTCCACACATCCCTCGAGCACCAGGAAGCCCAAGATTGGCAATGGAGGGGTGAGTCCCTGCCTGCCTTCCACTCCTGCGTCTCTCATTTCGGAATTCGCGATTACCGAGCAGCACCAGCAGCTAGCTTTCCTGTCCTCACGAATCCCAGCTTCTACGATGTGGAAGATCAGCACCATCGGAGCCCTCCTCTTTGCCGGTGTCGCGTCGGCGTCCCGCCCCGGTGACCAAGTGTGCACGCTGAGCGCGGACAACCAGTGCGCCGCAGACTCGCTCACACCTTCGACGTTGGACGAGAGTGTGCTCATTTACCCTGGTGGCAAGACCCGCTGCGCGTTCGATGACTTTACCGATCCAGCCGGCAACTTTAACACGAGCAAGACGTTCTTCTTCCAAGTGTTCCCAAACAAGGCGCAGGACAAGTCGAAGCTGCTGTTGTACTTCCAGGGCGGTGGCGCATGCTCGGGCGCCGACACGTGCGGGTTCTCGCTGCAGTGCTCGCTCGGCGCGTCGCACACGTTCAACCCGAACGCCGAGCCCGGCAGCTCCGGCGTGCTCAACCGCACCAACTCAGACAACCTGTTCAAGGACTGGAACATTGTGCACATCCCGTACTGCACGGGCGATCTGCACATCGGTAACGCCACCCAATCTGTCCCTGAAGGCGTCTTCGAGGCGTTCCTGAACCAGTCGCAGTGCCGCAAGCAGAACATGACGACGCACTTGAACGGTTTCGAGAACACGCAGTCGGCACTCAAGTGGGCGCTCACGAACTACCCAAGCCCAGAGCACCTCATCATCGGTGGCTCGAGTGCTGGTTCGCTCGCGGCGCAAGCGTTGAGCGCGCACGTCGCCAACTTGTGGAAGGTCGAAGGCTCATCGATCCGCTACTCGATGCTCGGTGATAGTTATGTTGGTGTCTTGCCAGACGACGAGAAGCCGTCGAGTGTCGTGTTGGACTACTTCGGCGCGTGTGACGTGGACCTGAGCCTGCCTGCCGACGTCGTCACGGCGTGCAAGAACCACTCGATGGGTGTCGTCGAGCTGATGTCATCTCTGATCAAGGAAGTGCCGTACAGTGACTGGCTGTTCATCGACAGCAAAGCCGACCGCACCCAGCGTCTCTTCTATGAGCTCCTGAAGCAGGGCATCCTCGGGTACCCGTTCACGAACCTCATCTCGCCTGCGGACTTTTTCGGCAATATGACGACGATGATCAACGCGTACAAGACCGTGAGCTCGCGCATCTCGACGTTCTTCGTCGAGGGCGAGAAGCACGTGTTCCTGTACTACGAAGGCTACGGCGCGACCGTGAGCGACACGGGTGTGCTGCTCGGCGAGTACCTCACGACCTGGTTGCTCCCTCACAACGCGACCGACTCGTCGACCGCGCCAACGACGGCGCCATCGTCTGCGGCCCCAGCTCAGACCGTGTCGCTCGCAACCATGGCCGCCATGATGCTGCTGGCTGTCTGGTCTGCCATTTAAGTAGGGCGTAATCAGTCCGTGATGTGCATTCGCATTTTATAAACAGATGTCCAACGAACGTGTTGGAGTCGTATATAACATAATATCAACGATCTTTGTTGTAAACCACAACGATTCGAAAGAAAAGGGTGCTTTATTGATATGCACTTTAAACGAGGAAAACTTGAGGTCGCAAAAGCGTCGGCTTGTCAAGGAAAGAACGAAGGAGGTGCACTTTGCGATCATCACCGGCAATGCGTGCCGTGCTTCAACAGTGCATCCTCTTCAGCTCACGTCCTTCAGAATGCCAGGGTTTGACGAGATCGCGCTGATCGATAGCCAGTATTGAAGTGCACTGTCGAGTTTGTTGAAGCGCTTGCCTGTGCGCTCACCGGTGCAGTCGCAGCATATCGTCCAGGAGATCACGTGTGCTCGCTCAGCACTACGAACCACGGTTCCGTGCACTGTATAGATCCAGCATTTCGAATAGGACGGCAGTTCCCTCGTCTACCTTGGTGACAGGATTCGTTGCGCATTCGAATGACGTTACCGACTTCAAGAGCAATCTCAATGCGCAATGGTGATGTGTATGCTTCTTTACAGGACAGACAAAAACCAATGCTCTTCTCCGAGGGCTGTGGCTCATATACGGACGACAATTTGTGCAGCCTCTCGCTTCTCTTTGAAAAATCAGCGACGTTCTGTCAGCATGTGAAGGACGTTCGTCGACAGTGGGTAGCATGTGCCTCTAATCGATCTGAGTGCTATGTGGGTGCTTCCACAACAAACTCCTTGGTTGCGCCAAGGTCAGCTCCATCGCCCACACTACACTTAGCTCCAGTGCGGGGTCTACCACCCCAGCGACGTCATCGCCATTTCCAGCACTAGTCTCATCGACCCAAAAGCTCAACGTCTGTGACACCAATGGCCGCCACAATGCTTGCGTTTGTGGGTCGCTCAACTTGGGCAAGATTGCACTAGTTGCTGTGTACTCGCCCTCCTGGATCTACCTGAGTCCGGTTGAAGTTGAGCTCCAGAGTACCGCATTTGTCCGTCTGGTGAAAAATACTGGGTGCTTGGGGGATCTCCTCCGCTATCTCCACCTGCGCGCTGTGTCGCAAATACCGTACGTGCTCGCTCGTCCACCATCCCTGTTGCAACACGCTCCAATGCCATGCCAATGGAGGAAATTTGGCAACACACAAGCAAGTCCAGATTCCTCCGGCCAATTCGAGCGACTTTTTAACTTGTGGATACCCGAATGCGTTCTACCAAGTTCGTTCAGTGAAGCTCATATTCATTGCATAAAAATGTCCGTCACTGCTGCATCGCCGCTGGACTACAAGCCAATTGCACTCCTCAACTCTGATTACAAAATATCCACACGGATATTTGCAACCAGATTACGAACTGTGCTCCCTTGGCTTATCCATCACATGCAAGCTGGTTTCGTTCCAGGGCGAGCAATCCCGACTACGATCGATGTGTTATTGGCTGCACAACAGCGGGCCACGAGCGACCCCGCCATGTCCAAAGCGATCGCGTTGCTTCTTGATTTTGCTAAAGCCTATGATTCACTCGATCGCAGCTTTCTGGTACAAGCGCTCCAGCATCTTGGGTTCCCAATGAAGTTCGTACACTTAGTGAAGGTGTTACACTCTCAAACCACTTACAAGTTCATTGTCAACGGTTTCCTGTCGAGAAAGTACAACGTAACATCCGGAATTCGTCAAGGATGTCCGCTGGCCCCTCTTCTCTTCATCTTGGCGTTAGAGGTTCTTTATCGGAAAATCGAAGAGAGTGACGAAATACGCGGCGTTGAACTCCAGGCAGCAGGATGCGCAACTGAAGTCAGACTTGGAGGATACGCAGACGACACGACCATTTATCTTAGCGATCCCAAGGATATTAACACCGTGTTTGCAATCCTGGACAAATATGGAGCAGCTTCTGGTCTTCGAGTCAATCGGCACAAATCTGCAGTACTACCGCTGAACAAGGAATATAGATCAGCCTCACATAGGACCAAGAGAACATGCCATCCTGGTCAAAGATTATTTAGCATTCAGAAGTGATCTAGTGCAATCTGCGCTGTAGACCCATTTACACTCCAATATGAAATTCGCAATGAAGGTTAGGCAGGAGAATGGATATTGCAGGTCACGACGATGAACCTAAATACACCTCACAAAGATAAAGTCCAGATTCCTCATCCCATTTTGCACCACCCAATTGTGTGGGACACGCCAAAAGTGAATCTTGGTCAGTGGCTAGTGGCACAACTGTGAGCGGACTTGCCACCAGCAGCTCCGATATAATGTGCCGCGTTCGTCCCCACCTGCGACATCCCTGAATGCATCGTTCCACTCTCTTATCTCAGTGCATTCGATATTTTGGGATTACAATCCTGCACCAAAAAGTGTGTACAGCACAGTTGCCGCTAAAAAAAGGCTGCAACCAATCGCACAGGCAGTAAAAATAGACTGGCTGCTTTTTCGCTTATCATTGGCTCAAATGACGATCTCACGCTTGCCCATTGGCGAAAAAGAAAGGATCCAGCGCGGCATATCGCAGCTTCTTTCCCTGGAGGGGTGCGTGGTCTGGAGCACGCGGCTTCAAGTCCATTAAAGGTCCGCCCCCCATCTTCCTCAGCTCCAAGCGCCTCTATACATTGAGCGCCACGCGCACTGACGTCTCGGTGAATCAGCGCAAGATTCGTTCTTCTTCAGCTGTGCGTGCCCTGCACCCCTTGCGTCCGTCCATCGCTGTGTTTTCCGCAGAAGAGAGGCAGCGAGTCCGCTCACCCCGATCTGCAGAAGGAAATCTGGCCGCTCACATGCAGGCATCGCTCATGGCGCCGACGGCCATGACGAGTCCCCGCCATTTGGACGACCCGGTCGCGGCCATGAAGAAGTACGTCGTGGGCGTGTGCGCCATGGAGAAGAAGACGCGCTCCAAGCCCATGCAGGAGATCCTGCGCCGTCTCGGCAAGAAGAAGCAGTTCGACCTGTACGTGTTTGACGACGACACGATCCTGCACAAACCGGTGGAGGAGTGGCCCGTGTGCGACGCGCTCATCAGCTTCTACTCGACGGGCTTCCCGCTGCAGAAAGCCGAGCAGTACGTGAAGCTCACGCACCCCGTGCTCGTGAACGATCTCAACATGCAGCACGTACTCTTTGACCGCCGCAAGGTGTACGCGCTGCTCACGCGTCACGGCATCTCGGTGCCACGCCACGCGATCGTGAATCGCGATGTGGGTGGCAAAGAAGACGAGATCGAAGAAGCCGACAACTACGTCATCGTCAACGGTGTCAAGATCAATAAGCCGTTTGTGGAGAAACCCGCCGACGCCGAAGACCATAATGTGTACATTTACTACCCGACGAGCGCTGGTGGCGGCAGCAAGCGCTTGTTCCGCAAAGTAGGCGACCGATCGAGCGAATTCTACCCGGACGTGAACAAGATCCGCCGCGATGGCTCGTACATTTACGAAGAGTTCCTCAACACGCAGGGGACGGACGTGAAGGTGTACACAGTGGGCTCAAGCTACGGCCATGCGGAAGCGCGAAAGTCGCCCGTGCTCGATGGTCGCGTGCTGCGTGACTCGGCGGGCAAGGAAGTGAGGTACCCAGTGATCCTGAACTCGGCTGAGAAGGAAATGGCGCGCAAAGTGTGTCTCGCGTTCCACCAGACCGTGTGCGGCTTTGACTTGCTTCGCGTGCGCGGCAGTTCGTACGTCTGCGACGTCAACGGATGGAGTTTTGTGAAAAATTCGAAGAAGTACTACGACGATTGCGGTCTGATCCTGCACAACTACCTCGTGTCGGCTTTGCGCTCGCGGTACTTTCGTCAGCGACGATCGAGCTCAGGCTGCGCGAGTCCGTCCACTCAGATGTGTCCGCAGTACGCGACCGAGCCCACGATGATGAACCCCAACTATCACGAGTTTAATGGGACGCGTCAAAGCTCTGGCTCAGATGCCTCGGAGTCGAGTGTGAGCAGCGCCACGAGTGCTCATACCGTGGAAGAAGAGAAGAAAGAGGAGTTGCGATGTGTGATCGCAGTGGTGCGTCATGGAGATCGGACGCCCAAGCAGAAGCTGAAAACCGTCGTGTGGGAGAACGATCTCGTCGCGTTCTACGAGACTCGACGTCCAAAGGAAAAGCTTGAAGAAGTGAAGGTGAAAGCTGTCGCCGATCTGCAGGAACTCTTGAACCTTGTGCGCAGTCTGATCAAGGCGTACGCACCTGGTGTGGGCTCCAAGGATGCCGTCTGGGAGGTCGAAGGTGGCGACAGCTTTGAGAAGTTGCTGCAAATGAAGCGCGTGCTCGAGCGGTGGAAATTTGCAGGCATCAACCGTAAAGTGCAATTCAAACCTCGTAAGCAAAATGGAGATCGAACGGAGATTCTGATGATCCTGAAGTGGGGAGGTGACTTGACGGAAACAGGCAAACGACAGGGTGAAGAACTCGGGAAAGCGTTCCGCAACAAGTTGTACCCTGTCGAAGAAGGCGGGCTTTTGCGTTTGCACTCGACGTTTCGCCACGACCTGAAGATCTTCACGTCCGATGAAGGTCGCGTCCAAATGACGGCTGCAGCATTCGCCAAGGGTTTCTTAGAACTCGAAGGCGATTTGACACCCATTCTAGTGAGTCTCGTGACCACGTTGGGCAAAGGTACGAATCGCGTGGCGTTGGAGTGGATGAATTCGTTGCAACGCAGCCACTGATGACTTTGTTCTCGTTGTTTGGTGTGGCAGATGCGAATAAAATGTTGGATCATTCCGGACAGGCAGACGCCAACGAAGAGATTCAACGAACGAAGGAAAAATTGAAAAGCTTGCTGCTGCGTGACTACTCATCAGTCGAAGAACTTGCTGCTGCCGTTGCGCCATTGAACACGCAATCCATTTTGAAAGCGCTCGAGACGATCAAGAACCCGATGGAGTCATTCAGTCGCCTCCATGAGCTGATTCGGAAGTTGAAGAGCGAGATTCAAGAGTACGCGCAAGAAAAAAGTACGACGACATGCTGGACCTATTTCTTTTTGTACCATTTCCACCAGCAAACGTCGTACTAAATGGGCTTCGATTCTTGCGTGGTTTGTGATTTGCAGATGCAGATGAAAAGACGCCATTGTACATGGGCGAGACGTTCTCACTGATGTTTGAGCGCTGGAACAAGCTCTATCGCGATTTTTACTCGGCCAAGACGGGCAAGTACGACCTGAGCAAGATCCCGGACGTCTTTGACTGCATCAAATACGACCTGATCCACAACTCGCACGTGCAGTTGCGTTCGGGCAAAGAGCTCTTTATGCTCGCCGAAGCGTTTGCGAGTTGCTACGTTCCTCAAGAATATGGCATGGAGATCGCCGAGAAGCAATCGATCGGTATTCGCGTGTCCCAAGCACTTTGTGCCAAGATTCGCGCCGATATCGTCGCGGTGATGTCGAGCTCTGCATCTGGGGAGCAGACCACGACGAGCAACAGTTTGTACGGCGGTTACCAGCCGTATCCGACGGCAGGAGAAGACAGCGGTGATATCTCGGATCAGAACGTTGAGCACCACGGCTACCGTCTGGATCCTTCCTACGCAAAAGAGTTGCGCATCAAGAGTCCAGCGACGCAAGTGCGCACGCGGCTGTACTTCACGAGCGAGAGCCACATGCACACGCTGCTGAATGTGCTGCGCTTCCAGTGCCCCGCCTGGCGTGCCCGCCACCAAGAGAGCGGCGAAGACGGCACGTGCGATATCTCGCTCGAGGAAGAGAAATACAGCAACCAGATTCTCAAGATGATGGGCATCAGCGTGAACGAGTGCATGCCGCAGCGCAAGTACGTCTTCAGCGAATCGAAGATGATCTCGGACAGAGGAAGCCGGGCGTTGGACGAGATCAAGGAGCTGAATTACCTTGCGCACGTCGTAATCCGCGTGTTTGAGATGCCGTCGCTGGAAGAAGACAGCGAGGACCGGTTCCGTGTCGAGATCTCGTTCTCGCCCGGCGTGACCCACGATATCCACGAAATGTCGGAGGACGGCGAGATCGTCCCGCGCGTCGAGGAAGCGATTTACCTCACGAAGAACATGACGGGCGTGATGTTCGAGGACATGCTCGCAGCGTGCGTGTCGTCGGTGCAGGGCCACGCCGACTTAGCGCGAACGTCAATCAGCGAAGAGCAAGTGCGATTCTAAAGACCCACTGCATTTCGTGAACCACATGCACCACGAAGGCGATCTCGCTCCACACTCAATAGTACGCAAACAAACGAACAAAGAACACCACAAAAATAACCAAAACGACCAATACACGCAATGGTGCGGTTTTCTATTTACCACATACGCACACGGCAAGCTGGGTCTTCGTTGTTGCTGCTTTGCCTTGCTTTTTACTCCTGGCCGACCCATTCCGTGAACTTTTGCGCGTGGTACGCGGCGGAGACCGCGCCGAGCGACGAGATGGCGATCGGGAGCGGCTTGCGGGACTTGATCGCGCGTACGCCCATGGCGGACATGGTGATCGTGGACGCGAAGAGCGCGACGCCGTGGCCCTGCGTCATGCTGCCGCTCTGCAGCAAGTACCCGGCGAGACCGAAGCCCGCGCCGAGCGTGACGCCCGCCACGAGCGACGGCACGGACTTGGTCTTGGCGTAGCCGAAGATGCCGCCGGCGCCCAGGAGCGCAGCCATTGTGTACGCCGGGTGGTGGGACATGGTTGAGCTGGTCGACTGGACAAAGGGGAATGAGCGGAGGAAGGCGTGCTTGGCTTCGCGTGTCTTTCACGAAAATGAGGAGCTCATCGAGATTTTGATGTGGATGAAGACGAAGGACCCTAATTTGAGTTCTTGACATTTCCGACAAGTTGTTGGATCATAAACATTGTCGAATTGCTGTCAGCAACTCTGTAATGCTTATGACCCATCATCAGCAATTTGTTGATGATCCAGTTCAGACGTGAGGAGGGATGACGTGGTGGACAAGATGGCATTTACCTGTTTATAATTGTTATAGAATGTGTGAAGAGTGCAAAAGAGTTGGCGAAATACTACACACAATATTTACTTACTTTATATGCACACATGGAAATCCGCTCGTGAGAAGCTGTTTAGTTCCATCAATCGACAAGCACATCATCGCCCAATCTCGACGTTGTTCGCTCTCTCACCTCTTTTTTAATTCCCATTACAGCGCGACATATCCAGCATCCAGAACTTTACACTGACGCAACGCCATCGTCGCTCTCTCCCCGTCCGTTCTTCGCGCTGAGAGGAGCAGCTCCAGGAATATAACGCAGTCGTCGTGGCGGGTGCACAAGCTGCTGCAAATGGTACCCCATGGAGATCGCGCCGGCAGTCGCGATCAGCGCTGGAGCCTTGAACCCCGTGAGCAGCGCGCGCTTGCCCATGACCCCCGTGATGATCCCGGACATCCCCATGGACGTCGAGTGCGCGAACGTGTGGTCGTTGATAACGTCCGTGAACACGAGCATGCCTGCGCCGAGGAACACGACCCCGAGTGCCGTGCCGCCCACGAGCGACGGCAGATGGCGCTTCGCCACATACCCGGCGCCGCCCGCGAAACTCACGAGGACTGCGTACGAGAACGCCGGATGGTTGGTCCGCGACGGCATGACAGAGCTGTGAGACTAGCTGGTCAAGGTGATGGCTGAGGGCTCTCTGGAGGTGATGGCGGTGAGTGCGCGTCGTCTGCGTGAAGGCGCCTGTGCTCTACTGTTGCTTCTTCACCAAGTGCAAGTGAAGACTTGTCGTAGCTGTTGGTCCTTTTCGGGCCACGTTGTCCGGATACGGAATCCGGGTCAATTCTTCGTGGGCCAGTGAGTGAGTGTAAAGGGTCCGACTCAGATGCCACATCAACAATAGCGTTGTTTGCTCACGTCGCGTGCGTCACTCAATGTGTGCACCCTTCTCGAAACGTCACAGCCACACATCTTTTTACTTTTATATCTTGGTCTTTATATGAAAATCAAAAATGCGCTTACTTGCTGCGCATGATGTGGCGCAGTTCGACGCCGAGGATCTCGGTGACCTTCAGCTGCATCTTGGCCATCGCGCGGCACGAGCACACTTCCTCGACCTCGGGCAGGAACCGACAGCACGTGGCCGCGAGATCAAAGTGCGCAAACGCTTCCTGCGTGCGGCCCTGCGCGAACAGCACTTGCGCAATGTCCAGATGCGCCGAACTGCAGCGCGGATCGATCTCGAGTGCCTGCTCAAAGTGCGCGATCGCGCGCATCGGGTCGTTCGTGCCCACGTACACCCGACCAGCATTCAAAAATGGGAGTGGACACTCGGGGGAAAGCTCCAGAGCCTGCAAAAAGTGCTTCATTGCGTCGCGGTAGTTGCCCTGGTCGGCCAGTACTTCACCTTGGAAAAGATGCACTTCAGGGGACTGCGGGAACGCTTTCACTGCTTCCTCAAAGACGTCGTTCGCCTGGTAAATCGATCCACTCTTGTACAGTGCCATGCCGTACGACACATGTGTCACTGCAAGTGCTTCCGAGCGTGACATCGACCTTCGAAGGCATTGCACGGCCTTGTAGTAGTTGCCGTCCAGAAGTTCCATCTGACCCATGTGCAAGTGCACGTCAGCGTCGTTCGGATCGAGTTCCATGGCTTCGTCGAAACACAGTGTCGCGGCTTCGACTTCGCCAAGCTCCGAGAGAAACCCACCCTTTTTCACGAGCGAGTTCACGAGACCGGGTTTTAATTCGAGACTCTTCGAGATTGCATCCACGGCAGCGTTCACATCGCCAGCAACGTACAAGAATGAGGCGTGGAGATTCAATGCTAGCGCACGCAAATCATCGTCCAGCTCCATCTCCAGTACAGCGCGGACATCGTTTTGTGCTTCCTTATGGTTTCTGGTTCGTTTGTGATGAATTGCACGGTACAGCAGCGTCTCGGCGTCTAACTCGGTGGCTGGAATCGCGTTTTTCTTCTCAATGTCAAATGGAACCTTCGCGCCATTGTCCGCATCGTGCTCGAACGAATCGAAGTAGCTCTGGACAAGCCATGGAGATGGAAGTTCGCGCACCATCTCCATCTTGTTGAACACGTCCTTGGCGACATTGCGGCCGACGAGGCGCGAGACGCGGTCGATCGCTTCGGCATGCTCAGGCGACCGTGACCCATCGAGAATGAACGAGGTGACAAAATGCTGCATAGCCTCTTCTGGACAGGACTCCTTCTCTTTGATCGCTCCCAGGCACGTGTACGCACCGCTGCTGAACGGGTCCAGTCTTAACGCGATCTCAGCTTCAGCGCGAGCCATATCCAGTTGCTTGAGCTGGATAAAGCAGTTCGCGCGGCCGACTATGGCTTTCTCCAGGTCTTTGTGGAAAAGTGGAAGATGCTCGAACGCCTTCGAGTACGCTGCAAGGGCGACTTGATGCCGACCAGACCGGAACTTTCGGTTTCCTTCTTCAACAGCATTTCGCACAGCCGTCAGATTGCTTGCATACTCGTCGTCACCCTTTGGTATGGACCGTGTGAGGACATGTTTCACGACATACAGTGATTGCTCGGCAGCTTGAGCGATCTCCTCCACGGTCGATTTGCTCTCAGGTTTCATCGTATCGCAAAGCGCTTGGAACTCCAGCTGACTCAACGGTTCGTCTCCTACCACTTCCCAAGTTGCTTCAGCGACAGCTTGAACGAACGATTTGATCTGCAATGTACTGAGTTTCTTGTGGTTTGCTGCAGGTTCTTGCGGGATAAATCCCAGTGAGTAGACAACAGCTGGATACATACACTGCCAACCAGCAGCAGACAGCTTGCGCTGAGATTCTTCGTCGTATGTGTTATCCTCGCTGTCGCCTGCTTCAAACGCCCACGGAGCGCGTTTCCGCACCGCACTCTCCAGTTTCTCTTTCAGTCTAGTTGCAATCTCCAAAACGTGCTCTTCTTGCACATCAGGAACTTCAATCACTCGAGGAACGTCGTAGAGGCTTTCCCAAAGCTCGTTGATCGCTTTCACACGCGCCGAGCAGTCTTTGTCGCGCTTCTCCTCGACCCACTTGTGCACACTCATCGCCATCGCGCCTTCATTCAGACCCTTGAGCGAGTACACCAGATCCGAGCACACTTCAATCACATCCTGGAATAGAGATCCGAATTGGGTCTTCACCTCGGACAGCGAGAGCGTGTCATGCAGTGCCGCGGGGAACCCGTATGGTGCCAGCACGAACGAGACCACACGGAAAATCACATGCGATGCATCCAAAAACACCTTCTTCGTAATCGGACTCGGCATGTCGAAAAACCGCTTCCCATCTTTCACCCACACGGTCTCTTCTTCGGCAGACGACTGCACTGTATCCTCCTCATCCTCGTCGCTTTCGCTTTGCGTATCCTCGTCTTCGTCTTTTCCGCTGATACGCTTCGCGTACGCGTCGTCCACCTCTTTCGCAGCAGCTTCACCGATCCCTTCGATTGCTTCACTCAGAGGCGACAAATCGAACGCTCCCGTGTCATCTGCATGCACCAGTTGATGATGCTGAAAGATCCCGGATGTGAATTCGGTGGGCAGCATTGCAACGAGCTCATCCGTAAGTGCCGAGAGACAAAGCGACACCGTGTCGTGACCACAGAGAAACAGGCACGTGGCGATCAACGCTGCTTCACTTGCATCAGACGAAAGCACAGCGACAGGGGTCTCCAAATCGATACCAGCATCCTTTACGACAACGTCATGGAGCTCTTCCACACAGAGAAGCGTAGTGTCATCCAGACCAAACACCGACTGAAACGGCACGTTCCATGCGCCGTCCAGATGACCAGCGACTTGCTCCGACGCATCCAACCCTAAGAAAGCGTCCAGCGCTCTGCAATCAACGATCTGCACTTTCTTCTCCAGCACGTCGCTGGTCAACGCGTCTTCTGCAACCACACGCAGCGAATCGGTCATTTCGAGCTGATTCTTCTCGCAACCAAGCGCTTCATGGAGAGCCAACCACGATCCCGAGTCCACATCGTTCAACTGTGCAAGCAAGCATAGGTTAGCTATTCCGGTGTCCATCATGACAAACGCACTCATGTATGCATATGAACAGTCATATCAGCTTACCGATATGGAAACTGGCTCATTTGGCACTGCAGCAGCGTTGTTCAGCGTCCAATGCAATAGGCACGCGACTGCGAGCTGCTGCTTCTTGTCCGCGAAGCCTGTGACATTGATCGTCGCGGTGGACGCGGTCGCATCCACTGGCGCCTCTCGCGACACCTGCAGCTTGTGCGGCAGCAACGGCTTCACGGTGGCGTCATTGCTGTCATGGAGTCTCGAGGAGAGGAGCCGCACGCTCAGCTGCTGCGCCGCCATCCCCATGCTTTCTGCTCTTCCTCTCTTCCTTGAGTGTGGGGTCTTGTGCCCAATGGAAAGTGGACGTCATTCTGGGTTGCGCTTGGGGGGGAATATGGTGGATGAGGGCTAGGTCCATCCGGCGGACGGGCGGACGGCGTCCACCATTGCGTTCGCGCGTTTGTGTGTGATTCCTTTTCCCCATACGAAAAAGGAAGGAAGCCGAGATGATCTACTCGCTCTACATCTACACGCGCAACGGGTCGTGTCTGTACCAGGAGAAATGGAACACAAGCGCCACCAAGTCCATGAACTACTCGGATCCGGATGAAGAGCGGCGGTTGCTCTTCGGTCTGCTGTTCTCCCTGAAGGAGTTCGTGTTCAAGCTCGCGCCGACGACGTCGAACGGTGGCGATGGATTCATGGCTAATGGCGGTGGTGCTGATCAACTGCTTGCACCGCAGATGGAAGGCATGCAGCGATACCAGACGAACGCGTACACGTGCCATCAGTATGAGACACCGAGTGGCTTGCGCTTTATCTTGATGACGGACAACCAAGCCGGAGATCTTAGCGCCGTGTTGAAGCACATCTACGCGCACATCTATGTGGAGTACGTGGTGAATAACCCGTTGAGTGATATCAAGAGCGCCAAGCAGATCACAAGTCAGCTCTTCAAGATGCAGCTCAAGCATTACATTGAAGGATTACCGTGTTTCCGGTGATCTTGTAGCAGTTTATTGCGAGTACAAAGTTGATTCACCATGGATCTATGCTGGAATCTGGATGCAAAGCTGGAGTTCGAGGGGTTCGTGTTTATAATAGATGTGGTGTTTTGCGTTCTCTCGTGTTGTATGCACAAATCGTGGCGTTTTCGCTGTCGAATGTCAATATCTTGGAAAAAAACATTGGAGAATTTCCACAGCTTGCTTCGCCGACGGTCTTCGAGCAGCATTCTCTTGCCAGCAGCTCTGGATGAGACTTTGAAGGGGCTGTGAGGTTGTTTGTACAATAGCAGACTGCGCGTTAGCAGTGTCTTCATGACGCAGAAGCAATCGAATGAATGCAGCACCTGTGGGGTTGTTGGTGGAAGCCGCGGTCTCTTCTTTTCTTTCACTACTGCGATTGGAACGCATCCAGGGGACAGATCGGCAAACGGAGCCGAGCCCTCGCATATCTCCCATTGTATGATACCGAAACTGTAGATATCAGCGGAGAGCGAGTAATTTTCGCTCGCAATTACCTCCCTACGCCAACGTCATTCATGAAGTGTGAAGAGTGTTAGGAGGAAAGAGTAGATGTCGCGGATACACAAAGGGGGAAGTGTAGTCAACTCACGGTGCCATCCACTGAAATGTCCCACAGCAGCCCGTCATCGATTTTGCTGGCTGTGCGACTCGTGATATCCCGAAATCTGCCACAAGAAGCTATCACACTCAGTGTAAACTCACACGAGTGAACGGTGCAGTTCTCTAGTTACCTGCGAGTTTGGCTCTTCCTTCTGCAGTGACGAGTATGTTCCTGTGAAATGACAAACGAAAGTGTTGAGCATAACAACAGACAGCCGATTCGTCAAGAAAAGGCAAGTGCTCCATACAGCGACTTCAGATCTCTACACAGCATGTTGAAGTGCGGTGTCAGCTGTGAGAGACACGTGCTACAGCAAATAGCTTTTGTCAACGAGAAGTGTAAGGACCTGTGAATGATATCGAAGGAGTGCAATCCTTTGGCAAGATCGAGCTTTCGTCGGAAAAGAACAAGCATGAGCTAGTTGCCATTGACAGCGTAGTAGGCGACAGCTACTGGTCTTACCATCATTGCCACCCGCCTTGTCCATGACTTTGGAAAGGGTGGGATTTGCCGATCTTGCTCCTTAACCCCATTGATCAATTCACTAGGCAGAAAGCTCGTGTCAGCTCTTGTGAATCACAGCAGCAAGAGTTCGAATGTAGGCTTGCCACTTACAATAACGAAAACGGAAGATACTCGAAAACGATACTGATAGGATTTGGACATACTCCAAGAAAGAGCACCAACGATGGGTGACAACCCAATCGGCTCATCATGGCGACCTCATTTGTGAACTCTTTTTCGACTGCTTGCCGATCAACACCGGTAAAACTGCCACACCAAGTAACCTCTGAGTGAGATGCCAAAACAACTCGGATATGTATGCTGCACATCTTGTCACTTACGCCTTCACTGCAACATCTGTACCCCTCCAATTCGCCAAGTACACTCGTCAGCTGCACAGTGCAGAGAGATGAGCATTTCCACATAGCTGCGCAAACTAACCACATCTTTCGATTAGCGTGGCTTACCTGGACCCAACCCCAATAGACTTGATCGCTTTGAAATCCTGTGTGAAGAAGCAATAGTTAGCATGCACGATCAGAACTGACAAGCATTGGTAGCATACCGAGCATAAAATCTGCCGAGCACCCGAGCCGTTTAAAAGTAGTCTGGACAACTGGCTCGCTTGTGAGGATTGCGAGACGGCTGTTTGCTGGCTAGCGGTAGCTGGAGGTGTGCTCAAGCCGAGCAAATCAACGCTTTTAGGCTCTACATTGACATCTGTTGCCAAGTTAGGGTTTTTCTGCTCAACGTGGATGGATATCATAATTGCCAAGTCACCTTCAACGATGATGTAGATTGTCGAAGCGCCACTCCCGCAAAGGCGAAGTACATCCTGTATACGTTCAGGGTTAGACCAATTTTGCAACCTTTTGTCCACCTGGGGAGACATAATACCTCGTTGTTGCGTACAATAGTGCCTGTCTGCACGTTGCCATTCATTAACACAACACGATTACGTTTGCATATCTAGAAGAATCAGGAAAAATGGACAGTGTTTGCATTGACACTGTACCTATGGAACTCTTTCAGTATGATCGCTTGGTCGGAGCAAATAGAGAAGTGGTTCTTAACCAGGTCGACCAGTTGATTTATGGTTTGCGGGCCATGAGCGGCGAAACTCTTTTGAAAAGTTCGCCATTTGCACTTAAACTTGAGCTCTTTTTCACGCTGTGTTACAACTGAAGCTTTGTCTGCATGCACAAGATGTCGTTCGCAGAGATGGCTTAGTCACAAAGCAGTGTGCTCATTCCAGCAAACCATCGCTTACCATTGTTTTCTCTTTCAGTGCAGTATTGCTGGACAGTGTAATACTCTTCAGCTTGCTGTGCTGACACTGGACGAACAGGCTCTGGAGTAGCAATGCTGCCTAACAAGCCATCTAAAGCGGTGCAGAGCTCGCTGGCGAAGACACTGATCAGGTATCCTCTCGGCCATCCATCTTGGAGCCACGGCACCACGAGTTGTCCATTGTTTCGTAATCCAGGTAGTAGATTCTGTGTACGTGCCAGAGCGGTCAGCGTTTTTGGTCTTGATGTCATCTCCCAGCACATGTGTATCAATCAACCAGTATAGATAGATGCAGCTTACATCAGCTCCATAGGTGCATGAGACCATGGGGACTTCAGCCGGAAATCATGAGGGTATTCGAACCGCGATATCAATGCGTTGCACTGCGCCACTCGGACTTTCAGGCTACCCAAGAAATCAGCAACAGGATTCCAACCCCGTTGCAACAACGCCAGCAGCATAAAACAAGTGATTTTAGTCGTTCACGTACGTTCTTCTTCAGCATGACCAACTCGATGCTCACACCATACTGACCAGCGTTCCCGATCCGAATGAACCGAACGCTGGCAAAAACAAATGCAAAGTCAACGACAAGGCAATGAATATAGCCACATCGATAGAGTTGAGCGGGAGTCGGAAGAGATTGCGTTAGAGATACTCACCTGTCGATGCGGGGAAGCGCGTTTGTCCGCCTT
The DNA here is from genome assembly GCA_006386115.1 of Globisporangium splendens. Classification (NCBI taxonomy): domain Eukaryota; phylum Oomycota; class Peronosporomycetes; order Pythiales; family Pythiaceae; genus Globisporangium; species Globisporangium splendens. Next base: position 703,524 of record VFIW01000011.1, read on the forward strand.
TGCGTTTGCGCACAGTACACCAGGTCGTGCAGCTCCTGCTGCAAACGCTATTCAGACAGAGAACAAATCCACAAGCGTCAGCCCACTTCAACCACCAGAGGCACTGCGCATGCGCAGAGCGCCTTGCCGCGCCGTCCACGAAGGAGCAGTCCGTCGGCCAGCAGCTCTCGGTGCGGCGCAGCATCTCGAAATGCAGAATGGGCTTTGAGCTGGGAGTTGAAGTTTGTCGTATAAAAAGAACAGAAACAAGCAAACGCAGCGTGCAGAGACCAACACTCGGATCGTTCAAGCACTAATTTGATGTGCGCCACACTTAGAGAGGACACTTCTGGCGCTCGTCATAATCGAATTCGCCAGAAGTGAAGATGTGGACCAAGAGAGTGTGGCAGAGCGTCGCAGACCGAGCGCTCCGCCATGCACGCCTCGGCGAGGTGGACGCCATCGTGAGCCGTCAAGGGAGGAGAAGCGCTCCTGTCCTCTATGCGTTTGTGGGGATGGGTGTCGCGGCCGCTGCCACCGCGACGATCAGCAGCAAAGATCGGGATGGTACGACACACTCTTTTATCACGTTCAAGGTGATTGAATTATTCGAAAAGCTGGTTATAATACTCTGTGTGTTGTTGTAAATTTGCTATTCTGCTATGCGTAGAATGCTGTGCGCTCCTCGAGCGCTCTGCGCCTAAACCGAATAAAAACGTTGCGCTGTCGCGGAATTTCATTGCCGATGCAGTCGAGAAGGCGATGCCAGCGGTGGTGAACATTACAGTTGACTCTGGTAGGTTGGGAACATAGTACAACGCGATTTCGCCCGGAGTTCGAGTGCTCATATGGATGTGAGTATTTGTCTGCCACGTAGGGTATTTCTCGAACAATGGATCCGGATTCATTATCCAATCGAAGGGATTGCTGGTGACAAATGCCCACGTGGTTGCTCGTTGCAATCGTTATTCGAAAATCCAGGTACTTTCATGTGACTCTGGTATTGCTGCGCATTAGATATCTGACCATTGTGTTTTGTCTGCGCGACCGCGATTGCATGCAGGTGACGTTCGTGGACGGTAGTAAATATCCTGCGACGATCCATAGCGCGGATCCGCTGTCCGATATTGCACTTTTGCAAATCGAATCCGATGAACCCAGGGAGTGGCCAACGATCAAGTTGGGATCTTCTTCGGACGTGCGAGCAGGTGAATGGGTGTGTGCTCTTGGTAGTCCATTCTCGCTCCAGCACAGTGTCAGTGCGGGTATCATCAGTGCGGTGGCAAGACACAGCAGCGAGCTGGGGTATCCTCAGAAAGGAGGCGAGTTCATTCAAACGGACGCGGCCATCAACTCTGGAAACTCGGGCGGTCCGCTCGTGAACCTGGACGGCGAGGTGATCGGTATCAACACGATGAAAGTGGACGGAAGCGTTGGGATCTCGTTTGCGATCCCAATGGACACAGCGTCTCAAGTGATCAGTCAGTTGCTTCAGCACAAGAAAGTGGTTCGCGCGTACATTGGTATGCAAATGATCAACTTCAACGCACGGGAACTGAAAGAAATCAGTCGGTACGTTCAGCATTTTCATTTGCTTGATGCTTGCTGGGCATCTTCGTAATCGGATGGTTTATATTGCATCTCTATAGCATGTTCCCAGATGTGAAGGAAGGTGTGATCGTGAAATCGGTTGCCCCTGGCTCGCCTGCTCACAAAGGGGGTCTGCTTCCTGGCGACATCATCCTCAGCTTCGATGGCAAACCTGTTCGAAGCACGAAGGACATTCAAAGCGCCGTAGGCTACACAATAGGCCGACGCATTGAAGTACAAGTGACTCGACGGGGTGAGAAAGCGCCGCGCACACTTCAGCTCACGACGGAGCCGCTTCCAGCATCTTTAGGGGTATGATGCACCATCCACTCGCATGCAACGAAGTTGCTAAAGGTGACCGAAACGAAACAACAGCTGACCACGTGTGAGTTCTCTAGCGGTAGGAAAACTGATTGGCCAACGACAATAGCCCTACGAGTAGAACAAGTGCCTCGAATTGCTAAAAAGCTACTTCTGTAGAGCATTTTGTCCAAGCTCACTACACAACATCGATGGTCGAGTTTCATTTTAGTCGAAACGTTTTGTCACCTGCGTTTTATTTTCCGCTCGATCTCCTTCGTATCACATGTGCATGAGGCAGTTGTCTTGCTTCCATAAATCTTCATTCGACTCAGGGGAGTGTGAACCAGAATGGTCATTCCTGGAGGTTGTGTGTGGTCGTACAGAGTGTGAGCCTTCTTGCAGAAATATCCCACATCCCGAACGCCATCGGCTAGCCGGACAGAAGCCGCTGCAGCGCCCTCGAAAGCGCGCATTCACGAGCTGGAACCGAGAGCTCTTGGTGAACGGCGAATGCGCGATTGCAGAGACCAGTGCGAAGTGCCACAGATCCTCTGTGTGCTTGACTGTTTGACCATCACTCAATGTTCCCTTTGCGCAAGAGTCGAATTAATTGATTCCATTGCTGTTATAAAACGGATATGTCGCACATTGCTGTAAGTTACATTTGAGTCGGAATGCTGGTAATTGAATGCACTAAACCAGTACTTCACAAATATTGTTGTTGAGCACAGTGTGGACCACATGATGGGGAAGATTCGGACGACCTTCGCGTCCCATGTTGTTCTCTCTCAAGTCATTCCGCACACCCATTTCATAAACCCACATCAAAGAAGAGAGAGAGAGAGAGGAGACAAGCGCGATGGCCGACCAGATGCCCAAGATGCCGCCGTCCTTCAAGGCCGTGCTGCCGTTCATCCGCCGCGCCGAGGAGCTGGACCGCGACTCGACGCGCCCCGAGTCCAAGCTCATCGCGTACTTCTGTCGCCAGTACGCCATGGAGCTCGGCATCAAGGTCCGCGAGAACGACACGTCGAACGAAGCCACCGAGTACCTGCTCGCGCTCATGGACCGCCTGGAGAACGACAAGAGCAAACTGCCTGCGTTCACGCACGAAGAAGGCAAAGTACGTGTTGATGCGTGTAGTTTGTGTGTATATGGCTGACGGATGAACAGAGTTGCCATTTGGATTTGTCGCTGATCATGTGGGGTCGTTGTGCCGTGCAGGAGATCTGTGAGGATTTCGCGCTAGAGATCTTTGCGAAGGCCGACGATGAAGACCGCGCTGGCAACGCAGACAAGTACGCTTTTTTCACCCGTTTATAAGTGTGGGAGAGTTGTGCCTGGGAAGCTAATACGTGTGTGCGTGGTTGAAGGAACACTGCGCGCACGTTTTACGCGGCGGGGACATTTTTCGACATCTTGAATCAGTTTGGAGACATCTCGGAAGCGGTACATGCTGGGTTGTTATTGTGTGTGCAAGAATATCGCAGTAGCGATGCTCAGCTTGCGATTGCTCGTATGCGAATAGATTGTTGAGAAGCGACGCTACTGCAAGTACAAGGCGGCGATGATCCTGAAAGCCATCAAAGAGGGACGCGCGCCAGTCCCTGGTCCTCCTGAAGGTGGCATGGACGCGGTGAGTGCAAGGCTTTTGTTGGATTTAATCTTGATCTCTCGTATCTCACTTACATGTTTGGCTGCTTGTTTAGTCGGAAGGAGGTTCGGAGGACTCTGGTATGAGTTTTCCAAGTGCACCTGCAGCAGCTCCCGCTCCTACTCCCGCTCCTGCTCCTGCTCGTGAGTGCTATCTGTTTGCGCGATTGGTATTTGAGAATTCACTTGCATCAACCTGAGTGTGCTCTTTGTTTGCAGCTCGTCCTGATCCGTATGCGTCCACGCTTCAATCCCCCGCATATGCTCCTCCACCGCAAGCTGCAGCTCCTCCAAGTGCGCCGAGAGCTCCTACAGAATTCCCATCTTTCACACAAACGGCTGGTACGATTGGCGCACCACCAACTAGCTCTGCGCCACCAGCAGCGAATAATTGGCAGCAGCCATCTGCTCCTGCTCCAGCTCCTGTCGCTGCTCCTGTGCCTCAGTATACCCCTCCTCCTGTGCCAGCGCATCACCATGCAAACCACGTTCCTCCTTCGGCTCCAGTGGTCCCTTCAGCTCCTCCACAAGCACCGCCGAGTTACGCTGCGACCCAAGCTCCTTCTGCTGGTCGTGCACGGAATGGCCCAGTGTCGCAGAATGAGATCAACGATGCAATCGAGTGTGCCAAGTTTGCGATTGCAGCTTTGAAGGTTTGCGGAAATTGTATCGTGTGTGCTCTATTTCAGCTTCTAATACTGATTTAATGATTCTGTGTGTTGTTTTTGCTGCAGGTTAAGGACTTAGAGTTGGCGGCTCAGCGTCTGGAAATGGCGCTGCGTTCAATCAGATGAGGTGATGTTGCCGATAGAATCGTTTCCGTGGAGAGCCCTGGATGTGGTTTGTAATAACGATTGGAATCAAGCATTCCATCTATTCTTGCTTTAACTGCGCATTCTTTCTACTTGGGAGCGTGGACAGCGCCGCTTGAGCCCAATCGTTCTTTTCTGCAAACTGGACGAGAATCTCAAAAACTAGACACAAGAGAAACACACGCGTGAGAAAGCTTGCTGCAAAATGAGTGCTTGCTCTTTGCTTCCTACCGTGATTGACAGTCAAGACTCGTGTCGCGCCGCCCATTTCGACGACTTGGTCGAGCGGGAGCTTGGCAGTCTCGATTCCCTGCTCCTGCGCTTTCTTGTACGTGATGCCCTTGAGACGATTACGATCGACGATTCCACCGATAATGTAGACCTACCAGCACGACAATAACAGCGAACGAGTTGAGTAAGACCTCTGGCATAGCGCAAATATGCAAGCTTATGGCCAACGAGCGTACCTTGTCACGACTGAGCTTGGTGATGATGTTTGGCGAGTCCGCAGTCAGGTACACGAGGGATTCCTTCTTGAACAGATCAATGTAGCATCTCGGCGTCGACTTGAACTACAAGCGCATAGCATTAGACAAGCGAGATTCGCATAGAAATAATCACAGCAAAATTGCTCACAACGCACCGCCATCCATTCAGGGAAGCCGCCGATCTTCACGAGATTGTCCTTGGTCTCGCCAGTCAGCGATGTGATGTAGGTGCTGAAATGAATTCCACAGCACACGCACATTAAGTATTTATTTCGGCAGTACTAGAGGTAGACGATGATGGTGTACGTACGTGGCTGGAGAAATGCTTCGGCGGTTGACACCATAGGAATACCTGCACAGTCATGCATCGTGCGATCAGATCGTTCGTAAACACACGATCATTTTGTTAATCTCATTCTTTGCATTTTGCAAATCAGCACACATATATGCATACAAACGCGTCGAGGAACGCACATAATTTGCTGGGACAGCGACTTCTTCGCTCGCGACTCCATCTCGTCTTCAAACCCGCAATCGATGACCACCTTGATGCCTTCTTCCGCGGCCATGAGGAACGTCTCTCGCTTCGCGATCGTGCGCTCTCGGCGGCGCAGCACGGCTTCCTCGCTCATATCGAGCTCTCGCTGCGGCTCCTGGGCTCGCTTTTGGCGCTTCTCCTCCTTCTCCTGCAGCTTCTGCAGCTTCTGTTTTTCCTTTTTCTCGTGGAAGTACGCGCGGCGCTTCTCGCGGCGTGCAGCACGCTTCGGGAGAGTCGGCGGCGTTGCAGCCTCCGCCGCCGCTGATGCCATGTCCGTAGGCGCCTCCGTAGATACTGGCGGAGCTGCTTCTGTTGACGCTGCTGCGGGCTCCGTCATCACGGCGGCAGGCGTCGTCGCAGACGCTTCTGATGTGTCCATTGGAGGTGGCAATGTGGCAAATGGCGCCACAAAATTCCAATTGTTCCTGCCATTCAACCTAGATACCTCGTACAATAGCTATTACGCTTCTGTCAATAATATAAAGGCTTTAATGATACTTATATAGATGTAGAGAGAGATAGCATATAAAAAGGAGAATATTACTTGACAACAATAGTGGGATCAGTTCTGATCCAAGTTGGAACCTCCAGCTTCTGACCTTTGGTTATAAGAGCATTTTTGCTTCACTCTGCTCCTGATCAGACACGGAATGTCCGCTCTTGTGCACGCGACGCCTTCCGCTGCACACATCTGGATAGTTGACGGCAGATATCTCCATGCTGACTACCACAAAACAGTAATGGGCAATGGCAAAAATGCGCTCAAGGCTCTCGCCAACACGCCATTGCCTAAAGCAAACTCAAGGCACTGAACCACGGATCCTGCACACACGACCCATCAAGATCGTGGTCACTCCTTTAAGTGCGCCATCTCCGATATCAGTTCGTGGGTTCAGCGGTTCCTTTCGCCCCTTCCATTTGGGTCCATCCCTCCTCATATTTTTCACCTGTCGCATGATATTTTTCAGATTTAGATATCCTCGCATTCTCCAAAGAGCGTGCACGTGCACAAGCGACTGCAAAAAAGAAGGAGATGGCGGCACTCGCAGACGCCGTGCTCAAGGGCGGCGTGGGCACCATCGGCTTCGTGGCCAGCGCCATCACGCTCACCAAGTTCATCGTCTCCACGCACGTGGTGCGTCTGCGCAACTCATCTTCTCTGATGTGTGCAGTAGCTGTTGCATGCGTCGTACAGGCAGCTTCGCAAGTGGTGTGAATGAAAGCGTGTACGACACTAACGAATGCATGTGGTGTGTATGTATGTTATGCATCTAACATATCGGCTGTAGAAAATTGGCGAGCGAGGCGATGCGGAGCGTGACATGGATCTCATTTTGTGCTTCGATGCGAAGACGTTTGACAAGTCGGCGGTGGACTTTTTCGTCACGATGGTGCAGCGACAGAGCCACTTGCTGATCGCACCGAAACCGAGAAGCATCGTGGCGTCTTCGGAAGAGGCCGATGGCAGCGAATTGTACTATCTTGTCGGCGCCGATTACAATACTCTGACGGCGATAAAGGAGAAGAAGGAGAAGCTGGAGCGTGCGACGCTGGTGACCGACAGCGGGACCCACAAGTTCGACTCGGGGGAGCGCATTGACCTTCTCGTGTACGAGCTGAGCCACATTGGAGTGAGTTCTATCAACACGGGCGGAGAAACGAGTGAGATCCCGAAACCGTTTGAAGCGGAAGAGCACGGACTTTTGCTTCAGCAGGCATTGTACTCGCGCTTGCTGACCGACTACTTCCCTCTTCATGATGATCAAGAACGGGATGCGTTGATGAATACTTGGGTCAAGAAATGGAAGGACCGACAGCCGATCAACAACGTTCGCGCGTATTTTGGCGACGAGATCGGCTTTTACTTTGCCTTCTTGGGGACGTATTCGCGGTGGCTCGTTGCTCCTGCTGCCATTGGTGTGATCGTGTTTATCTTGGAGTTCTTCTCGACGTGGAGCATCTACGGCCGTGCTCTCTACTCGCTCATGGTTACGAGCTGGGCGACCGCGTTCTTGAAGTTTTGGAAGCGCCGAGAAAGCGCTCTGCGGAATGAATGGGCGATCGCGCCAGTTGACTCGGTTGGGTTGGATCCAGCGCGTCCAGACTTTTGGGGGGAGAAACGCTTTGACGTTGTCGAAGGCACCTATTACACGTTTTTCCCCTCGATCAAGCGCGTGCAGCGGTATCTGCTCACGTACGTCGTTACGCTGGCTGTGCTTGCAGTGATCATGAAGCTCATGTTCATCTACTTCCATATTGAAAACTGGTTCGGAGCCACGTTCACGGAGGAAAAGGGGTGGGATGGAATGTACCAGTACGTCTCGTTGGCACCGTCTGTGGCGTACTCGGTCGTCGTCTTGATTCTCGATGCCAAGTACTCGGAGCTTGCCAATTATCTGACCAAGTTCGAGAACCACCGCACAGATAGTGATGTAAGTTCGCATCCGTTAGTTTGTTGCTGCTTTGCACTGACCCTCGCCATAATGTTGTTGTTTATGTGTCACTCAGTTTGCGAATGCGCTTGTGCTCAAGTTGGCTTCGTTCTACTTTGTGAACAACTTCGGCTCGCTGTTCTACTTGGCGTTCCGATCGCGTGACATGGATCTGCTCGAACAAACCTTGAGCTCTTTGCTGATCACGCGTCAGTTGATTGGAAACGTGAAGGAACAGTTGATTCCGTACATGACAGCGAAATCGTCGCTGAAGACGACAGCCGGTAAAATCGCCAAAGAGACGCATGAAGCAGCGCCAGTGATGAGCAAAGTGGAAGCCGAACTTCTCTTCCCGTCGTATGATGGAACGTTTGACGATTACTTGGAGCTATTCGTTCAATTTGGGTACATTTTTGGCACATGCTGCTTTGTTGTGAGCAATGTAGCGTTTTGTTCTAACGAGACTTCTGCTTTTGTTGCTCTTGGACAGCCAAGTTACACTTTTTGCATCAGCTTACCCACTGGCTGCTCTGTGGAGTCTTGCGAACAATGTCATGGAGATCCGAAGCGATGCGTTTAAGCTCTGCATGAGCTACCGCCGAAGCCGTCGACCTACCTCTCATGGCATTGGGACGTGGTTGTATGCGTTTAATGCGCTTGGTTATCTGTCGGTAATGACAAACTGCGCGATTTTCGGGCTGCACTCCGGTTTGATGGATAAGCTCTTTCCTGATCTGTCGTTCGCCGGTTTGCTCTTGGGCGTTGCAATCATGGAGCACGTGATGATCGCTGTGAAAGTGAGTATCGAGATGCTGGTTCCAGATGTCCCGTCGTCCGTGTTGGAGTCACAGCGTATCCAGCGTGCTACTCTCCGCAAGAAAGCTACGCTTCAAGTCGAATTGTCGTCGCGTCGGCTGCTGATGGATAAATCTGCCAATGTTACAACGGACGACCCCTTGGATGAGATCATCGAAGTTGACGGCGTCCCCATCACGAAGGAGAGTGTGAAGGAGTGGATGAAACAGGAACACGAGCGCCGCACGAAGCTGGAGCTCGAGGTGAAAAGCCTGAACGAGTTGTACATGGGGTGGATCCGCGAGGAGCAAGCGAAGCGCAAGGACGCCGAGCGAAAGCTCGCCGAGTTGCAGCAGAACGGGTAAGAGAACCAACTGGGTTGTGCATCTTTGATTATATTGTACTGAGTTGTGCATGACTCGCCGTGTTGCTGACCCCGCTTGTCACTTTGTGCGTATCCATCCATTTGAAATCAGATTAAGTAGCACCAAGACCGCTTAAGTGTGCAATCCAATGCATATGTGCGCTTGTGTGTGCGTAATCGCGAGTCATTATCAATCTCCCGCCCTCACGAATCTCCAAGGTTACGTCACTTGCTACCTAGATCTCCTGCGCAGATGAACTGACGCACTCTTCAATTTTTTCGTATCTTTCTCCGCTGAGGGTATGCATTTTGTGTTATCCATGGAGTAAGCACGCTCTTCAACTTGGGTCATCTCGCCAAACTAAATCCACCTAGCCTGAGAATTGCCATTGGGATACGCAGAATAAGTCCAGAAATTGACACATACTTCGACTTTGGTCAGTTCAACCCATCAGACCCCGCCATCCCGAGCTTTTCACGTCAGCTCTTGGACAATTTGAGCCGGAATCGTTTGAGAATCGAGATGGGGATCTCTGTGTGTTCGTGGGCATCGGCGTAGCTCGAGAAGGGACGTTTCTTTGCGAGGAGCTCACTGTGCGCTGAGTTCATGCCTTGCACGAGACTGAGAAGCTCAACAGGACTCGTGTTAAGGCACGGCACAGGTGCTGTCTGAAGGAACAATACGCGCAGCAAATGGACCGTAGTACGTTTGCCAGCAGCTGCGGTCGACAACAGCAAAGCTTCGAAGCGAAGAAACATCGCACGACACGTCTCCAGTGGAGTAGAGCAGGAAGAGATCCTCTGGTCCGGCAGCACTGGACTTTGCCTCACCGAGCGCTTTCAAAGACAGATCCTCGTCAGTGCACTTGTACCGATGCACTTCGTGGAAGAAACCCCGCTCAGTGTCTTCCATGCACACAAACGATGCTGGTGATTCGTGGTCGGCCGGCAGGTACAGAAACCTGGACTCATTGCCGCACGAGCACTCGTCGCGACTGAATCCGTTGCTCTTGGTCGTCATTTGCTCCAAGCAACACACAAATGTGCGGGGCAGTTCGCGCACGACCCGATCGCAGCCTTGGCCAAACCGAGCGCCACAGTGTAAGTCCGTCCAATGCAATGGTACTTCCTCACGAGCACACGCCATCGACTTCAGCACCCGAACCTTGCAGTTGAAGTGCTCCCACCCTTGCCACGGCTTCCAGTCTTCTTGCTCACGCTTCTCGCTAGGCACATACGTGCGCCAGGGACCAAATAGCTCAGGCGGTAGCAGTAGATAGAGCACGTACGGACACTCGAGTCGGCGATTCCTCAGTCGGAGCAGTCCTGACGACATCACTTCATCGAGACTCGAGCTTCCAAAGCGCGAGCTGTCATCCACAACACGGCGAGCGACGACTGCCATGAAGGCTACACTCATCGCATTTACCCTGAAGTCGACCGCAGGGTAAGCTGCCTGCACAGCGCTGACCACGCAACGAAACACAGGAATAAACTCCAGCTTTCTTTTCGACTCGTGAGTACAGTGTAGCTCGAGGTACAATTCTTCCAACGCTCGACCAAAACCGCCCATGTCGTCAATTAAGAGTTGGAGCAACGCTGCATCCGTTTCGATTTCGAATGCCTCAAAGACGTCTTTGCCGTTGATCGTGGGGCGAGAGAGCTCGGCAGTTTGCACGTAGAAGCACCATTGCGTCGGCGAGGCGGATAGACACTCCTTCACAGGTTGAGAAAACATGGAGGAGCAAATTGCAATCACCCAGCACTTGGAGGCGTTCACGACATCACAGATAGAGCGCAGTGCACAGCAAAACGAAGATTTCGTGCTTCCAGCTTCGTGTTGGGGATGTTGCAGATCGTCAACACAGAGAATCACACACATGTCGCCAAGCGAGGTGCCAGTAATCTCCGACAACTTCGCCAACACTTGACTGGGGGTAACATGGTTGGCAGGATTCTTCAAGAAACTTGGTCAGTCGACATCGTCTTGGAGCTGAAACAGCATTCGCGCCCCAATTGCGTGACTTGGGTCCGCAAAATCAGCCTGCGAGGTTGTCATATTTGTAAACGTGACCTTGAACGTGAAGGCATTCTGCAAAAGTGTCCTCATCTCCGGTTTGTCTCCGCTGCGTCTGCCGCCGCCTTTAGCGTCACCTCTACCACTAAAATTCAGTCGCTGGACCACCGCTGGGAATTCATTCAGCAGTCTGGACTTGCCAGTTCCTGCGCCATCAACACACACAAACAACGGACGGCTCTCCTGGTCCGTCGCTCCGCGTTTCCACGCGTCAAAGTGACGTTTGATGGCTTTCGATACGGCGTCGAGATCCAGCGGATTCTGGAAATCCCAGTTTGCTCCAGCAGGTGAAAGGAAGGGTCTCGGAGCACGCCACGAAAACGACGGACTTTGCAACTCTTCGGATTGCTTCGGCACTTTCACCAATACGTGAATTTGCCGAGTCGCTAGCTTAGGAAGCCCAGTGATGACCTCCGCGATGCTCGCTGTTTCCTCCATCTCACCATCTAGTAGCATCGTGCTGATGCCCTCAGGAATCTCTCCATCTTCCAAGGCAACCACAACAGGATCACGAGATGGGAGCCATTCGTTGCCTCGTTTGGCCAGATACAGCTCAAGTTGTTTTGGGTTGATAGTCTCCAGTTCGTTCTCGTTCATCTTCTTGATCGCGATCTTCGAGTGGCTTACTAGCGCACTCGCGTCGATGTCCACGGCGAACGCGCTTTCGTGTGCGTCCACGATCAAGCACAGCAATGTGATCATCTTTGCTACCACGGCAGCTTCCGAAATGGTGGAGTCTGTTCTGCTTGCGTTAGAAATGGTGGTGGCTTTCTTCGGATGCTCTTCTTCTTCTCAAAAACAAATACGAACTAAATGCTCGAGTCGCTTTCCATCTGCCAGTCCCATAGACAATGGGACTGGAAACTTACTCGTGACACATTCGGATGAACTAACGGTTGGTTGGTTTTGTGTTGCTGGGTTGCTCTTGACTTGGCACATTGCATTCGTGTCCATCCATCCATTCATCGGTGATCAGATTGAGACCGTGTTCGCAAATGATCATTTTCGACATAAGTTGTCATTTTCGCACAAAATGAAGGTGCAAACACGAAAAGCATCTCTCCAAAATGGTCATTTTGTTTGCACCCAACGTCACAGAAAGTGTTCATTTTTGTGCGTCAACACGAAAAACGAAAATGAATGAAATTATCGAAAACGACATTAAGCACATTTGGAAAACACTCATTTTGAGAGAATGGCATTATGCGCAACAAGGTGTAAGTAACGCACTAAGTCGACAAATTGCACTTGAGGAGAGGGTTAAACCCACCAGATGCGTTTCTCCTCAGTGATGTACAATGGGTTAAGCCCACCACATGTGCTCCTCTACCTACACTGACAGGTCGTTTCTACCACAGTTGGCGGCCATTTTGACATGGGTCTGATTGGGAGTGCGTACCTTCGATTTCGTTTTCGCTGACCCAAATGGCTCTTGATGGGTGGATATGCCTTTCATTTTCATAGGAAGCAGAAAGTGACGGACTTGGTCGCACTTGGAAACCGGCAATGCCGAAGCCTTTGGCAGTGGTCTTTTGCAAGTGTGCGTGAACAAGCCGCATTTTCATCGAAAGATTACCAGGAACATTAAAACTGTGCAAAGCAAACCCGTTGATCAGGAAATCCTGTATCAATTCATGCATATGTGATTCTACTTGAATCTTCAAATTCGCGTTTGCGGAGTGTTGATGTCATTCTTATTAACTAATACCCGCGAAATCTGATCACTCTACTATCGGATGTCCTAGCAGATCAAATGTTGTTCTTTTCGAACCGAACCGGTCTCGCTCTCGCTCTCGCATGTGAACCGTGGGTGTTTCGAAGAGAAGAAGAACCCACGTTGCGCCAGAGTGATGGTGGGTCTCTCAGTTCTGGTGAGGGTCGGCGCGAGCCAGCGACAGGGGAGCCTCGCCCTCCAAAGCACACAGGAAAGAAGAAGGAAAGAAGGGAAAGCAAAGCCCTCTTCTCTCCCTCTGCATTCATTACGCCACTGCCCCAGTAGGAAGAAGAGAAGCCATGGCCGCCAGTCAAAGCGAGCTCGACCGCCAGATCGAGCAGCTCAAGCGCTGCGAGTACCTCAAGGAGTCGGAGGTGAAGGCGCTCTGCCAGAAGGCGCGCGAGATCCTCGTGGACGAGAGCAACGTGCAGCGCATCGACGCCCCCGTCACGGTGTGTGCCTTGTTTTTTGTATTTGTTGTTGTTTTGAGAAGATGGTGGACGAGATGGCGATGAGAGGCGTGGTTGACTGATGTCGTCTGTGAATATGTTGCGTTTGTGTGTTGTGTAGATTTGTGGTGATATCCATGGTCAATTCTATGACTTGAAGGAGCTGTTTAACGTCGGTGGCGAATGCCCCGAGACGAACTACCTGTTCATGGGTGATTTCGTGGACCGAGGTTTCTACAGTGTGGAAACGTTCCTTTTGCTGCTGGCGCTGAAGGTACGACACACAAAAAAAACGACGTTGAGATGCAACATGTCAATGGAATAAACCAGTGGGTTCACATTTTCCGCACTTTAACGTATGTACATAGGTGCGCTACCCGGACCGGATTACGCTGATCCGAGGAAACCACGAGAGTCGTCAGATCACGCAAGTGTACGGCTTCTACGATGAATGTCTTCGCAAGTACGGCTCGGTGAACGTCTGGCGATACTGCACGGAGATTTTTGATTATTTAAGTCTGTCGGCCATCATCGAAGACAAGATCTTTTGCGTCCACGGCGGTCTCTCTCCATCGATTAACACCTTGGACCAGGTAAAGCAACGGAATCTGCACCTGCACGCTTCACATCTTTGCTGGATATGGCGTCAAGAATGCGTCCATGATTGCTCACTGTTGGTTTATATTCATACTTCTGTAGATTCGTATCATTGACCGAAAGCAAGAGGTTCCTCACGATGGTGCCATGTGCGACTTGATGTGGTCCGACCCTGAAGGTAACAAGCGATTGAGGAGTGCTTACTTACCATTGAGCAGCTGGCACTGACGGGATCAAATTGTTCATGGCTTACAGATATCGATGGATGGGGTTTGAGTCCTCGTGGTGCTGGGTACCTTTTCGGCGGCGATGTTGTAGAAAAGGTATGTCACGAACGCTTGTTATGCTATTGCATTGCTGAAATGCGATGTGCGAGTGCACGGGACCAGGTGGCTTACGTTTTATTTGCTCCTTCTTGCAGTTCAACCAAACAAACGACATCCAATTGATCTGCAGAGCACATCAGCTGGTGATGGAAGGTCACAAGTCGATGTTCAACAATGCACTTGTGACTGTCTGGTCAGCTCCAAACTACTGCTACCGATGCGGTAACGTCGCTGCGATTTTGGAATTGGATGAGAACTTGGAGCAACGTTTCAAGGTATGTGGAATCATTCATTTGACGTGTTCGGTGCATCGCTGATACTCAACTTTGCTGTTGTCGTTTGCCTGCACCAGATCTTTGATGCTGCGCCGCAAGATGCTCGCGGAGTTCCAGCGAAGAAGCCAGCTCCAGATTACTTTTTGTAAGTCGAACGAATCCCCGACTCGCTTTAATGCCGCGCGTGTATTTTAGAGTTGGCGTGCGTATTGAGCGCAATACGCAGTTTAGTGAACATAAGAGAAGACGCCAAGCAGCAGATGGAAAGTCGAGGACGGAAGATACTTCAGGTCAAAGATGTCGCAGCTAAGATGAAAGAGAAAAAAGCAGGGAAGCAGAAGAAGTTGCAGTAGTTACCATCGCCGTGGCTTTCGCTACTTGGTATTAAATACGTGTAAGAAAACTGAAGACAATATGAAGCTCGTCGTGCTGTCTGTGTGCGAAACACAGGAGGCTCGAGGAAATTGTGATGATGAAACGTTGTGCTGTCTCGGTATAACTTGGAAGCATTCACCCCACCAATTTCCGTTTTCGTGTGCTCGGTGTGGACCACATGTGGCCAGAGACTCACCTCGTGTTTGCGATAACAGGGGCACAAGCGATCTAAAAAGAAGTGCAAGGGCGAAGATGCGATCATGGCGCGACGAGTGGAACCACGCGCGGCTTGAGCTGCGGCTGCGCGACGACGAGCTCTTTCACGGTACTTTCCTGCCATATAGCTTATCACGGTTGTGCGTTGGAGGTGCTGTGCGTCTCACTTTGCGTTCTTCTGTGAAATAGGAGAGACGGTGGCGCTGTACGTTGATGTGCATGTGCCTCAGCATATCATCTCCCCCCACAGCGCCAGCAGCAGTACGAGCGCACCGACGTCACCTTCGTCGTCCGTAGTGGCGGCGCTTCGGCAGCGATGGAAGAAACACTGCGAAGGTGCGCGCGCTGATATCCGTGTGTGTGAAGAAACAGAGGACGCGACGAAAGGAAAGACACCGCGCACGACACTATTCCGCCAAGATGCGCAGCTCGAACTCGTTCAAGAGAGCAAGGATGTGAGGACATCGTCACTGTCAGCTGCTAAAGAAGAGCAGGCGAACGATCCACAGTCAAGTGCAATGGTGCTCGTATTCCGGTGTGACATCCTTTTGAAAGTGCGCAGTGAATACTGGAACCAGCCCCTGCAACTCAGTCTGCGCATCACACCGCCCTCGGTAGAAAATGGAACCGTGGCACAAGAAGAAGAGATATATCCTGATCCGATGAGCGAGCCAGAGTGGTCGACGTTTTTCACGGAGCAACTCCACAGGGATCATGTGCTGCATTTAGTCCGCGAAGAAACGATGGCAAGCGATCCACTCGCACGCACGCTCGAGCGCCGGATCTGTGTGATCAAGCCGCTGCGACTGAAAATGGAGACTCGCTACCTCAATAACGAGCGCGTCTGTATCATCGCGAAGGCAATGAACACGCACCCGTCTCTGGAGCTCCAGGTGCTCGATCTGCATTTGCATCTGAATGAATCCTATGCGAACTCAGCTACAGCCAACAACGCAGCAAAGATGCGAAGCAGGCGTCTGATTTCATCTAATGATTTCTTCGCAACGGGGTCAACGGGTGCGCGGCCACGACTCCCGCAGCGTCAATTTCGTATCGTGAACGAAGCGCAAGAGCAGTTCCCGATCCGTATTCGCAGTAACGAGCAGCACAATTTCCTATTCCTCTTGGAAGCGCTTGATACTGGAAACATCTGGGATGAAGAAAGAGATGATGTACAAGTTACGAGTGAAAACGAGATGGAAGGAAACGACATCGTCGAGCGAGCAGGGTCAATGACTAAAGGTAAGGGTGCCAATGGACCTGCAGTCAAGAGGCACAGCATCGGCAGCGTGAGTGGAAGCAGTTCAGTTAACGGCAGCGGGACGAAGGTCACGAAGACAGCAACACAGACGCATCAGACACTACTTACGATATCCTGGGAGGCAAATAGGAGCCCCAGTCCCCAGGCACGAAGCACTCGCATGAACGGAATGCAGCTATCAGCTCCGATCACAGAGTACCACACGATCATTTGGTCTCCGCAGACTGGGTCCATCTCTCGAACAACGACCGTGTTGGCTCCACTCTTCACATCTACTTTGGCTTCCCTTGGTATTGATGGCGCTTCTGTGAGTTTCACGCATTTTGGCAAACAGTGCGCATTGAGTATGAGCGTCTCACCGCTGCCCTCATCTCCGCCAATCGCTGTTGGCAACATGGTCACAATCTGCTTGGCGATCGCGAACCGCTCACTCCACACAAGCTTCGACCTCACGCTCATCGCTCCGCTAGCTCAAGATTCGTCAATAAGCTCTTCGAGCGCAGAGCTCAAGCACCAGCGGAGCCAGCTCCATGCGAGACCCGCATGGCTCAGCTTTGAAGCCTCGCATCGCCTTGGGTAAGTGACCATGTGTAGCTTCAAGCTGCGAGCAAGCATGGACTGGTGAAGAGCCATCGATTGATGTAGTTACTCACGAGTGACGTTTTCTGTTTCTGTTGCGCACAATGCTGTTGCTTATTTTTAGGGTGGTGCCGCCAGGCATGACGGTGCGCAAGAGCATTCGCGTGGTATTTTTACGGTTTGGGCAGTGCGACCTGAATCGTTTCGCGCTCGTTGACAGGCTGTCGCGCACGTGTTTCCTGCCGTCGAGTCTCGCGGCACCTGACGTGGCATTTGCGGCATCGTCTCCAATCACTGCTGCGACGGCGTGGGAGGTTTTCCTGCGGAACTGAACCGGCGCTCTCGATTTTGGTATCCACGTCAGCAGCGCACATTGCGCGACGCTTCCGCGAACCACTCGCATCACGCCGCGTCTGGACTTTTTTTTGTGAGGAAGCCAAGGACCACATTCCCATGCAAAAAACAAGAAGAAAAAAAGAAAGAATCGCAATGTGGAAGTATGGAAGAAAATGCCGAAAGAAAAAAATCGAAAGGAATGAGACCAAAAGTCGAAAGAAATAACCGCAAGCCACACAGCGATGAGTGAGTGCACTCACTCGATCCAAGCTGATGCCCGCTCCAGCCGGTCGCCAGCACTCAGCTGGTTCGTCTTGGAAACAACCGCGGAAGCCGAGAAGAAGCGAAAGCGTTCAGCGCATCCCATTCGAATCGCAATGCGATCCGTCTGCAGTCCCGATTACAGCAACGACAATAGCCGCAACCAACTCCCTGAAAGCGAAGAAAGAATGGAACGAAACGTCAAAACAATCCAACGAACAGAGAGAAGAAGAAGAAGGAAAGAAATAACTCCAGCGCCAGCTTTCCTCCCTCTTCCTCGGTCGCCGCCTTATCTCGTGCTTGCTCTCGCTCGCGCTCTGGAGACCGACCTCGCCGAACATGGAGAGAAGCTCGGCGGAGGAGATGGATGCGCGTCAAAGCTCGCCTAGCGTCGCATTCCGTCGCACAAGCAGCGTCGTGTCGATGAGCTCGGCACGATCTCTGACGACGCCCAGTCGATCCTCCAGTACGTCGTCGCTGCAAGGAAGCCCCCGCGAGACATGGGTGTATCGATCCACCATCGGTGCGTACTCGGATGACGAGGAAAGCGATTACATTGAGCACTGGTCCGAAGCTGGCGAAGAGCGACGTAGCAGCACCAACTACGACGTGACGTACGACTCATATCGACACAGTCCGAATGGTAGTGTGGAAGAGATGGAAGCACAAAGCTGTCTTCAGAATCGAGCGGCAGCAGAGGTACTAGCAACGAAGCAAGCACTTTTCGAGGACGGTTCGAAATTGCGCAGAATTCCAGGATTCTCCAATAAAGAGGCGCTCAAGGTGCATTTGCCGATCCGTCGACCTCCTGTTCTCCCAACCACGTCCGCAAGTATTCAGCAGACGACTAGACAGAAGGGAAAGCGATGTGATACAAATTTTGGCCGCAGTGTTATGGTGAAGCAGCAGTTTCAATCCTCGTCCCGCGATTTGTTTCAAGAGAAGTCACTGGACCATAAAATCGCGATGCATGAAGAACTCATGAGAAACGACAGGATGGACGAGTTTGCGACCTCTCTGGATCGTAAGATAGCGATGCATGAAGAGCTCACGAGAAACCTCAAGACTGGCGAAGCTCAATACGCAAGAGCAACGTTTCCTCAAGTGGAGTTGGAGCCTCGTCCTGCATTCACGTATCGGATGGGTACGATGATGGTGTATTCGATCGTATTTACCAGCTCCACGACCCTGCATTGCGCGATCTTCAACTTTAGTCTCGAATTACGGCGGTTTTTTCAGCTTGACATGCTGCCTTTCGGGGTATTTCTGCTGGTTTGCTGGACAATTTTCGGCTTGCTGAGCTTCGCTGGTGGGTGGATCGGAGATCTTGTGCCCGATAGAGTCTGGTTACTTCGCCTAGCAGCGCTTCTATGGGCAGTAGCTGTGTTTGTGTTGCACATGGCAGCGTTTCGAGCCACGTCGAGCTTTTCCTTTGTGTGCTTGAGTGTGGCACTGCCTTGTGCTTCCATGGCTCACGGCATCTTTGCCCCGAATTGCATCGTACTCGGTGTTGACAAGTACATGGGAGCGAACGACCGACGCCGCTTGAAGCAGTATTCTTCGTCGTCGTCACGCACATGTACAGACAATGACAGCGAGGTTGATTTGGCCAACAAGTTCAAAGACGAGCGTCCTGACGACGAAGACGTGCTCACCGCACACTTGAATGCGGTACGAAAAATGGCCATTCGCAAGTACTTCTCCAGATGCTTTGCAGCAACACTCACTGGCTCATCCTGTACGCAGTTGTATTTCTTCCTGCTGGTTGATCTGGAGATACCGCTCGAACCATCGAGAAAGTCGCTCATGGGTTGGAAAGGATTCTGTTACATGCTCCTGTCGAGTGTGCTGCTGCTCTCGACGCTGATCTGCTTCATGTTCCAGTCCCGAAACCACTTCCAGCCTCCTGCGCTTAGCTTTTTTGAGCGCAAGCTCGCGTCTTTAGAGGAGAACCGCAAGCGGTTTTCGTGGAAAGCTATCATCCGAGTGTTCTCGCGGGCGTTTGTTGGCTATGCATTGTTCTTGTCATCGCTGGTGACCGTGGTTGGCGTTTGCAGTGCGTTGATCGGTCTGCTGACGCTTCCAGACTCGTCATTCAACCTGCGGTTCGCTGCGTTTCTGATGGTCCTCGTCGGGTGGTACATGATCACTACTATCGGGAGAGTTCAACTGAGCGAGAAAAGCAACCTCTCGAAGAAATGCAATGACCTCGGGATCCCGCTCTTCCAGCTTCAAAGCGTGCTGCTCGTGCTGTTTTTCTTGGGCATGTCGGCATTCTCAGCATTCCTTCGAGCGCAGCTATATACGACCCTGGTCGCGCAAACGTGTCAAACGCGACTGGATCTCCCAGGTGCCAGCGGCACACTATTTAATCCAGACGCACTCGGAGCGCTGGTGAGTATCATCTCGCTCCTGCTGATCCCGATTTCCAATGCGGCAAAGTTCAGCGGATTCAAGAAACCCGCAACAGACGGCTCTGCTGCAATTCGAATCGTCTCGCTCTCGCCATCGCGACGGCTTTCCATCGCCACTTTGCTGTATCTCGTTGGGATATTTCTCTCCAGTGTTGTGGAGCTCTACCGGCGCACCCATGTTGTCGTGACAGATCCGCAACCCAAGTGCAACAAATCAT
Source organism: Globisporangium splendens (assembly GCA_006386115.1). Taxonomy (NCBI): domain Eukaryota; phylum Oomycota; class Peronosporomycetes; order Pythiales; family Pythiaceae; genus Globisporangium; species Globisporangium splendens. Next base: position 723,576 of record VFIW01000011.1, read on the forward strand.
ACTCTGATTTTGCGGTTGCGTGGACAGCGCCTCACCTGGTGTTCCTTGGCTTGTCAGATATGGTGTTCCGTGTGAGTCTGCAAGAGCAATTCCACTCGATTGATCTACTGACGTCTCAGTGGCCTGGACTGATGCAAGGAATGATTGAGTTTTCCGAGATGATCGGATACGTGGCAGCGTTAGCGCTGACGTCAATGCTGTCTTCGTGGATTTTCCGACCGAGTACAAGCGATTTGGCGACCGTTTTCCTGCTCATGACGACTTTGCTCGCGTTTTCATATTCATCGCTGAAGCGAATCGCTCAGAAAATCGACAACGACCAATTCAAAGCCGAGGAAGGACCTGGGTGAATGATAGGTGGTCGAGTCACGGAGATGCGAGAAAAATGGTGAAGAAAAACACCAGCAAGGTAGCCTTGTGGGCTTCGTTTGTGTTGTTAATGTTTGCAGCCGACCGGAAGAAAGAGAAAAGAACAAGAAAAGCTCGATGCTGTCCGTCCAACCGTTCCGAGCTACTAGCCTCACGGTGCTTCTCAAGCATCCCGCTCGTGCTTTCAACAAACCAGGTATCGTCACATGGTATTTTTTGCTGCCGTAGAACGAAAAGTTTATGTATGTAGCTGCTAACGCAGGCCAAAAGGATCAGCAGATGTTGCACAGTGTAGCTGCTTGGCCGATTAAACTCCACCCAAGAATCTTTATTCCCACGTTTTCGTGTGGGCAAACTCACGCACTCAGCTGTTGTTCTTGGTAAATGTTTGTCGTGCATAACGTCGGGCGAATCGGGGATTGCTTGATATGCTCCACTCCTCCATTCGCGCAGAGGAAAATTCATTTGCGCGTCGGTGAGTTTGTTTGCACAGCGTATCTGAGTAGAATAAAAACACAACGGCGACATTTTGTATTCGCAAGTGTTCCAATCCGTCGCCCACAGGTCCGTCCAAGTGCCACCGCATTGGCCAAATCGTGACCCACGGCTGTTGCAATTGGCATTAAAAGCAACTCAATGCTCGCACATCACTAGGACAGGTCAGCGCGCATTGCTCAATGTAAAAACGCACAAACTTCATGCATCAAACAGCTATTAGCTTATGGACAAGGAAAAGATGATCAGCTACAAACTGCGAACGCTCCGTTTCCGCTTCTCTCACTTCTCATACCAAATTCACACTTTCCAAGCGCTCCTTACAGCCAGGGCGACCATGTCGGGTACATCTCGCGTTGGCGCTCGGGGCTCGTGGCGATCTCCAAGAGTTCGCGCACGCTCTTGCCGCGTTGGCTCTCGGACTCTTTCTTGAGCGAGACGCCGCGGATGCGCTCCATCACCAGGCTCACGTTCGCTTCCACGCGCTGCAGCACCTGGGACTCGAGGCGCCGCTGGATCTGGGATTGCGCTTGCGCGTCACCGCCCGTCACGCGGGACTTGGACGCGTGCCACGAGAGCAAGTCATCGCGGAAGAACAAACACAACTGGTTGCTCAGAATGTCTTCCTCGCTCACGAGCGCCTCCGCGGTCGCTGACATGACGATGCTGAATGGACCCTGCACACCTGGTCGGGTGATAAAGTTGTGCAGGTTGCGCGTCAGTCGGAACGGCATCGACGACGGCGCTTCCAGGATGCCGCTGCTCGCGTAACCTGGACGCATTTCCGTGCTGTAATGTATGGGGAGAATGCAAATGTTCGTTTCGTTAACAAAGTCACAATAAGGCAAGACTTAAGCAATTCGTACCTCACAACTCGCCCCGTGCGCCGCGAAAAGAGAATCCGGTGCGGAGCGCGGTCGCCGACAAACAACGCGTACGACAGGAACGACGAGAGCGCCAAGTGCTTGGTGAACTCGTTGCGGAACTGGAAAAACGCGTCGCTGTTGGCCGAGATCCCGTGAATGTACTTGGACAGCAAAGTCTCAGGCACGTGGGAGTCGCAGATCTCCCCAAACGCTTTCGCCTTGGCCAGTGCGATGCGTTCGTCTTCCTGCTGTGTCGTGTCGTTGACGGCAGCAGCATACGCTTCACAGATGCGCTCGCGGTACAACTCGACGGGGTAATCTGGGTCCTTGTCTTCGACCTTGCAATCTTGTTCATAAATCTACACGCATGCAGACAATAAGAAAAAAACAGTAGTACCAATCTCATCCGCGTGTACACTTCTACAAGCACGTACCTCTCCTAAAGTGACAAAGTCGCGGTTGTCTTCGAGCAAGCGCACCCGTGGCGTCAGTGGGATGATCTTCGGAATATGAAACGCCGTGTTGCGTTTCTTGGTTTCCTTTTGACGCAGCAACAACCGGTTCAGCAGCAAGTACATTTGCATCATACGCTCGTCCGTTCGCGTGATGTGCGTCATCGCGTACTGCACGAGGAAGTAGTACATTCGCCCATCGCTGCCGCCAATGGCGACGCGGCGCTGGGTGAACCCATTGCGCAACAAAATGTCCACCGTGCTCTCGAAATGGAGAATGCGCGCGTGCAGATCCTTAATCGGTTCGCTATCCGAAATGTACTGACCAGGCACCTCCATAGTCGAACTGCTGAGCTCGACCAAATGGCGGCTGCAGTGCTCCAAGTACAATTTGCCAGCGTTGCGCTTCCCGACCTTCTTCACACGAAGCTGCAGCAGATTCTTCCAGTGCTTTAAGCGGTTCATGATCTCGCACAATGTCACTTCACGCTCTTCGCCATCGACTTCCATCATCGCAACGCTACAATAGACAAAAACAGCATCAGCACACTGTTGATCTAGGAAATGGATACACTACAAACCCATCGTTACCTGTTCTCGTCTTCCTCGCCAGCGGGACTGAAGTCGCGTTCGAACGCTTCTTTGAACTCTTCCACAAACTTGACGTGCTTTTCGTTCTTTTGGTGCGGAAGCAAGATGAACAGCTTGCGGCACACACGCGCTAGCGCCGCACGCAGCATCTTTGGCACTAATTCCGTTTTCGTGAGACGCGGAAGCTGGTAGCACTTGAGAAGCAGCGCGTGCACGGCAGTCAGCAACTCTTCCTCGGGCTCTGGACGGAATCGCGTGATCATTTCCTCCAGCATGCACTCCATTTCGAACGTGAGCGAGTCGTGCGAGCGTCGCAAGAAGTTGAGCAGGTCTTCCGTGTACTGCACTGGACCAACTTCGGCCTTCGGGAGCATGTCGCCACCACCAGGAGCCGCGATTTTCATCTTCCAGGTCTCCAAAGACAGCACGGAGTTTGGCGCAACCCCAAAGGCAGCAGGCGAAGGTCGGCCAGGACCCACAACGCCTGGGACTTCTTGGATTTGCGAGACACTCAGATTCGACGGGATCGCGACCACATGGCCCGATTTCGTGCGATAGTACAACAGAGTTGGCTGCAAGTCTGCTCCAGAAAACGAGCCTCGAGGAGCACCGCCCGATGCACTAAACGCTGTTGGAGTTGGAGGGAACGAAGTTCCCGACGTATTAGCTGCTGATGCCGGAGTCGGAGGGCCAGACGGTTGGCGGGTTGCATCGTTGTTGTTGGCAGCCATCGAGTTGTCGCGGTTTTCGAGAAAGAATGCGCGCATCGTGTAGTACAAAGCTTGTGGGAATTTGGCAGATAACCCTCTCAAGAGGCCACGGATCTAGGCAAAATCAAAGCGCCAAAAGCAACAACACGCATCATATGAGCTACAGCAGAAAATGCAACTGTAAATGCAAAGCAAGCAAACAAAAGAATGTACCTGGGGTGCTTCTGGACGTCCAAGTGCCATCAAGAGCTGTGGAATCCAAATGATCCAGATCCAGATCGGGAGTTGTTTGCCATGGGTCTCAAACGCTTGGATCAGTACTCCATGCTGGTCGTCCATACTCAACAACCACAGCACACGCGCGATCATCAGACGCGCCGAGTTACAACGATGGTGGATGGCTTGGAGGTAGCACGCGATCGTTTGGGATGCAAACGATAAATCCTTGCGGTCCAAAAACAGCCGGTAGCAGTAGTGGCCCCAAGAAAGCCATCCTTTCCCGTAACTATCACAGATCTGTAGGCAATGCGAGAACGTCTGGTTGGCTTCAGACAGGTTCCCCGTGGCTTCGAGGAACAAGCCCTTTAAGCGGAACATCTCAGCCTTTTGACGCAGCGTAAAGTAGTCCAAATTGGTGTTGTTGAGGATGCTCAGCCCTCCTTGGTACTCTGTCGAGCTCTCATAGCATATACTGACCTGCTCACGAAGTTTCGAGAACGCATCTTGCACGTCCATCGCGGGGACGGAGTAGAGCTTCGACAGCGCGCCGAGACAAACGTCGGGCAGGTGCTGCTTTCTAGCCGTGTGCGCCAGTTTGACTACCGACCACGGACTGTCGTGCATGCATGCGAGCATCTGCGGGTCGCTCCACGAGAACGTACTCTTCACGACCTGGAACATGTGCGAGCGCCACGTCAGAATATCGTCCCACAGGAGGATTGGTTCCCATTTGTTCGGCAATCGCTCACGCCACGTGTTGATCGAAGGCTTCAGGTTCGGCAACGTGTGCAGCTGACTCGCGTGCTTGATATCCGTCATCATCTGGATCGACTCCTTCACTTCGACAAACTTGTGGAACAGGTGCATGAGCGGGATGTGGGTGCGGGAGAGCACGCGCGGCAAGCCCTGCCACTGGTGTAGCGCGAGCTCTGCTGTCTGCGCAACCAGATTGTCAATCGTCGCACGCTTTTCACCATCAAGAATGGAGATGTACAGTCGCTGAAGTCGGGTTTGTGGACAGCCGAGATCGACTGCCGACTGCATCGAAGGCGACGACAAGAGTTGCTTCGCAGAATTCCAATCGCCTCGCTTCCACGCACAATCCAGCAGCAGATCTTGGTTCTGGGTCGACTTGGCGAAATCGTTCATCAACTGCCACTGACAGAGTTGCTTGGCACAGCCGACCCAGCGTTCTTCCCACAGGCGCAGCTCAAACAGGTTAACATCATCCAGGCTCACGCGGCCACTCTGCGTCTTCGAGAGCGCTTTGTAGTACTCTTCTTGCGCTTCATGGACGCATCCAAGCGCCTCCAGAGTCAACGCGGTCCTAGTTTCAGGATGAGCGATGTTTTCCAGACTCAAACCAATGCGCAGGTCTTCTTCACTTAGTTGTTTGTAGATAGAACTCAACGCTTCGATCCAACGAAGTCGGCTTTCCACACTCAGCTTCGAGTTCTCGACCTGGTACTCACAGATTCGAGCGGCATACGTCCACACGTCGTGCGCCGACGCGAGATGAAGCACAAGCTCCGGCGTGAGCATCGGCACCGAAGGGCTCACCATGACAATGCCCTTGATCAACGTCTGCACAGCATTGATACGCCACGTAGTCACGCACAATGGCACATTGAGATCGCGCTTATTGAACTTGGACGCGAGCGTTTTCATCAAACTGGACGTCATCTGTGCTTGATCGTGTTTCTTCATCAAGCGCCATGTCGCTGTGAACAGACTCACCCACAGCTCCTTGGCCAGATCCAAATCAATGTGAGCGAGATCTCGGAGCGATTCGACCAGTTCCGATGTCTTCACGCTGCTAAATGCCTCCAAAAGCTGTTGCTGAGCTGGATCCAGTGGCATAGCCATCAACGCATCGTCTTGAGTGGTGATGCTGGACGACACAGTGTTGTCGAACAGATGCGGCTCCTGAAGACGAGGCTCCGAATCGGCACAGATCGCCGACAGCAACGTTTCGATCGCAATGACTGGCCAGTATCGCGTCCCGCACGCTTGCCAATCCTGGCGGAACAAGAGCTGCAAGCGCTCGACGGGTCCCTTCCCGGCATTTGCCAAGAAATGACGGAAGAATTGCTCACGCATAGTTGGATCTGGTGCAAGTAGACCCGCCATGAAATGGCTGTTCAAGGTCTGGCTTTGCGGCGATGGACTGATGTGGAGATATGAATTCTTCGTGTCGTTCGGGTCGCACAATTTGAGGATCAAGGCGTAGTACTCCTCGTTCAGAGGCATCGCCGAGATCTCGTTGAGACGATCAAACGACCCCATCTTGCTAAGAATCGTCATCTTGTCCTTTGCCGTGAGCAGTTGACGCGGATCCGCTGCAATCAGGTGGCTCACAATGCGCGTGATCTGCAGCAGGAGCGGAATGTTCACCGAGCTTTCCAGGCAGTGGACAAGCAGATTTGTGTACAACCGCCGATGGTCGACCAAACTGAACGAGCACTTGGAGAGCAGCTTGTAGCACACGATCAGCAACTCGATCGACGTCTTCTTGTGCACTCCACTCACTCCAGCTACCGCTTTCTTCTTCGCTGCGGCCGAGGCGTTCTTCTGATGCACTCCAGCATTGACACCACCAGCACCCGCCGCCATCGCATTCTCCTTCATACCTGCGATCAGATTTCCTCCACTCTCGCTCACCGCAGTCGCCTTTTTCTTTGGTTTGTCGCTCTCGCGAACCTCGCGTTTCTTCAAGTGTCGGACGACATTGTTCACCGAGAGATTCGAACGCCCCGTTTGCATTTGATGCCATTCGTCCACGATGGCAAGTGCAGGCGTCGCCATGACGCGATTCCGTCCAAACGAGTCAACGGTAGACTGACCGCTCTCTGAGCTCGCAGCCAAGCCTTGGCCGCTCTTCGTCGCACTTCCACCTCCCGTGCTCGAGCTCGACTGCAAGAGATGCTCTCGCGTCAAGCCCTGCGTCAACTTGAGCAAAGCCGGCGTGAACTGGTCGATGTACTCGGGGATCACTTCTCCAAGCGAGCTGAGTAATCGGAGCGGGAATTCGCCAGGAGTGCTGCTCGGGGGCACAGTAGGATGCGGGGTGCTGTTGAACAGAATCCGCATCCGAGTCGCTTCATTCGCGATCATTGGGTTTACTGCCGTCGTGTTTGCCTTCTGGCGCTTTGGGGGAGTGGCCTGCGCTTGAGCACTCGAGGATGCCTGTGTGCCTGGAGCAGAAGCCCCAACGGCTGGACTCCCCTTGGGTTCACTCTTCGGTGCAGGCGTCGCTGAAGCATTGCTACTTTTGCTTTTGGGTTTCGATGCTGTGTTCGTGTTCGGAGCGCTCGCTGACGCGTTGAGCTCGAGTTGGAATGCCGAAGCATTGAGAAGACGCTCGTTGATAATTTCTTTCAGCCACGGGTAAAATTTGCACGCAATGAGTTGCTGAGGCGCTTTCGATGGCGGGTACAGCTAGCAAGTGCAGAAACAATAGAGTTAGAATACACAAACCAGGCTGAAATCAAACCAGTGCATACGTAAGTAAGGCCATACCTCTGCCACGCGTTGCAAGAAACTAGAGAGACTCGATTGGATCTCTTGGTTGTGACGGTCAAAGCACGGTTCCAGGAGCTTCATGATTCTCGGTGCGTACTGAATGACGTACGGGATCGGTCGATTCGATTTCAACACGACCTCAGGCGCAACAAGAGAATTCAAAATGCCCAACACCGCGTCAAGAATCGCGAGCGACGAGAGCGGAGCACCCTTAGGAACAGAGAAGAACATGGGCATCGATGGTGGCGGTGGAGTCGGAGCAGGGACAACGGGTGGAGACGGCGTTGCTGCGGTGACTGCAGCGCCTTCTGTAGCTGCAGCGGCGACATTCTCGGTTTGCTTCAATATCGCTTGCTGCTGTTGCTGTCGGATCACTGCTTCAGCTGTGACTGCGATCAGTTTGTCAAAATACGAGAAGCGGATCGCTGCCGAGGGCCACAATCGCAGCGCCTTGTCGAAAAGCTCGCCACATGTCTTCGAGAGTCGGCTCGTTTCTTGCTTATCAGCAGACGCCAATGCAAACCGGAATGCGAAGTTCACCACCAGATCCACCATTGCAGGGCTCAGCTCGAAATCGTCTTCGCTAAACCCGATGCGAGCAGCTTCGGATGAAGATGACGCATCCTCTTTTGCTTCCACCGATATCGAAGTCTCTCCAGCTGCCGAAGCTGTAGATTCAGACGCAATCGCTTGGCCGTCAGCTGATACTTTCCGCTTCTTCGTCGCTGATTCGTCTTCACTGGCATGCCCATCCGTTGCTTCCGAAGCAGACGGCGACACGCGCTTCAGATCGTTTCCTGTAGCGGCACTTTTCTCACTCGCCTGGCCGCCCGCTGCTGATCGCAATGCCAATCGCTCTTGTCGAGTCTGTTCCCACGAGATCACCAAATCAACAATGTTGACTGCAAGGCGTCGATTGTCAGGAGTACTGCTCGGTGGGATCGCCAGTCGGTTGAGCGAGTTCACCATCAGCGGGACGAATTGACCTCGGAACGGATAAAACAGTGCCGGGTGACGAACGATCAAGAACCAAATGTGAACCAGTTGACCCAAAATATGGCCTTCTTCGTACGCGATTTTCTTGGTCCACTTGATCGCTTTGATGAATTCGTTCGACGGCAATCGCGTCGGTAGCGCCGGTAGCAAAATATCAAACGCCTTGCGCACCAGGAACCGCGAGTCCATCTCATGCGTGCGCAAGAGCGCAACGTACACTTGCAACACAATCTTTGGCGGCGTATCGTAGACCGAAATGAAGCGACACACGTTCACGTACGCCCACAACTTGGACGTCAAGTCATGAGCCTTCAGGTGGTTCCACGCAAACTTGATCACTTCTTTCCGATGATCCGTCACATACTTGCTCATGTGCTGGATCAGCAGCGTCCCGAGTTTGAGCAACTCAATTCGTAGGCTCTGCATCGTGTCTGCAGGATAATCCTTGCTCGCCAGAATCTCGCGGAGCATCCACATGACGGTGTCGGGGTCCATGACGTCGGCATTCTCGATCGCTGGGTCTTCGAACGAAGTCGTGAGGACGGGCATAATCAGCAGCTGAATAGCCAGCACCTTGAGTTCCTCGGACGCACTCGGCTCGCGCAGCATCCGCAGGAAGAGCCGAACAATATTCCGCTTGTTCGCCAGGGTGTACTTGACTGCAACCTCGTCTCGATAGAAATTCTGCAGAAACGTGAAATCGAAGCACGTGCGATGCAGGAACACGGTCACCATGTCCAGCAGCACTTGCACGTCGTCGGGCTTTGCGCGACAGTACGTGATCATGCATTTGATCATCAGCTTAGACTCGAGATGGTACTTGATCGGCAATCGATCCTGCGCAACGAGACGCTGCACGCGAGCAGGCGATCGCCACAGCTTCCGCAAGCAGTCGATCACCACCGTCTGCGACGCCAACCACATTGGGTGCAACTTGCTGATCGTTCGAACCAGTCGTAGTCCCTGGTAATGGAGCTCCAACGCTTCTTGTTGCGCCTTCGATGCAAATCCAGCTGGGCTCGCGCTCGCATTGAGAAGAGACGATGGCAGTCCTCCTTGGTTTTGCGCTCGCGCCAGCTTTGCCTGAGCTTGGGCTTTCGCTCTCTGGACATACGTCGCCTGCGCCTGTTTCGCCTTTTCTTGAGCTTGAATCGGCTTGAGTCCCTGTGCTTGAGCTGCTGCAAGCGCCTGTGCGTGAACTTTTTGCGCATTTACCTGAATCTGAGCATGCAATTGCTGTGCTTGCTGCTGAGACACCAGCGGATTGACCACCGGGCTCGGCAAAGGGCTCGGTAGCGCGGCAGATGAGACCTGGCTTTGCGCTTTCGCAATGTAATCCTTGCTCGCAAATTGAGCTTTCGCCTGAGCCTGCACGAGCGAAAGACCTTGCGCTTGCGCCGCCGCCAGGGTCTGGGCGTGAAGTTTCTGCGCATTCGCTTGAATCTGGACCTGCGATTGCACTTTCAGAGCTTGCTGCGCATTAACCTGAGCCTGAGCCTTGGCCACATACGCAGCTCGGGCTTGCATACCTCTCGCTTCCGCCACCGATGGCGCCAATCCTTGCGCTTGTGCTGTCGCCACCGCTTGAGCAGCAGCTTTTTGCGCGTTGACTTGGATCTGAGCCTGCATCTTCAAGTCGTCCGACGTGTCAGAGCTCTTCATGTCGTTAAAGTTTGCAGCATTCAGCTTGGATGCCGCGACAAACGTCGCAGCGACCACAGCTTCGGCACCGCCCTCGCCAACGATGATCGCACGAAGCGGGGCAGCTTCAGGCAACTTGACCAGTTGCTGGAATAGCGACGAGTATTTCCCCTCGGTCAAGTGCTCTCGCTTCAGGAAATACGCAACGGTCGACGATGCGTATCGGTTCAGGAACTTTGTGAGTGGAATCCGGTAGGGCGAGCTCATCTTGCCGTAACTTCCGTACTTTGGCAGAACGGCCTCGAGCTCGACCACACACGTGATGAGCGACTCGAGGAACGATTCACTTGGCGGCAGCAAATGGAAAAGGTCCACGATCGCCGCAGCGACTGCTGGTTCTTCACCACGCTTCCAAATCCCAGCCTTAATGATCCGATCCGGGTCACGCCATTGTCGCAAATGCTCCAGAAGCTTTTCACCTAGTGTGACATTGAAACAACTGCTGAGCAGCGTCAGCAGTCTCGAAAGCCCTTCGAGGAGCGGAAGGTTGAGTTTCCTGTAATCAGCCAAATTCAGAAGCACAGGACGAAGACACTGCTGCAGCAACTCCTTAGGCAGCAGCAGATCTTTGTTCTGCTTGTTCAACTGGATCACATCCGTGAGCGCTTGCTGCGCACATGTGACCAACTCTGGCGGTTGTCCCGTCAGGTAACGGAAAAACACGCCGACAAAGCGATTTCGAGATTCCTGGTGCTGGTTGATTTCGTCGGGAGCAAGTAAGAACGCTGCGCGAAGCAGCTTCACAGACGCGATCCGTAGTTCGCAACCTTGTGAGAGACCGAACGGGTATTCCTGTGCAGACACGGGAGTACTGCCCGAACTGCTCGGAAGACCCGACCCTGTTGCTGAAGTTGGATCCGCTCCAGCTGACGACGCACTGCCGCCACTGTCCGTTCGACTGACAGCAGGTGTATCCTCTGAGATCAATCGCCACACTTCTTGGAGGAAAAACATGAGCTCCTTCGTTAACGTCGAGATGGGCGGGTCCAGGGACAGACCATACGCCATAGCGTCCACGTAGCCCGTACGCGTGTTGGTCGGCAGCATTCGAATGTTGCATCCCGTGATCTGCTTGGTGATCAGCTGATGGTACGGATACAGCAGCGACGACGGCGTGGACTCGGAGAGCGTCGCGAACAGCGAAATGCACTCCTTAGCGTACTTGCGCGTCGGCGCCTTGGGGCTCATGAACTCGACCACGAACATCTGAAACAGCTCCGTGTCTTGGAACGAGACGCACGAGAGGAAATTCTCCTTTGAGGTCCCTCCCAATGGTGCAGTCGCATAGTCGGATTTCACGGTCCACGCTTTTTCGACGGCGAGCAGCAGTCCGTTCCCAGCTTCGGTACTCACCATGGCACTCACTTCCGCTGGATGGTCAGACAACACAAAGAGCAGCGCCTTGACAATCGTCAGCTGGTTCTCGTGACACCACGGCGGGTCCAACGCCTCCATAAGAAACTGGAGCCCCGTCGTGCCGCCCAGCTTCTTCCGCCAACTGCTTTTATCATAACAGGCATGCGAAAATACCTCACACAGATTGTTGAGCACGGCACCACCATGGTAAATCGCGAGCTTCTCAGATTCGCGACACTTTAACACTGCATCCACGATCCATCGCAGCACTTTCTTCGCGCCGTCGACAACGCACGCGTCGGAGGAGCTCAATGCATCCAGAATCGCTTGGTGGAACGACTCAATTTCGTTCGACACGTCGTCTTCCTTAATATCGGGCACGCCGTACGCGGCATGGCGCAACGTCTCGATCCGCTTTGTCGTCGCGAGATGGCGACCTGGGGACAATCCTCTCGTACCAGGGAACAACGTTGACGGATGCAGCGACGCGAGCTCAGCGAAATTCGCGCTCGTTCGCGTGCAACATGCAAGCGCGACAGTGGTGTAATGAACGGAGATCGCCTCCATCAAGCGTGCCGCGTCATCACCCAAATCAACGTCCACCATGGTCTCAAACAGGGTCTGCACCAACTTCTTTCGCACTTGGCGCTGTGCTTCGAGCGCGACAATGCGCCTCATCGGAGGAAATGAATCATCGGCAGTCATCCCATCATCGTCGATCATGTCGTCGAATCTGCCAGCAAAATCAGCATCGCCATCACCAGAAGAAGAAGATTGGCGGTAGTGACTCACTTCTTTTCGGTTCAACTCCATCGACACCACGGCTGCGCGCGACACAAACGTGAACGCGCAGCACTTGTGGTGCAGAATCGATTTCCGAATTTTCTCCGACGTCGCAGCCTCCAACTCAAGCGTTTTCTCATCCTTCTCCAGCAAAAAAGACGGTCCAGATGATGGCGACGATGCTTCGCCTTCGTCGAATTCATCGACGTCCACCAGGCGAGAGTCAACTTTGCCAACGTGCACCCACTCATGCTCCGTTTTCCGCATGTACCCACGAAGCACTTTGGTCGCACGCTCGATCAGCACGTCCATGTTCACGGGGAACGCGCGCGCTGCTACGTCAACCTCACTATTGGAGCTGCCTAAGCCAGCCGTCGTACTCCAGTTGAATCCGAACGTGAGGCCAGTGAAGTAGTGCTCCGAGTACTCCAAATGCAACGGATCCATGATGTATTGACGATTGCGACCACCAATTTTGCCCAAGATGCGCATCGCGAGCTCGCCGTACGGGTACGGAGGAGGGATCAAGTGGGTATTTAACGCCTCAATGATCTCTGTAAGCAAGCGGTCTTGTGACGTCATGATCGGGTACAGGAAGTCTGGATTCAGATTGTCGACCCAGAACTCGAGCGTGCGCAGCCCCAAGTACGCGAGCTCGCCACGAGACAAGATCGCACGGACGACCGACTTCATGAGCGATGGCAGGTACTGCAGTAAGGAGCTCAGACGCGCAGGGATCGTGAGGCACAACTCGAGTAGCACTTCTTGCATCGAGATCTTCCCGATATGTTTTTGCAAGCGCATCAACGCCGACAGAACACCTGGGAGCAATGGGAACACTTCTTTATAGAAATTCTCATATTTTCCACCCGAGATCGAACGGAACAGTGCGCGTAGCAACAGCAAATAGTTGTCTGGGTGCTTTGTGAACGTGGCTTCTTTCAAACAGGACTCGATGATCGTGCGCAAGTACGGGAACAGCGCCGACTCGTTTGACTTGAACAGCGTGACGGAGCCAAACACGATCTTGAACAACCGCAGCACGATGGACGCACGATGCACCTTAGGCACTTTCCTCATCTTCTCGAACTGCAGACTCTCGATCGCCATGACCTTGGCCGCGCGATCGGTGTCGGGCAGGTCCCCCTCGGCCTGCACACTCAAGTCGTCCATCTGCGTGATCAGGAACTTCAAAAGGATCTCTGCGAACCAGCAGCTCACATTCGAGTTTGCGAGAAAATGCTGCGGGATCGTGAGAATCGCGTGATCTTGCAGGATGCACTCGTAGAGCAGCTGCATGTTCGAGATGAACAGATCGCGGAAATCCGCGGCCTCCAACACCGTAAACGCGCCTGCGAAATGGTCGAGCATTTGCTTTTCCTCTGCAAGTGTGTTCTCAGAGAGTGTGTACAGAATGAAGCACCGCAAGCCATTTTGAAGCACTTTGGCCACTAACAGCCGCTCATCATCGGTCAACGGGTACAAATGCGTAGATCCATTGCTGCTGTCGGCTGCGGCGGCACGAAGCGAATTCGTGAGCTCCAGTGAATGTACATTCAGTGGAGACGGATGGATGCCGCCACTACCAAGAGAACCTTGTGCCCCGAAACCACCCGCGCCACCGTCTGACGAGTTCGCATCCACTGTCGTCAGATCTTTCGCGTTTGGATTCCGGTAGTTTGCAGTACACCATATGACGGCACGGATGCCGAGGATCATGGTCCGCAACAACGACTTGATGTCTCGCACACTTGGCTCTTCTTCCACGACCGCATCCCCAGGACGCGGCACTTTCACATACGGCAGCAGCAGCTCATCGAGCTTCTGGCCGTACTCGGACCGCACGATCGGATCCTTTGGTAGTAGACTCGACTGTCGGATCTTCTCCATCGCGCCGCCTTCGAGCAATTCGCCGCCTCGATCTGGTGACGGGTTCCGGAGACTCGTGGCCAACGCGATCGGCAGATTCGACAAAGTTGCGCCAAACTTGGTCGAGATGATCAGCAGGATGCGCGACAGCACGTTTCGGCCCTTCCAGCCATCGGCGTCCTCGTTTTTCGCGCTAATATCCACGAGATTCAGCAGCAGTCGGATCGACGTCGTCTGGATCGAGATCGGGAGCGTCGGGTCGTGGATCCGCTTCCCGTAAAAGTCGACGATCTTGCTCACCTGCGTCAGTGTGAGCATATCACGCACGTGGTGGATCATGTCGGCGAGTGTCGAGTACGCGAGCGGACGGATCTGGTAGTAACTGCTGCGGCCTTTTCCAACGAGCACGTCGTCGTCCATGAGCACTTCCAATTGCGCGTAGAATCCGCGACGGAAATCGGTCGAAATGATGTGGCGCGCAGCCACGAAAATGTCTTTGCGAAGCACGAATGCATCCTTCGGACACGCCATAAGCAGCTTGACCGTGTTTTCGCAGATCGCGTCCTGGAACGGGCGCATGAGGTTCGCGCATCCGCGCAGCAAGTACGTCACGAACGACAGCGTCTTGACCTGACAATCGAGGAAATCGATGTACTTGGACGGATGCGTCTTCGCGACGCTCTCGGACGCGCGCAACGACAGCGCCGACATCATCAGCGGCACGAGCACGGGGATGTAGCTCTCGATGTAGTTCGGATAGCACTGGAAGAGCAGCATGATGATCAGCGGCAGCTCCGAGATCGTCTTGAATGACTCTATGGCGCTGCACAGGGGCTCGTTAATACTCCGTGCGGTTTGCCCCATGTCGCTCGGTTCACCCATCGATACTGATTCGGGTTCCATGCTGTTAGCACTTGCTGGAGTCGCGAGCGGCGGCGTCTCGCTCGTTGTAGCACTGGTGTTGGTACCAGCAGACGACGTATCTGTGGTAGTCGGTGCGCCGATGACAGGCGGCTTCACGATGCCCGTCGCATTCGCATGCGCCGCCGGGGTTGCGCCACTCACTGCGGTGACAGCAGCAGTTGTAGTAGTTGTAGCAGCCGCACTCGAGGCACCTGCAGATGTAGCAGCGCCATTCGCTGTCGTTGCGGTCGGCGACGGCTGTGCGCTCACTGGTCCTGACACCGCGGCCGGCGTGGACACCGTCGAATTTGCCGCTGTCGTCGCTGCGGTCTCGGGCGGCGTCGCGAACTGCTTCTTCACCGTGTTCTGCATGTTCTTGTACATCTGCTGCACCAACTCAAGGAACGGCTGCACCTCGTTGCGCAGCCCCGGGCGGTAGTTGCGGTGCAGGTCGAAGAGCGTCTTGAGCGCGATGAGCGCGTTCTCCTCGTTATCGCGGTGCAGCACGTCCATGAGCACGTGCAGCAGCTGCGTCACGTACGGCCGCAGCGCATCGTTGCTCGGCAGGCGGTTGACGATCTGCAGCAGGATCTTGCGGCACCGGTTGATCTGCGTCGTGCGCAATTGCGGCGGGAGCTTAGTGTTCTGTAGCAGTAGCGCCTTCCACACGGGGAAGAGCGACTCGAGGATGCGCGCGAGCTGCGGCGTGTGCAGGATCTCGGCGCGCCGGTAGAGGTCCGCGAGCTCCTTGAGCACCACGTCCGCGTCGCCGTCCAGCAGCTTCTGCCGCACGACCTCGACGTTCATCTCCTCCACGCGGTCTTGCTGTCCTGCTTGTGCACCCCGCGATGTTTGAACTCTGGGGATCAAAAGCGAACGGGCTCATTTGGGGACGCGAGGAGCACAATTTTACCCAATCAAAAACTAGAAAATGAAGCTGTCTGACAATTTTAGTCAATGAAAAGCGTGTATGCGGCGCCAACAAAGATTTTGCTGCATTTGCTTTTTCACAATACAGCAAGGACGCGTGGATGTGTGTGACTGCTAATGACAGGTTGCTATGGAGGTTAGAGCGTGAAGGGCACATACTTGAGCTGCTCGTTGCAGACGACGAACTGGTTCGTCGTGGACTCGTTGTACGGCAGCTTCGGGTCGATCCTGGAGAACTGCTCCCACTGCTCCATGCTACGCTTTGCGCCAAGCGCGTACCGCGCCTCCTCTTCGAGCGGCTCCGTCGCCGCTGTGGATGACACCGGCAGATTCAGCAGCCGCCGGATGCGCCGATTTGATTTCTCTACATCCGCATTGTTGTTGCCGCTGCTGCTCTCTAGTGAAGGTGATGGCTGCCACTCGTATCGTGCGTAGAGAATGTCCTCTGTCGGCGCATAAAAATCGTAGCCGCTGGTCCAGAACCGTGTGGCGCGCGCATACTCGTAGCCGACGGTGATATGAGGAGTGTGTGGGTCGGATCGGATCGCCAACAGTGCCGAGACGGGGCCGAAATGGAATAATTCCGAGTACTGCGATTGGAGCACTGGCGCAAACAGCAGTGCGTTGGTCTTAGGTTTGAGCTCTGGCGGGTTGAACTCCACGACGGCATCGGGAGACTTCGAATGGATACGGGCAGAGCACTGCAAAAGCGTACTGGACGAAGCAGCGGCATCATCTTTCAGGACGAACGATTTCGGCGCAACGCTCAGGATCGCCATGTCGTTCCCGATGCTGTACCATTGCTTGAGCAGCTCCAGATCCCAGTGCTTGATAAACGACAGCGAATAGTCCGCCGAAATGTAGAACTGATCGCGAAATCGCTTCTTGTCCACCATACCTTCGACGAGATGTCTCGCCACCGTCGCCCCTAGTGCTCCCGAGGCATCCCGCTTCGCAAATCGAAGCTGCTTGGAGCGGATCATCTCACGACACAGTTTCGGTTGTTGCTCACAGAATACCTTCACGCACGTATCGTCCTCACCGAAATACGATTCATCGAACACGCGAAAGTGGATGCGCGACGGTAAATACGCCATTGCGTGTGCTTCCGTCATCGCTTGTGCACACGCATGTGCATCACGGTAGTTGGTCATCAGGAACACGATCTGCTTCTCATTGCGGAAGTCCAGGCTCTCGCGCTTCTTCTTTGCTTCCTTCGCTTGCTCTGCCACCAATTGCGCTTCGCCACGCTGTCGCTGCTTGCGCTGCTCGTTCACCGTTCGCTGCACGGCCTTCCGCTCGGCGCCCGCCGCGACACTCCCGATCGTCCACTGCAGCAGCTCGTACAGGAGGACGGCGCTGCAGACGAGCACGACGACCAGCACCACGCGCTTGCGGCGCCTGCGCTCCGCGTTCCTCTCCTGCTGCGCCAGCGCAGACACGCGCGGCAGCGACTGCGGCAGCCCGAGCGCCGACATGGGCGTCTGCGGCATGCGGAACGGCGCCATCACTGTTGGTCAAGTGTGTCTGAACTTTGCCCCCTATGAAAAAATCAACATGGACCAGTATTAAGGGTGTATATGGTATCACAGAGTCGAGTATTCAAGAGTCTACGGTAAGATGCATTCGTTAATATGCTGTATGGTAGGATTGTAGCGCAACATAGTCGTTTGGATAGGCCACACATTTGCTTGGGAGTGAACGGCATATTGATTCCGACAGAACAAAGCAAAATGGCGCTGTTCACGAAGAAGGACCTGGGACTTCTACTGCCAGACGACACGCCTGGCGACCCCGTGTCGCTGCGGTACACAAAGACCAAGTACGCGCGCGTGTCTGCATGGCAGTGCGGCTGTTATAGTATCTGATTCTGTGGCTTATATGTGTGCTGACTGGACGAACACGTTGGTGTAATTGTAGAGAAGCGACGGAGGTGTTTGAGCCATTAAAGCCCAAGGTGGACCCATCCACCAAAGTGACGCGGTATCGCGCGGGCCAAGTGCCTCGTTTCGCGACTGGATACGAAGAAGAGCGCGGGTTTGTGACCGCGAACAGCCAAGTGCGCACGGCGCTGACCAAGAAACCGAGCGGCGGCATTGGCTCAGCTTCTACGGTGTCAGTGGAGAAGGCGCCAGCGGTTCGAAGGCGGTTTGAAGCGCAGGTTGTTGCGAATGCAAAGTCGGAGAAGGCAGCGTCTCCAAAGCGAGGCAGTGGTCGACACAGTGGTCTCTCAGAGGACGAAAGCGAATCGTCCAATGGAGAAGATGTCGCGAATGCGCTGAAAGATTCAAGTTCGGATGAGGACGAAGAAGAATTCAATCGACGTCGTCGTCTTTTGCGTAACAAAATGGCTGAAAAGGAGCGGCAGCAGGAAGGATCCGTGGCGGTGAAGACGGAGCGTCAGGTACGTTGTGCGCGTTTGTTTACTTGCATGATTATTGCGCATATAATGACATTTTTATGCATTGTAGCCTGTAGCTCCGCAGATCATCAAGAAAGCAGGTGCTCCAGCGGCAGCAGCTCCAGCAGCAGCCCAGAAGAGTGATACCGAGTCGTCGGCTGGGTCGAGTGAGTCTGAGTGGGAGACCGATACGGACGATTCGGACGTGGGTGAACAGCTCTTGAAACCCGTGTTCGTGCCGAAGAAAGCGCGCGAGACGCTGAAACGCCAAGAAGAACTGGAAACCGAAGAAGAGCGGAAGCGGCAACAGGAGCTTGAACGACTCGAACAACGAAAGCTGGAGACGCGCAAGTTGGTCGCGGAAGAAATTCGTCGAGAAAAAGAGGAAGGCGATGGTGACGCGGGGATGACCGATGTGGAGATGCCAGACGACACGGATGGCGTGGATCCGGATCAAGAATACAGAGACTGGGAGCTGCGTGAGTTGCGGCGAATCAAAAGGTTTGAGGCGCATGCGTTTGTCGTTTTCTCTATTGCTGTTGAATAAAAAGTGGATGCTGATGCTATTATGCATTTTTTTGTTATTATTCGAACAGAGACCGTGATCGCAAGGAGCAAAAGCGACAGGAGGCTGAGGAGGTCTTGCGCCGAAGAAACATGACCGAAGAAGAGCGGCAAGCGGAAGACAAGTACGTTGATGTGCATGTGCTGCTACGAGATGATTTTAAGCGGAGTGAGTGAAGTTTGTGGTTGTTCCACATTATGCAGGAAACTCAAAAAAGACGTGCCAAAGGAGAAATCAAAGTGGAAGTTCATGCAGAAATACCACCACAAGGGTGTCTTTTACGTTGATGAGACCAGCATTCGCGACAAAGACGATGTCCGCAATCGCGATATCGCTGGTGCCACTCTGGAGGACAAATTCAACAAGGAGATGCTGCCGAAAGTGATGCAAGTCAAGAATTTCGGCCGCGCAGGACAGTAAGTTGTGGCCCCTGCTCTATGATTGCAACTAGCTGACGGGAGAGGACTCATACAAATCTTCTCATGCCTTTGTTGATGACCAGGTCCAAGTACACGCACTTGGCGGATCAAGATACATCGCGGAAGGATTCGCTTTGGGCGCGAAACGACTCGTAAGCTTCCGCTTTCTTCCATATTGGCGTTGTCTGAACTGGCGTGTCTGACGTGTGCGATCTTTTGGTTGTTGATCTCTCTTTATGACAGAATTCGTGAAAAGTACAAGAACAAAATCAGTGGCGTGCGCGACATCGATGGACCCATCAAGCGTCGGAAAAAAGAGTAAATGCGATCCAGAAACTGCGCAACTTGAATCCGTCACTTTGCCATGAAGATCTCCGTCTCCCCTTCCTAGTATACCCATAAAGTTGACAAGCCAGCACTCTCAACATCGCGTCTTTTGTGTGTGTGTCCATGGAAGAGCCCACAAAGAAACCTTTTTTATGTTTATATACAGCCCCACAGCACACACTGCGCTTGCTGTCGAACATGTACTTCATTCATTTGCATCTTTTCCTCTCCGAGAAGAGAAAAGTCGACTACTTAAGTGCTCATGTACGTGGAAATATCGATCTGGTCCGGAAGCTCTGGGATGTTGACTTCGAAACGGGATTGCACCTTCGCAAGCATCTCCGTGTCTTCTTCCGACGAGATGAAACTGATCGACAGACCCTTGGTACCGAAACGACCGGCACGACCCACACGGTGGAGGTATTGGTCACTGTCGTTCGGGAAGTCGTAGTTGATAACGATGTTCACACGCTCGATATCCATACCACGACCGAACAGATCCGTCGTCACCAAGATACGCTTCTGGAAGTCCTTGAAGCTCTTGTATCGCTTGATACGCTCCTCCTGCGACAAGTCCGACGTGATGCAAATCGATGGGAAGTTGCACTCGTTCAACAGACGGTTGAGCTCACGCGCGCGGTTCTTCTTCGACACGAAGATCACCACCTGGTTGAACTCAAGCGCATCCAACAAGTCGTTCAACTTGCGGTTCTTCTCGGATTCTTCCAACTTGATGAAGTACTGCTGAAGACCGTGGAGGGTCAACTTGGTTTCATCATCCACGTAAATTTCCATTGGCTATTGATCACAAAGGAAACAGCAACACAAGTCAGCACACATGCTCACACAGAATCCGAGGCAATCAAAACAGATCACGTACGTCCTGGCAGAATTTACGGCACACAGGGCGGATTTCCTTGCTGAGCGTCGCCGAGAACATCATCACTTGCTTGTCGTGAGGGGTCGAGCGGAAAATCTCTTGTACGTCGCGACGCATGTCTAAACAAACACATATCCGATTAATAAACATCCGAGTGACCCCAGAAGAAAACAGCAGCAAAAAAACGTACCAACAGCTTCGAGCATCTTGTCACATTCATCCATGACGAAGTGCTTGACCTTGTCGAGCTTCAACGTCTTTTCACGGAGCAGACCCAACACACGACCAGGGGTACCCACAAGGATGTGTGGAGGGGTGTTCTTGAGGGTCTCACGGTTTTGCGCGATTGGGACACCTACAAATCAAAATGTTCTAGTTAAACTTCTCTCCAAAGTATGCAAGGCAAGTATTTTTTTCCAGAGAAAATCAGCAGCCTACCTCCGTAGAACACGGCAGTCTTCACATCCAACAAGTACTTGCTGAAACGCTCGTATTCGTGGGCAATTTGGAACGCAAGTTCACGGGTGTGGCAGAGCACGATCACGCTGATCTGGCCAGCAACTGGCTCGATCTATTGACACGAAAAAAATCCAGCATCAGTCTCATTTTTCAAGAAACCCGGCAAATTCCAATTATATGCAATTCTTACCTGGTGAAGAGTCGCCAGCACGAACACGGCAGTCTTACCCATACCGGACTTGGCTTGGCAAATAATGTCCATACCGAGGACAGCTTGAGGGATACATTCGTGTTGCACTATAGAGACATGGTTGGACAGACGATTCCGATGAGCTCTCGATCCGTGTTTCGACGCCGAATACAGCAAAAATCTTCAGACTAACCTTCCGAAGGGTGCTCGAAACCGCAATCCACGACAGCACGGAGACACTCAGGCTTCAAGATGAAATCACGGAAACCGGAACTGTGGATGCCGACGTAGTGACCTCTATACATTTACAAAAATTCCCCACCGCCATCATGACCAGAGTCGCGATCGATCGATTCGTCAATGCGCAGCCACGGACGGAGGACGGATACAGAAGAAGAAGATGTTAACAACCGAGCTTCTCTCTCTCTCTCTCTCTCTCTCTCACGCAGCGCAAACAAGGCATGGGTCGGGTCGGCGCCGCTCGTTCGCGAGGGTGGTTTGTGTGGGTCTCCCTCTCTCCTCGACTCCTTTATTCTCTCTCTCGTCATCGCCGCTCTCCGAAACCGCTGGCCGTGAAGAATACCGAATGATAGATCTCTCTCAAAATCTCATCGATAGACACCCACCAGAGTCGTTCTCATCGCAGTCCACCGAGGAAAGAAGACATCGTCGCATGCGCTCAAAAAGAAGCGCTTGCTGTAGCCGCCCAAAACATTTCGGGCGTGATGAGGGGAAGCGGGACGGATCCTTAACGGGTCGCATCCGTCGAGAGGAAGGAAGACGGGGGAGGACCACACACCACACCACACCACACGCGTCACCGTCACGCCGCAGACGCAAAATAACGAAGGAGGGGGGTCGCAATTTGACATGAAAGCTTACTTCTTGGTGTCTTTGCCCTCGGCTCCCTTGGCAACGTCGTTCGTCTCTTCCTCCTCCTCGTAGTCGACCAACTCTTCGTCAAACTCCTTGTTCTCTTCCCCGGTCATCGTGGCTCACTATAGAAACTTTAAGAGTGAAAAAAAGAAAAGATCTCGCGAGGCGTCTGCTGGAGGATGGTTTCTTGTGGGGTCGTGGGCGAAATCGCAACTGGACAAAGTCAAGCGAGGCGCAGCGAGTGGGTGAGGGAGGGAGGCTTTTTGATTTTGTGGAAAGAAAACTAAAATAACTTACCAACCCAAACCACCGCCGGGAGGGATGACGTGGTGGAGGGACGAGGTGCACAATTCTCAAATCTTCTATTCTACGTGGACCACGCCACGGATTGTTTTGCTGTTTTGGCCAATGAAAACCCGTTTCGCACAAAATCTAAGATCCTACATTTTCTACTTGATGTGGCCCACATTATGAGTCGAACTCATATTTTAACCAATCAGTGGATGAGAGTTCTTGTATTTGAGGAGGTAGGGTATAGAGAGTGCAAACCTTCAAGTGCAAGAAACGGGAGTGCGAGGTGGTGCATCAAACCAACATCGCTGGACGCAAAAGAAAAGAGAAGCAGGAGACGTGGACATGGCGGACGAACGCCCGCCGCCACAGCCAAGTGGTGCGGTGGCAAGTGCGACTACGGGTGCAGCGGACAGCTGTCGAACCGTTCTGATCATTGGTACGTGGCTAGAGGGGGTAGTGTAGACAAAGAAGACACGATCTTCCATGGTGACGACATGAGATGGCTTCTGATTTGTGTGCATTTTATTGTCTTTGGATGGGGACAGATGGTGCATACGCGCACATCGGCGCACGACATTTGGTGCGATTATACGAGTGCTATTACGTGGTGCGGATATGTCTCACTGCGGATGGTTCGCTTATCGAATCGCAATGTGTCTTGTGTGATGTGGTTTGCGGGCGATGACATTGAATGCAACAACAGGAAGGACAACGAATCGACTACATCAAGTTCCGAAGCGTGTTGGAAAACCTCGTTGGTTCACGTCTACGAGGTGTGCACGCGACTAGAATTGCACGAATTGCACTCAAGAGCGCTCCCGTGTGTGATGCTGACGTGTTTTCGTGACTACAGAATGCTGGTTTTTCGACCAGGAGCCAATCTTGCAACGATCATCACATCAGGGCCTCACTGCTCAGTACACAGCGCTGAAGTTGGCGCCTCCGCATGGACCACAGGTACTTGTTTGTGCAGGAAAAACCGATATCAGGACGAAGTGATCAAGAAAATTCGCTCTATCTCTCCAAACGTTGTCGTGCTATTGTCGCCTAGTTTCAGCTGAAGCTCTACGCGATGAAAAAGTACCAATGTAGCTGCAGACGATGCGGTCACCAGTTCAATCAGCTCGTTCAAAAAGGCGTGGACAATGGGTGAGCTTGTGTTTCTGCAGTATTTTTCTCTGTGTGTATTTGTACTGATGAATTTATGTCGTAACTTCGCTTTTCATGTGGTAGAATCGCGACAAAAGTGCTGTCGCTCGCATATGAAAATGTAAGCTCGCTCTCTGGAATTGCCTCAGCCCCTTCAAGACCACATAATTTGCATGTTCTGACGTTGAGATCCTACTTGTGCCCACAGATTTGCGACCGGTTCATTTTGTTTGCTGGTTTGACTTTCACTTGCTGTTTGTGAGGGCTCTGCACCATGTCTCTCTTTGTACTTATATCGCTTCTTTTCTCCATTCTGCAGGTGATGGTGATTTCTACGACTCGCTCAACCTCATTAAGAATGTGCTTCGGAAAGATTTATGGGTTGTTGGTACGTGCTGGCACAGGAAGTTGTCGTGTGTAGTGATTAATTTCGTTTCTAATTGTATGTACGCATCCAGGATATCGCAACACTGTGTCGGCCGATTTGCAGCAGCTTGCATCGCACGTCATATGGGCTGACGAGGTGTGGTCCGAGATCAAGATGCCAGCGACGGCTGGAACGATTGTGCGGCACCACTCGGACGAAGACGTAGCAGATAGTGACGACCAGTCCACTTTGCACCCGCAGAAACGTGGCAAGTATCGTCAGGTTCAACTGATTTCTCAGAAGCAACCACCTGTAGGAGACCGACACGAGCGACGAGATCGCAGTCAATTGCGTCCACGAAATGGTGCAGTGCAGCAGCCTGCAGTAGATCTAGGCAATGAAACCGCGCGAGTGGTCATGCCAACAGCAGCGCCTACCACAACAAGTCGTGCCGAAAAGCGCTTGGCTCGTCGGCGCGGCCTTCGTGCCGCGAAGCATCGCCGAAATGGTAAGTGCTCACACCACGAGGATCATGTGGTGTATGTGCTTTTTGTGCCTGCACCTCATCATTGGTGTCGATGTCTGTCTGTTGCTACAGGAGAGCCAATTTCGTCAAAGGAAGATGTCTTTGGGCAAGACCCTCGACCAAATGCCCTACCACGTCCGGGCATTCTAGGTATTTGGCTGCTGTTTGGGACGATGAGTTTGCTGAGTGTGCAATAACTAGAGCGGCTGTATTTCTTGCAGGGGTTGGTCCGAGAGGAAATGGGGGAAACGAGGCTCGGGAGGAAGAAGAAAAAGACCGGAAAGCGCCGATCGCGCCACTCTCGTTTGCGTTGTCTGATGTCAGTAGCTCCGAAGAAGACGAAGCGTTTCCGGAGACAAAGCGGAAGCAAATCACGGTCATCGACCTGGCATCGGATACCGAAAGCGACTGATGCATAGTTAAGGAAAAGGGAGGAGGGCATGTTAGTTTTTGGGCTCTTCTGGTGGTGAATTGGTGGTGGGTATTGGTCATTGGAGAGGAATGCGGAACTGTTTGTTGCCGATGGCTACGTGCACTGTCGTGATGACGGTGTTCCATGGCTCGCGCTCGTCGAGAGAGAGCAGCACTTTGTGGACTTGATCTTGCGTGACCTGGGTTGCGAGGGAATCTCCGAAAGCCGACGCAATGCTGACATGTGGAATGGGGTCCTGCCATCATTTTGAGAAAGAGAGAAAGACAGAAACACACAGCCATCGTCAGCAAACAGTTCCCATCAGTGTTTGTGCTTTGAGGTGACGCACCTACAGCGAATATGCAGCTATTGCACGTAGTGCGTACCTCATAATACATGGGCTGTGCGAACTGCCGCATGCATTTGTCGACGCATTTCAGTATGTTGAGCACCTCTTTGTGTCCATTAACGACGCGCAGCGCGAGAAACGACCGCGTCTTGTCGTCATTGCATAAGATCGTCGCGCCGTGAAGCGAAAGCGAGAACCGCCGGCGCCACTTGAGTGCGGCGTGCAGCTCATCCACGAACGGCTCGATCTGGTCGTACGTGAGCACGAATGGACGCGAGAGGCTGAGGTGGTGCGCGTCGTCGCCACCACTTCCCATGGGCACCAGCTCGACTCCGCTCTCGCTGGTCACTCGCTCAACGAGTTTGCTGCAGAGCGAGCGGAAGGCGCCATCTGCGCTGATGGTGATGCTCACGTGGCTCGGCCAATTGCCGTCGACGTGCGGGAACGCGCGCGTCCATTGCGGCGGCTCCGACGACGACCCGCGCTTCCGCTTCTGCCCCACTGCACCATCATCACGACCACCCGCGTCGCTGTCGTCTTCGCTGTCGCTGCTAGACGCAACGTGCTCTTCTTCCTCTACACCTGAGCTTTCCGACGAAGACTCGTAGCACGCGACGATCGCATCCATTTCTGTAGATGTGTGTGTGTATGGCTGCTTCTCAAAGAAAGACGAAATGGTGGTAAGAAGCATATGGTGAGGGCGGACGAGAACAATGGAAATCGTTAGAAGACAAACGTCAAACAAGAAATATCTCATTGTGCGTGTGATGTATTCTTATGCAGCTAGTGTCTCGAATTTAGGCATGTCGAGGCGAAAATGGTTGATGCGTCCACAAAGAAAACTCGCATTCACGCAGCCAAACTACGCCGCGTCTTCGAGGGCGAGTTCATCGATTTGGGCATCCGTTGGCGGCCGCCCTGTGATCAACTGCAAGTGCACAACACATCACGAAAGCGGCGGTGAGGACGCACATACACTCAACCCCACGTAGACCCACAATCCATTTTAGATTCCTACCTTGCATACGAAATTGAGGATCTGCACTTTGCCCACTTCCAAGTGCGTTCGCGCTCCATAGGTGTAGAATCGCACTTTTTTCAGATCGGCGTCGATCTCGGTACTCGATTGTAAATATCTGCACGCCATCATGCACAGAAAGTGAGAGATGTGCGCGATCCCATAATAACGGATTGAGATACGTACAATTGGGTTTCGAATGTTTTCAAGAGATTGGCGACATCACCTAGCGCGGCGTGGTCGCGGGTCGGCTTGATGGACGAGTCCAGAAGCGCCAATTGCTTCCACAGATCATCTAAACCAGTGAGATCACATGTTGATGCCACAAGATCAGTCGTCAGAACAGAGCACTACACGTGTTGCGACGATAGCAGGGCTCATACCTTCGGAGATGCGTCTTGCTGGCGCACACCATAGCAGTCCGAGAATCATCATCAGGAAGCCGCGAGACGCCGACTTGCCCGTTTTGTTCATCAGCAGCAGATGCTCTTGTGACGTCTGCGCATTCAGCACAATGTACAGCTCCTTCGACGAGCTGTCGTCCACTGCGACAACGCGGTATCCAAACACGCTCTCGAGCTGCTGCTTCGCCTTTTGAAAAAAGTACCTCGAGATGTTCTTGTGTTTCGGGAACACGTCCTTGCTGATGTCCGCAAACTTGATCGGCAGCTTTAGACTCGCCTTGTAGAGCATATATCGCACAAGCAGAGCACTCAGGTCTTCAATCGTCTTGGTCGACATCTGGCCGACGCGCGCCGGCATCGCGTTCGCCTTTGTCTTTTCGCTGCTTTCCTGTGTATCTGCTGGTTGGCTCTCGCTGAGCTGCAGAGCGTAATCCGGCTGGGTAAAGTCCAGCATCCCGTCTTCTTCTTCCTCTTCCTCTTCGTCATCTACTTCTTCTCCATCATCGCGGCTGCTACTTGCATTCGTACGCGCACTGCTTCCTTGAGAGCGCGCAGTTGGCTGCACCTCCTCATCGCTGTCCGAGAGAACCTGCTCGTCGTCGTCTTCGCTTTCTTCCACACCTACAGAACACACACAGTTGAGCCGCACGCTCTCATGGCCAACACACACAGCAACCAGACAGCACGCCACACGTACGCTGACGCGCGGTCTTGCGCTTGCGCTCGACCAACACGCGACCGCGCTTCATGTCTGTCCTCCACTGCTCTTTATGGCAGAAGCTTTGGTCACCATTTTGGTTCCCGCGCTTTTTGGTTACGCTGCGCTCAGCGTAACCGCGTAACCCATTCGGTGACTTACTTTGAAAAACACAAAGTCCACCTTTGTGAACCCTTTGGTCACAACCGTGCAGACTACTGCCACATGGCAAGAATGGCGCACAAAATGGAAATGAACCATGCAGCATGTTGGAGCAAACGAAGCGAAGTATGCACGCAAAACTACAGCGGTGTTGGTGTACACTACGGTGCTTTATGCATGGCAGGTGCTCCCTACACTACAAGCGCTTGGGCTTCGCATGGCGTAGCGGATGGGACGGCTGGTGGCGGATTGCTGGGTCTCGTTGCGGGCTGAGGAAGCCGCAGACTCGCTGCTTGACCCAGTCGCGCATCAGCGGTAGGATCTCGCGCGACGCGGGGTCCTTGAACAGCGAATAGACGAAGTAACCGAGAACAGGCAGGATCAAGAGCGCGTACACGATTCCGATGAACCGCCAGAACTCCTCCATGGACGAGATCGAGTTCGGATTCCGCTTGACGGCGGCGCGCGATCCGAGTGCACCAGCACAGGAGCAAGCATTGCGCAGTTGTCTTCATTGCTGCAAGAGCTCAACGGCTGAGTGGACTGTCGAGGGGCGAATGCGAACTGAATGGAGCGCTCGACCACTCTCAAAGGCACGGGGCAAGCGACGCTCCAAGCAGGTGCGCGCGTGACTATTTTTTGCCAACCACAGCATCTTGCTTATGGATGCTCACTCTCTTCCACTTTCAACATTAGCGCAATCTTGAGCCTGTTTGAAGTCTAAGCGGACATGACGTTGAAAGATCGTGCAATGTGCTCAAAGCGAGCATTATGCCATTGCTCAATCAAGACCTCTTTAAAGCAAGACACGCCAAGACGCGCAGCATTTGTGCATAACGAGACCTCAGTAAAGCGCCTGATTTGAGGTTGCGCTTCGTCGACGCGAGCAGGTTTCAGGACCAAAGCGCTTTTGAAAAAAGCTACTTGACAGTCCAAGTCGCTAGACGCTGGGGTGGTTCCTAGCTGCAAGATCAGAACTCGACGATGGCCAGGTGACCTTGAAGCAGTTTATATGTCGGGCCAGATACAGAAGGTTGGAGACGAGAAAAGATCACGTTCGAACGACAAGATTTCCGTAGCTCCTTTTGAAAGATTGTCGTCTTCAGTGCCCTGGACCAGGAAACTTGCAGTCAGTCTGCGTCGACTGATTGGATTGGGTGGCTATTTCGGAGGCAGTGTGGTAAGATGAGCCGATCCTGTCGCTAAATGCAGCGAATGAGAATGCACAGAGAGTGATCTGTGCTCTGCACCAAGGGTTATGCGCCAATTGGACAGTGTTCGTCCTGATTTGGCAGCGGCGTGTGTTTATACGGCTATCGTTGCACCTCGAGCCGAGGAAAACAGTTCCCCAGAAGCTATTTTTGCGGCCGCAAGTGAGGCGTTCAGTCTCTTTTGTATTGGGGTCTTCGATCAACGCATCGAGGTTTCATTTTTAAACTTGGCGCTAAAATCTGCCCGAGAGCGGCTCGCGAAACGCGCAGCTCCTCTCCCGACACATTCCCGCCCCCAGAAAACTCAACCGAATCAAGCGCATGCTGCAGCAAGAGACAATCAAACGAACGCGGCGGATCAGCGAGAATGGGACTCTGTGCATCTCAGCTCTCAGAGGGGGACAAAGCCGCGTACGCCAAGTCGCGCGAGCTCGATGCGAAAAATGAAGAAGCCCACCGTGCAGAGCAAGAGAAAGTCAAGCTGCTCCTTCTAGGCGCAGGTGAGTCCGGAAAAAGCACGGTCTTCAAGCAAATGAAGGTAAGACATGGCTTGCCTTTGGTTTGTATTGATCTCTGTGAAGATGATGCTCATTGCCTCCATTTGTTTTCTTGAAACTTGCAGATTCTGTGTGGTGCCCCATTGACAGAAGAAGAGAAGCGGCATTGCACGCCGATTATCTATAACAATGTCATCACGTCCATGAAGATCTTGATCGAGCAGTGCATAGAACTAAAGCTCAAGGGCGAGGTGCAGTGCGTACAGGACTTTGATGACATCCGAGCGATCAGCGACGAAGCCGAAGTGACTCCAGTCGTCGGTTAAAAGGTCAAGAACCTCTGGAGCGACCCGGGCATTGTCGCGACGTGGACGCGACGGGCCGAGTTCCAGATCGTCGAGTCGGTGAAATACTACTTTAACGACATTGATCGCATCATGCGCGACGACTACTCTGCGACACAACAAGACATGCTCTATGCTCGTGTGCGGACGTCTGGTATCGTCGAAGAACGGTACCAGATCGGCGGTGCAACGTTCGTGATGTACGATGTCGGCGGACAGCGTAACGAACGCAAGAAGTGGATCCACTGTTTCGAAGATGTGACGGCTGTGATCTTCGTCGCCGCGCTGAGTGAGTACGACCAATCGTTGTACGAAGACGCGTCGACGAACCGTATGATCGAAGCCATCACGCTGTTCGACGAGATTATCAACAACAAGTTTTTCCTCAACTCGGCGGTGATCCTGTTCCTGAATAAGAAGGACTTGTTCCAAGACAAAATCAAGAAAGTCGACCCAAAGAGCGTCGAAGTGTTCAAGGACTTCCCCGGTGGCCTTGGCGACTACGAGCTCGGTGTCCAGT
Source organism: Globisporangium splendens (assembly GCA_006386115.1). Lineage (NCBI taxonomy): Eukaryota > Oomycota > Peronosporomycetes > Pythiales > Pythiaceae > Globisporangium > Globisporangium splendens. The sequence continues at coordinate 753,405 of VFIW01000011.1, forward strand.
ACTTCCTGGGCAAGTTTATGGAGATGAACCGCCAGCCAGAGAAGGAGATCTACCACCACGTTACGTGCGCCACAGATTCCCAGAATGTGCAAGTCGTGTTTAACGCATGCAAGGACATTATTTTAAAGCAGAACATCAAGGGATCAGGCTTCATGTAGACAGCGAGTGGGGGAACGAGACCCCTACTACAAACACAACACCAAGAACGCCGTGACCAGCTTCAGCATTTTCCTTTTGTAATTCAGTTGGAGACGGGAAGACGAAGGCTGCGGGGACAGACTGTTCTATTGCACGAGTGTGTAGATATATTCCACCACGAACTTCATTTCTAAAAAGCTTTGCATTCACCACTTTACTCTTTCTATTTTCACCAGCAAGGGCAACAGCTTGCAATGCACTCAATGAAAACCAACATGCAACACCAACTGGGATAATTCATAGCCATCATTGTACCATTTGAAACCCAGCATACTACTCCGCGTTTCCCATCGTTAACAGCGGCTACGACCCGTTTGAGACTTCCGCAGGCCTGCTGCTCCTTTTGTTTCACTCGACCAGAGGTGCTGACAGCAAACAGGCGGAGAGCCCAAGTGCATTGCACACAAATGAAAAGCACGGCAACTGGGAAACCCGCATGATTGTGTGCACTCATCAGTGTACCCATTTAAATCTTGCATGCACAACTATGCCTTTCCCATGAGCGATGAACACGTGCGAGCAACACAGGTCTGCTGCCCACTTTCCCAGTTCACCAGCGTTCAGTGGACAAGCAGACAGCGAGCGCGCTTGCATTAGATGCACACACACATACACAGGACAGACACACCAATCGGCAGAGCTCATGGTCATCACCATCGAATGTACCCATTCGCACCCCCTCTAAATCGATGTTCCCGCCAAAAACTTCTTGCGTCTCGTTTCTGTTCGTTGTGCGATCTGTTCAATCAGAGCGCAAGGAAGCTCTGGAGAGAAAACTTCCGCCAATCATAACGATCCAAATTTCCACACGCCAATCATATCCTCTACAGCGTTCCCAGTGCGACTGCGTGATGGCGCTTGAACGCATCCACCCTTTGATCCAATTTTGCTTGGACATCTCGAAAGCTCATTCCTCAATTTTCTGAGTTTCAAGTCAATCATCGAAAATGGCCAAGACCCCAAGCAAGAAGGCAGCGAAGACTCCCGCGAAGGCTGGCGCCAAGGGAAAGGGCAAGGGCAAGAAGCGTGTCGAATCGTACTCGACGTACATCTACAAGGTGCTCCGCCAGGTGCACCCGGAGACGGGTATCTCGAAGCGCGGTATGTCGATCATGAACTCGTTCATCAACGATATTTTCGAGCGCATCGCGTCGGAAGCCGGCAAGTTGTCGCGTTACAACAAGAAGTCTACTTTGTCTTCGCGTGAGATCCAGACGGCTGTGCGTTTGATGCTCCCTGGCGAGTTGGCGAAGCACGCGGTGTCGGAAGGTACGAAGGCTGTGACCAAGTACACGTCGTCGGCTTAAGCGAGCAGTTTCTCATTTCCATGAGCGCAATATTGCAACATTCGAATTGTCTGTGGCTTACTGATGTGAGATCCATGGAGGTTCATTTCTCTCTACACTGGTGTTTATTAACACCACCCTTTGCAAAAGATCATTGAAATCATGTCGAATACTGTGTAGCAGTGTGTGAATCACCGAGTAAATTATGAGTCAGCAGCTAGTTTGGTACAAGTGTCTTAGCGTTTGATCCATTGGCGCGTGGGTACCCAAGCAGCATGTCGTTGCAAAGTCGAGTGTGCGTAAGAGCAGCAGGTCGTTATCTCGTTCAACAGTTTGCGAAGAAATGATACAAAGATCTCCAATGGACTCAAAGCCATTGTCGCTGTTCGCTCTACTGTAAATGCGGAGCGGTACTGCCTTCACTACAGCAATGGATTCATTTGAGCGCTTTTCTTTCGATAGTGAGTTTTAACGCAGCAAACGAACGGGGCGATGACGATCTTTGAAGGGCATGCAGTGGCAGTTCGCATGCCTCAACGTTTTCGTCCATTGTGGACGCCTTATAAAAGAGCGAATCATTCGACGTTCCCTTGTTCAACGACTGGGACCACGACCGACATGATTCATAAGAACACTCGCAAATTATGGATGGTTGCAGTGTGCGACTTTCTGTCTATACATGTACAGCAAGCTGGCACCGCGATGACTACGACCACACACCTTGAAGACAATCTCACCTCCACTGCTGTCTGGTAGTGCAGAACGGATCCCTCATGGCGCCGAGCGAAGGTCATCGCACTAGACTGCGTTAAATCGACGATGGCTGACCACTCAACAAACGATATCGCTCTTCAAGAGGAGAAATTAACCACACGCACCAGATCCACTGGTGTGTAAACCCTCTAACCAGTGATTCGTTGCTTCATTTGTATTGAGATCTTTCGATCGCTGCTAAATTGTGCACTTGAAGAACAGCGGTGAAGTGCGTGTTGTGTGGGGGAAATGAAAGCTGATGACGCTCAACACGCCCCCTCCCATTGTCAGCAAAGCAGGATCCACACACACACACACACACAAACAAACGCAATGCTGCTCACTTTATGACTGAGAGATGATGGCTGGACCTGCGCAATAGACACGGCGAGCCAGTAAACGCCCCCAACGAGATGATGACCCGCTCTCTTGAGCAGCGTCCCATTCTCACGCTCTATGCCTTTCTCTCTGCCAGCAGCATACTGGAGAAAGCGATTACTGCACTCCAAGCGCACACAGTGAGCCAGTATGCGATTGTGGGCTGCCATTCGAAGAAGTTGGAATAAGGGGCGAAATACTGACGTTCGTGCGCATATTCACTTTTTGTTGTTGTTGTTGGAAATTTTGGCATCTCCCACTACAATGGCACTCCTCCTGTGTCCATTTGTACTTGGAGTTTGTATGTGTGGATAGCCACAACAGTGAATGTTGATAAACATGGAGAACTGAGTTCAAATCGAGTCGCTCGATCCTTGCTGATGATGGATGCGCCAGGCACGAATTTGAAGTAAAGACTTGAACACACCAGCTGCAACCTGCGTAAGAAGCGCAATAACATGGCTATCATAGATAACTTCCTTCTCAGATAGATACGCTTCAAATTTCGTCATTATTTATTGTCCTATGGTCAAATCACTTTGCTCTCTAGATCTTGATATCTTGTAATGATTTGCAATAATCTAATCTTGATAGTGCGACCCCATCCTTCTATTCGGAGGAGCCCTCTCTCATTTGCTTCCCCTTCAAGTCCGGTGCTCTGTTCGGTCACGTGCTCTCTGACTCTTCCTTCCATCAGGCTCTTCTTTCCCGAAAAGCAGGGGCCACTATTCGAGTCCCAAATCTGTCGCATACAAACGTTCATATAAAATCGCATCCTCCACCGTCAGCCCATCTGCACGATCGCACGACAACACACATACACATAGGCGACTTGGCGAAGGAAGCGGGGCATGTGGCGCCACCATCGGCTATTCTAAAAACCAGCCCCGCAGGATCTCACGACGAAGAAGAAGAAGAGAAGAGAGAGATGCACACACACACACCTGGCAGCACCGCCACACATCAAATAGACGACATGGTGCCGGATCTGCTGCGCGTCGTGCCGCTCAAGATCCACGTGCGCAACGCCACGCAGACCAACGGCGAGCCCCCCGTGGTGCGTAAAGCTTCTCTATTAGCAGTAGGTAATGCATGTGCGCTTGTGTGTCGTGCGATATGCTGATGTTGGTGGCGTGTATGCTGTTTCCCTTTATCTTGTTTATAGTATGAGATTTTCTGTCGATGGCGTCAGGAGAAGCAGAAGCTCGACGATTCGTTTATTTACACCGAATGGAGCGTCTGGAAGACTTACGAGGAGTTCCAGGCGCTTGACACGGCGCTGCGCACGCAGCGCCACTGCCGCTTCGCCAAGATGATGGTCACGGTCGCGTTCGCGCCCATACACCGCGTGCGCATGTTTTTCCACCAGGACCAGTCCGCCAAGTTCCTCGAGAAGCGCCAGAAGGAACTCGACTATTACATGCAGCGCATCCTGTTGTTCTCGGAAGTGGGCGAGTTCGTGTCGGGCAAGGGCTCGAAGGTGCTCGCGCAGTTCATTAACGCCGAGGCGTACGTGGACTGCACGCGGCTATTTGGCTCCCGCTCAGACAGTGGGGTATCGTCCGTGTCGCCAACGGCGCTCTTGCTTCTTGACCGCGAGTCCAGGGAGATCGGCAACTCGGGTAGTGTGCTGCGCACGCTCAACGTCGACATGCACGCCGCGTTCTCGCCATCGAGCTCGCACGCGTCATCAAATGCGACGGCGGCGTCGTCAGAAAAAATCCGTGGAAATGGTGGAGGCAGCGGCTCCCGGAAACAGATGAAACAGGAAATTGAAGACGAGCTGGTGCTCCGGTTTGGGGAGCACCCGTTGAAGCGGTTCAAGAAGCGCGCGCGTGCGTTCCGCAAGGAGAACGACTCGATCGTCGCTGCGCGCGAGTTTTCCAAGTACGTGAGAGATGAGTTCGATACCGAGTTTGCGGCGTGGCTGCTGCAGAAGTTCATGAAGACACTCAAACATGAGGACAAGCGGTCGGCGCTGAAGACAGTGGTGGGAGATCTTCTCCTCCACGACGACGACGATGAAGACGAAGCGACCCGGAAAGCGCGGAAAGCGGAACTCAAGATGGCGCAGCGCCAGTCGAGTGTCGACAAGCGGGAGCCGTCGTTCTCGTCGTCGTCGACATCGACGAGATTGTCCCGGAAACAGAGCAGCAAGCAGATTTTGTCGCGTGTGGAGCAGTACGCGAACGGCAACGACGACCACGTCGTGTCCTTCAAGGTCGCTGCCAAGGCGCTCGGCAACCAGGAGATGACGACCAAGCAGTTTGTGTCGTTTGTGCGCGCGACGTTCGGCCGACAAGACGCGCAGGAGATTTTGTTTCTCGTGATGGAGGGCGTGCCGCTCCCGCATGTCCAGGACGAGCTGAGAGAACTGCTCGGGGTGTAGCCGCGAAGCAGAACGAGAATCCTCCGAGTCTTCTCCGCATGTCGTGGGTGTTTTGCGAAGTTGGCAGTAGCTGATGAAGAAGTCGAAAGTGTTGTTTTTTTGGGGATGGATGGAGGGAGAAGGAGATTTGGAAAGTGTGGTCTTTTGCTTTCTCGATCGAAGAGAAACAATTGGAGAGAGCATTCGACACGTACGTGCGTGCACACACAAGAAGAGTAAGATCCCTGGCGCCAAGAGGACGCGTCAGAGAAAACCTGTAGTTGTAGAAAACTAAGATATATATACACTTATCTATGCATTCGTTACTTGAAACCACGTCTTGCATGATGTGTCACGTTGCTTTTATCATGCTTGAAACACAGAGGACTGCTTGCGCTTTTCTTCAACCGGAACGAGAATAGCAAATCGACCCAAGATTGAGAAGTGTGGAGGATAGACACAAGTTTGCACACACTGGCAATTGAGCGGGGAGAACTGTCAAAGTGGAGACGAAATCACTTATAACAAACGAGCTTCAGCATAATCCAGTTTTGCACGTTTGACTTACTTGGCGACGAGAGACGATGCCCACAAACTCTATGATGCAGACAATATTTCGTCGACTTTGAGCACAAACTCCTTGAGTTCTTGCTTTTGCATCTTTGGACCGACTCCATTCTTGATTAGATTGACGAGTCGCAGCTTGGAGTACAGTCCCTGCATAAAGCAAGCCAAACGGTCAATAAGTAACCAAAACATTTTCCTTGTTCTGAAGACACTTCCTTTTTCGCAGGCTCACCTTGTTTTCTTTGATCCATTGCAGCAAATCCACGTCGTCGTAATAAAACGCCTTGATGTAGTTGTTGACATACTCTCGACCTCGTGGCACAGCCGTGCTGCTGATGTGGTTGATAAGATCCAAGCCATTTTGAAGCGCATGGAGATCCATCGACATCAGCGCACGACCCTGGGGAGTGCACTTTGGGACACCAGCAAACCCATCGAGAAGCGTTTCCATGATGGTTTGCACCATGCCCGACCAGATTTCTTCACGCGCGTCTACAGGTATGGAGCCGTCCGCCAGGATTTGCAGTCCACCCCACGCTTCACCACATTTTTGGACGAGGTGGACAATGTACTCGTTGTGGTGCTCACTGATATACTCGATATCCCACGAAATCTGGTTGATCCGTTGGAGCACGCTTGGCACATCGACGAGCTTCGTTGCGATGCTCTTGTACATGAAGCTTCTCAGTTCATCAGCGAGGGCTTTGTTACGAGCGTAGAGGTCTTCCATCAAGCAATGATAACGATCTGGGAGATACGAGCGCGCAGTCGCTTCAATCGCCTTCAGCAACCGAACTTGCGTGCAGACGACCTCGCAAGCAATACATCGCTCAGCGAGACCGTACAAATTGGTTTCATTCGCGTGCTCCAGCGCACTAGGTACGCGTGTGATTCTCCGCAATGTGATCGCCTTTTCCACAATATCTGCACGCTTGTTCCCATGAGGTTTCACTGTGTCGGGGAATAACGCAATCGAGGTTTGTAGAAACGTCTCGCCAGTATGCATCTCTTCTGCAATCCGACAGATATTGATCTTCAGTCCGTTCCATCGCCCCAAACCCGCACCATCGTCGCTTCGTTCACGGAAAAGGTGAATTATGGTTTCTTGATCGAGGAAGCTTGTAAACACAGCGAACGAGTAAAACTCAAAAAGTCGGTTCAGCATCAGCATGATGTCCCACGCAATGGCAGGCAAGTGCTCCATCATCTTCAAGTAGACACCGCAAAAACTACAAAGCGATAAGGAGGCGCATACATAGTTAGTCTGAGAAACTCAAGCTCGTATAACAAAAGGGATGGCCATCGCAATGGTTCGCACCGAATAAATCCCGACAATGTCGATGAATTCAGCACAAGCTCGTGTTCGTCTCCAAGTACTGAATCCTCTTGATTGTTGTTCTCAGTATCTTCATGTCCGGCTTTTTCCGTCTTCACAGCAATCGGTCGTTTTTCGTACTGAAAACGAATACCTGTGTCAAGTGACAACCATTGGCTGGAGTTGGACGCGCTGAATGGGTTGCCGTCAGCATGGAACGATGGGAAAACGCGACGAGCATAGATCGGGTCCATTGTAAACTCCTCCCTTGCCTTCATCTCGAAACGATACCCGCTTCGTTTTTCGATGAGGCGCATCAGCCCGATGTCGCTATCGCCATCTTCGAGGTGTGTCATAACCCGTTGCCAGTTCTCCGTGTCCAACAGCATTCTAATGAGCTCGGTGTTATCGTCATGAAGTGCACTCAGGTACTGCTCACATTTAATACGAATGCATGATCGCAACCTGCGCAAAAAAAAGCCAACAGTGTTAATCTTTCGTGCATCTTCAACGCGTTGGCGCATTGCTACTTACTTTGTGGCCGCAGCTCCAGTAAACTCCTCGCCGATATTAATGAACGTGTTTGTGGCATGAGAGAGTGCGATGATATGCTCCATTTTGAAACCTGAAACATTGCCAAAAAAGTAAACAGCGTGAGCAACCTGGAAGTTAATCAACATCTCATTATCAACACTCACCGTATGTCATGTCCAAGCGATCAAGGACTTCCATGACATTTTGCTGCATGTTTTCCCACACGATTTTTCGATACCGCAACAGTGTCATACCGGTTTCGCAAAGGATTTGACTGTATGGCGATCTCTGCGTCGTACTGCTTTCACTTGAGATACTGCTGCTTCGCTTTGTTCGCGGTGATAAAAGCTTCCTCAGTCTTCCACCAAACGCTTTGTCTCCTGACGCAAAACCATCTTCGTTGTTGTGGTGCTCATTTTCCTCGTTGGACTCATCGTCGTCGCCGTCATCATCGTCGTCGTCATCGTCGATCCCACATCGATGCAGATACTCTAAATCATCGTTTTTGGGGTTAAACGGGTCACGGTGCCACTGAACCAGCAGGTAGAAGGTGTGCATCAAATTCGTCAAACGTTCAAAGCATTGCGTCACGTCGTCGATTGCCTTTGCTGCTGGTGAGAGTCCATTTTGGTCTTTCTTGCTTCGCTTATGTAGCGCCTTTTTCTTCCCTTTCGACTTCTTTGGCGATTTTTTCTGGTCAAATCGGCGCGATACAAACTGCCTGGTGATGTCGTCGATACAGCGGACGATGATTTCGGGGATGTTGGACAAGACCTCGTTCAGACTCAACGACGAAAACTCAAAACCAAGGTTCTCAGAATGCTCGGCAAGTGTAATGTATGCGTGAAGAAGTTCCTTGTACTGCAATGGATCAAAGTGCTCCGCGACCTTCCGCAACGACTGAGCAATCCAACGCGGGAGAACAAGGTGTGTCAATATGTAATTACAGAAGAAACAAAGCAACAAGATTCAGCCATGCCTACCTTGTCAAACTGTTGCCTCAACTCTGGTATGAAATCTTGGATTCGATGGGCCAGCTTTTTCAAAATGTGGAGCTCATGCAGATTCGCGGTCGAGAGCTGTTTTCGTAATCCAATACAAATATCCACCTACGATATGACGCACACATGAGTCCATAATTAATAACAGACGGCACCCATAACTTGCAAAAACTTGCTCACCGCGATCGTAAAGCTGTTGTTTTGCAGCGCATCGTTCATTCTCTGCTCCTCTTCAAATAACTCCAGCACCTGGTTGCCCGAGTCAATAATCTACTTGTACAAGTGGCGGTTTGCTGTTAGTACGATCCAAATTCAGCTGTTATATCCAGCTACATGCATACCTCTTCCACGCGATCTCGGTTTCGTTTGAGCTTCACGATCTCCAGCGCACTGCATATACAGCGTCATTGTTAGCTGCGTACGGCGAATATTGGCGTGAATGACTTTTCCTTTCAAACCTGAGAATGAGATCGTTTTTCGCTGTTGTGAGCAACCGACGGCCATTTTTCACATGAATCTGCGCGCGCACCAAATCTAAATCCACCTCCTGCACTTGCTTCATTCCTTGAATAAATGAATCGTGGTTGGCGCGAACATCGTCGGCCAGTTTCGATACAATCACGTCCTTTGCGACATCAACAGCACTGATTTCGGTTCGTAGGAAGAGGTCTAATTCGTCCTGGCTCGTTGGAATGTTTTCCTGGGACATCCATGCACTCGTCAGATACACCCACACACACACTGCGACATTGTGAGCCTAACTCGTGAAGAAGATACCAGCATAAACGCGACAGCATCAAAGCTCTCCGTGAAAAAGCGCGGATCCAACGTGGTCAGAATATCGTCATCGTACTGTGGCACCAACACAGAGAGTGCATTCTGTCGTCCGCAAACATACACAGAGCAAACACAACTCAACGGTTAGTACCAAATAGAGAAAGACATCGCAAGCATAACGTCATCTTCATCCATCGCCCACAGTGTTTCTCTCACCATGGGCTCAGGCTCCGCGGATGCTGGCAGCGTGCTCTTCCACTGAGTGTAGAATGAGCCATCGCGACCCACACTCGCACCGCCACTCTCGTCGCCTTCTTCTCCTTCTTCCTCCATCATACTACTCGCATTCGCATTGCGTGGCGACTTTGTGAACATCTTGGCCGGTGCGAATTTCTTCATCCACTGCTTGTCCTTGAGCGCCGAGAGCGACGGCAGCTCGTCGAGCAGCTCCTTGATGTCCATCGCCTTGCGCTGTTTGGACGGCGTCGCAGGCGCAGGCACGTCCTCCGTCGTCTGCTGCGCTGCTTTAGAGTTGACGGCAGGTGGCGTCGCGTCGCCTACACGCCCGTTCACCCACGCGTTCATTTCCATCGTCTTTCCTGCAGGAGTTGAAGCCAATGGCATTTGTGTCAGCCCTGCATTTTGGGTTGCGAATATCGTTTGTCACAGGTAAAACCTGTCTACCTCTCGTATCACATATATTGTTGCTCTTTAACATCTACTCGATATCATAGTTTGTCATGACGAGTGCCTTTTCATAGATTATCTTCTTGAAGAGGTTTATGGTATAAAGGAGGTATTTCTGAGTGGTTTTGCATCTGATATGACGGGTTCTCGAGTCGAGAATCTCGACCCACCGCACGCTCAAAATCCTTTCGAACTTTGGAACGCCACACAATCCAAGAGCAAAGGCACAAGAGTAGATCATGAGCAGTGAGAGCGTGAGCGTGGGCGAGCGCCACCAGGTGTCGGACGCCACCAAGGCGCGCGCAGAGGAGCTCAAGACCGAAGGCAACGCGGCGCTCGCGCAGTTCAAGTTCGCCACGGCCGTCGAGCTCTACTCCAAGGCTATTGAGCTCTTCCCGACCGCGATCTATTATGCCAACCGCGCGGCCGCCCACATGAAGACCGAGAGCTACGGGCTCGCGATCGACGACGCGTCAGCGGCCATTGAGGCTGAGCCGAGTTACATCAAAGGTGCGTTGCATTCTTGTCATTGTTGAAGGTGTGCATGTGGATGGTGGTTTAACACTGCCTGATTGCTGTGTCAGCGTACTACCGACGCGGATCGGCCGAGTTGGCGCTTGGCCATCACAAGAAGGCCATCAAGGACTTTAAGCTCGTTGTGCGCATGAAGCCGCAGGACAAGGATGCGCGCGCGAAACTGAAATTGTGCGAGAAGATCATCAAAGAGGCTGCTTTCGCCGCTGCGATCCAGTCGGAACGCAACCTCCCGCTCTCCGAGACCATCGATGTGAACGGGATCGGTGCGTAAATGCTTGGGTCTTATTACCTTCGATGTTGATGCAATTCGCGAACTCTCCTGTGCTTTTGTGTGGTAACCTAACAGTCGTTGATCCATCCTACGATGGTCCGCACCTCGCCGCGGAACCAACGGCAACGAAGCCGGATTTTGTCGTCGCGTTGATGGATCGATTCAAGCGCGGCAAGTTGCTGCACCGCAAGTATGTGATCCAGATCCTGTTGGCGATGAAAAACATTTTCTCGAGCCTACCATCTCTTCTTCGCGTGTCGCTGCCAGAGACCGCCGATGCGCATATCACGGTCTGCGGTGACACCCACGGCCAGTTCTACGATGTGTGCAACATTTTCGCGCTTAATGGGATGCCGTCGGAGACGAATCCATATTTATTCAACGGGGACTTTGTGGATCGCGGCTCGTTCTCGTTCGAAGTGGTGTTGACGCTCTTTGCGATGAAGATGGTGTTCCCGAATCACGTCCACCTGCTCCGTGGCAACCACGAGTCGAAGAACATGAACAAGATTTACGGCTTTGAGGGTGAAGTCAAGCACAAGTACGACGACACGGTCATGCAGCTGTTCACGGAAGTATTCAATTGGCTCCCGCTCGCGGCGGTGCTCGAGGACAAGGTGCTCGTGGTCCACGGCGGCCTCTTCAGTGATGAGAACGTGACGCTCGCGGACATTGAGAAGATCGACCGAAACCGCGAGCCACCAGAGAGTGGACTCATGAGCGACCTCATGTGGAGTGACCCTCAGCCGTTCCCGGGCCGTGGCCCAAGCAAGCGTGGTATCGGTCTCTCGTTTGGTCCCGACATCACCAAGGCGTTCTTGGCTTTCAACAACTTGGGTACGTGCGATGATTGCTGCTTTTTCCTGTGTGTTTTTGTTTCTGTTTACTCAATGTGCTGTTTAACCTTCCGAACAGAGTTGCTCGTGCGCTCTCACGAAGTCAAGGACGAAGGCTACCTGGTCGAGCACGACGGCAAGTGCATCACTGTGTTTAGTGCGCCGAACTACTGCGACCAAATGGGCAACAAGGGTGCGTTCATTCGCTTCGAGAAGGACATGAAGCCCCGCTTTACACAGTTCACAGCAGTGGTACGTACCTTGTGATTATCCATTGAGTTTGCATGGTCGCCAAACTAATGACACTTGTTTTGTCTTTATGTTTCAGGAACATCCTCCGATTCGTCCGATGGCGTATGCTGGCAACATGGGCGGCATGTTTGGATAAAGCGAACCTTACGACACCAACAGCAACAGAAACGCAGGATAGAAATACGTTTTTGCATATCGTCAGCGGCGCGTAGCGTGTGTGTTTTCGTTCGATACCAATGCTCCTTTGCCTCTTGTGCACCTGAAGACAGAGCGCATCAGACACAGAGGACAATCATTTATATCCTAACAATACAAACGAGTGAGGCGAGATCACAGAGGAGTGGCGCTGCATGAGCTCTTTATATCCTTATCTCTCAATGTTTGCGTTGCAGTTGGTGCATCAGCATGGCCGCGTGTTCTCGATACAGATTCGCATCTCGTGGTCTTTCTGCTTGCGTTTTCTTATAAAACGCTTGCGTTGCGTCGTTCGAAAATGCTGGAAATCGCGCGCTTGGTGGCGACGGGGGAGCCCATTGTGCGAGCGGAGCCAGTGCACAAAAGACCTCGTCGCCATTCAGCTCTGCAAGTGCCTCAAAGAGCGTTTTTGTGGCTGCGATGACGTCGCTGGGGAGCGCAGCACTCAGGAATTTGCTGCAAGTGGCTGTGACCTCGGGTACGATCAACGTCACGGCGGAAGATCTTCGACACACCGTGACCAGACATTCCATGGCCGCCAGCAGCAACTGTGTATCGTGGGTTTTTCGCATACGCACGGTGGTCTCACTTTCAGAGCCGTTCTCGAGCGAACTTGGTGTCGAATCTTTGTCTGAAAGCAACAACATGGAGCGCGTGAGCTGCGGCGCGTTCGCCTTGAGCTCCATGGCGCGCAAGTGCGAACGCAGAGCGGGCCACACATGCTCCACGAACCGATCACCGATGAAATCACCCGCGACGATCGCAAGCGTGTTCAACAGTTTGAAAGTCGCCGTCACAATGGGCTTGTTGTTAACCACGAGGCGATTTCGAATCGCCGACCAAATGCGGTGAATCAGTGGGAGCAGCTCTTTCCGTGCGTCTCGCAAGAGCAGAATACCTTCGTCAATGATCGAGAGCACGAGGCAGCACGTAATGGGGTCCGATTCCGATAGAAAGTGCCCTGAGCGATCCAAAATCTCAATAATGAGTGGCGTGTACGTCGACGTGCCTTCACTGCTCTTGTCGTGCTCTTCCTCCTCCTCGTCTGCGGTCGGGTCGCGCTCGTCAAACTCGATCGGCATGGCGCCTTTCATAATTTCCTGCTCGGTGCGTGGGCGAGAGTTCTCTTTAGCGCCTTGTATGTTGCCAGCCACGTCCGAATCTTCGTCAGTCGTGTCGTACTTTTCATTGGTCAAGATACACATCTCGGTGATGAATTGTTTTAACTGATCACCTGGTTTCTCTCTCGCACGTTCAATGGAAACTGTATCACGTACTGGCGCTGACCGGGCAGCTTGTTGGCTCGTCGTATCTTGAGTCATGCTCGACAGAAGAAACTTCAGCGCGCGCAGTAAGCTGCTAATGTAGGGCGAATCCTGGAAAGTATCCACGCTACGCAGCAGCGAGTTGGCGACTTCGTCCACGAGTGGCAGCGATGCGATCTTCGTGTGGCGCAGTAGACCTTCAACCACCGACGCCGTCAATGGAAATTCGTGTAGGTGCTCGAGTCGAGAGCACAGCGCGTCCACAAAGTAGTCCATGTTGGTCTCGAAGAGTGCCTCCATCGACGTATAACCGCAGAAATAGTAGATCTTGTTGAGCGTCGCAAGTGCAGCCTGCTCCACTTCGACATCCTGTGAACCCAACTTCTCCACGAGTGGGTACAGTGTGTCAAGCAAGAACACGGCAAAGTCATGCTGGATGATCTCGACGCAAAGACCTACGCATTCGACCAACAGCGCGCGCTGCGAGACGTTTGCCTTCTTCTGCTTCAAGTGGGTACCACGTGCATTGTACTTTGCGTCATTGTGTTCGTTCCATGCGTCCAACAGCAGCAAATCTTCCAGAATGCGACCCACAAGGTGAACGTCGACGTCTGAATCACGTTTACCGCGCGAATCATCAGACGGTAGCTGCTCCAAGAGGCTATCTCCAATCGTTGGCGTGTTCAAATCTGTTGATGCACCTTGCGTTTTCGAGACGTACGCCTTTAACAAACCGCTCAGCACCAGTACAATCTCTGCCTGACGACTTGATTCCATCGCGTCTTCGTTATTGTGGAGCAGCGTGAATGCACAATCGACAAACAGTGCAGGCGTACACACGGAACCAATGGCTTCTAGCAACTGCGATGCCACTTTCACAGACTCTTCTTCGTGGAAAAAGCGTAATCGCTTTTGGAATTGGGACGTGATCAGTGGACTTGTACTTTGCTCTTCGTCTTCTGTTCCTTCTCCTGAAGGCGAATCAGCTTTGTACTTTTGATGCAGAATCAACTCAATATCAATGGCATCGAATTCCAGGATTCGACACAGCGCGGAGTACGTAGCATCCATTGACGCATCCAAGTACGAACCCAATCGAGGTCCAAGAAAACTCACGTACCCGATCAGCTTTCGCATCAGCGTGACACTCACACTTTCGAGTTCTGTCGCGCTCTTAAGCGCCAGTGTGGAGAGATGCATCTGGAAACGATCCGCGAGCATTGGCACCATTCGCAGCCATTCATCCGTCGAAAGCTCCGTCTGAAGCCGTTTGATCGCGTCCTGTGCGCTCGTGCTAACCTCAGCGATCACATCGACTCGGAACACCAAAAGTTCTTCGTAGCAACGGAAGAACGAGTCGTGCAGCGTGTATCGCGAGCACAGCATGATTGTGCCACAGAGTTCGGCCATCGCATGACGCACGCGCCACGATTTCTGGTATAACATCTGCGATCCAAAGAGCTTGGACAGGATGATGTCGACGTTGACTACCGTCTCTTCCAGCCACGAATCCTTCCGCTCTTCTTGTAACTGAGAGACTGCTACTTGGCTGCGATCACGGTGATTATCCTGGAATGCTCGGAGTGCGTCAATCGAAAACGAAGTGGCGTTCTGTGCGTCAACGTTGAACTCGTCATTGATGCACAGCTTGATCGACATGGACAGACACTGCAATGCAGCGACCGCGACTTTGGACGCCTGCTGCGGCGCGTTGATCGCCTTCCACATGCCCAGCGAGATTCCCGGAAAGAACTGGCGCAGCAGCGTGGAGTCGTGAATAAACGTCACCACCAGCGCCACATTCTCCACTGCGAGCTTTGCGGCTGGACGACACTTATCATGCTGCGCGATATGCAACAGACTCGACACAACGTACGCGAAGAAATGGATCTGGTCCGTGGCCGCTGTTGCCGCCGTCAAGCGCACATCCTCCACTTTGCCACTCAAAAGCAGTTGCATACACGTGAGAACGTGCAGTCGGAGCTCTTCCGACTGCGTCTGCAGTGACCGAATCGCTTCGGACTTCCCCCCACCTTCGCCATCCGCAGTCGTCTTCCCCACTGCAGCGTCTGGCGTCGGCAGATACAACACGCAGGATTGGAGGAACCCGAGCAGCCTTGCGGCGTTGAACGCGCGGATCTTCTCAGCAGAGCGCGCCAACACGAGCGTGCACACTTGGAACACGCTCTCTTTCACGCTGTTGCCGCTGTCCATGATCACGCCTTGCAGCAGCTTTTGCATCGTGAGCAACACGATGTCGTCCATCGTCGCGCTCGACGGTCCACTCGCACCGAAGACGCTGTGGATGTTGCCAAGCGTTGGCGATTGTTGTTGCTGCTGCTGTTCTTCTCGGCGGTAGAACGCCGTGAGTTCGCTGCACGTCATGCGGATGGCCTTGGCGTCGTCGTCGCTCAGCGTCTGCAGCTGCACGAAGTGCGAGAGGCGCGTACACAGCGCCACGTACTGCGCAATGCCCATTGCTCCTTCCATTCTGTTGCGCGTTTGGCAATTAATTCAGAAACAGTGAAATGCAAGGCTCATAAAGTCATCTCGCTGGCTAAAAATACAAAATAAGAGATGTGATTGGCAGAAAAGTAGCATCAACTGCCTTTTTCCCTTTGGATACGTCACTTGGAATAAACAGGAAAGAAGAGGGCGATATGGGGCGGCGAGAGCAGCAGCACGCGGAGCTTCTCGCGCGGCTCGCGGCCGTGCAGCAGCAGCAGAAGCAGCTCCGCGCCGATGCGCTCTCCTTCGTGGGCGACCCCTCGGTGGAGGAGAAAGTCGCGGTCCAGAAAGCGGTGCACGAGCTGCGGCTGCTCACACCCGAGGTGACGGTGCTGAGCGCGCAAACGGGCGGTGTCGTGGAACGCATCGCGAACGCGAATGAGGTCGCAGAGAAGATGACGCGCGAGGTGCGGCGTATCGACATCATCCAGTCGCGTATGAGCTCATGCCTTACGCAGTCCAGCCAGCTGCTGAATCTGCGGAACGCGCTCGTGGGCATCCGGCGCGCCATGCAGCACCGCAACTACCCCGATGCCGCCAAGTTCCTCAAGGAGCTCAAGGAGATCGAGAAGATCATGCCGCTCGATGTCGCGGACAAGCTGCGCATGGACACAATCGAGAACGACCTGAAGGGGATCATCGAGAGCGCGTTCGACGATGGGCTGCGGAATGGCGAGAAGACCAAGATCCAACTCTACGCGCCGCTCTTCCAGATCGTGAGCAAGACGTACGAGGAACGCGGGTACCAGCAGCTTCTGACGTACATCAAGGCGTCTTTAGACAACGAGCTATCGAGTATGACGGCAGGCTCGTTCAGCACACGCGAACACATGGAGCACTTGACGACGATCTTCAACCAAGTTGCAGCGGTGGCGCAAGAGTACGATCAGCTCCTCAAGACCTGTTTCTATCGAGTCTCCGGTACCAACCGCTTGATCCACGAGATCTACCAGATCGGAGAGAAATGCTCGGTCACAGTGCTCGGCGGGTACATACAGCAGCGTAGGTTCCACGATCGCATGCAGACAGCTCAAATTACCACCGACAACCAAAGTACGAGCGCCAATGCTCCAAGCACAGGTGCTGCCAGTTCTGGAACGGGGGCTGCTGCTGGGGGTCCAAGAACCTCGCAGACTGGACAGTCGAGTGCCACTGCCGAGGACGAGATCGCAGTTCTGAACGAACAGCTGAACGAAATGGCGCTCGTGATCCAGCACACGCAGACCTACGAGCGGTTCATGCGCTCGCGCGTGGTAGCAACGGTCCCTGCTACGATATCTGTCGAGTCACCCGCCAGCAGTGATGATGAAGATGGTGGCAACGACCCGCATGAAAAGCACCCAGTGCTGCCTCCAAGCCATTCCAGCGAACTAGGCAAGACGGTTCAGGAACTCGCTGGGTACTATTGCTTTTTCGAAAACGATCTGCTCAACAAGGCCGCGCAGAAGGCGTTCCAGTGGGAGGAAATCCGCTTTTCATCAGGGACGTCCACGTCGATCCCGACGCCCGGCGAACAAGTGGTCACGTTCCCGATCTCGTCGGCCATCGACGAGATTTTTTACGTGTCGAGAAACTCGGGTCTGCGCGCACTCGCCACGGGCCATGTCGACTGTGCGGCCGGTGTGCTGAATATGATCAACACGGTGCTTCGCGACGCATTAGGCGACACGATGCGCATGCGGATTCGGAACATGGGCATTTATGTGAAACTCGGTGATAGTGAGACCAGTTTGCTTGGCGCATCGAGCCAATTGCGCGATCAAATGCAGCAGCAGCTGGCGAAATTTAGCAAGACCATGGGTCCGATCCAATTGCCGACGACATCTGCAACCACCCAGACCACACCCGAGGCGAGGAAGGAGCTGGGGCCAGATGTCGTCATGAACAGTCTCGAAGCCACGGCCGACTACATTGGGCAGATCAAGCGCGAGTTCGAGAGCGAGCTGCCACAGGATTTTCCTGATGTGCCGAAACACATCCTCACGTGTCTGAATGGCCTCGAGGACTCGTCAGCCGAGTTGGCGCAGCTTTTGGTGGCCTCGCGCAAGAAATTGTGCAAGATCTTTGAGCCAAAGATCATGACGTTCCTCGGTGGTTTGCTGGCGACGAACGCAAAGCGACCTGCCGTGCAATACGAGCTGACCGAGCAAATGTTCACCATGAACGAAGCGAACGATCCGTTTGCGCACCACTTTGTGGTCTGCATGCGTGGCTTGCTGGGCTCGTTCCAGGGAACGCTCTCGACCACAAACTACAGCCGCCTCGTTGAGATGACAGCTGGAATGACAGCGGAGATCCTCGAGACCAAATGGTTCCAGGCGCGCCACGTCCGGTTCAACCAGCTCGGCGCCTTGCAATTTGACAAAGATCTGCGCGTACTAACTTCATTTTTTGGTGAGCACTGCGATTGCCGCGAGATTTTCGCCGTGCTGACGCAGATCGCCGTGGTGCTGAACGTCGACACACCGGACGACGTCCTGGATTCGTTCGGTCGGAAATCGCGCGGCATCGACTGGAAACTCTCGGCGGCGTGCGTCAAGGAAGTGCTCTCGCGACGGGTCGAGTTCACTGATTCTGCGATCAACCAGTTGAACCTCGCGCTGTAAATTGAATGCGAGGGTTGCTCGGTTTACATGACAGCAGGATGGTTTCCATGAGAATGAAGAAGTGCGGGACTGTGTGCTTCTCTCTACGTGCATGTTTATTTCAAAGCGCTCAATGAATAAAGAGTTCTTGCAATGTGCGGCACACAGTGCTCTCTACCAGCACATTATGCACGACTGCTGTGTCAGTTTGGTCGGGTTAGCTGCGGCCACGAATGAGAAAACAGGATACACGGATAGCATGCCGTCGTCACAAGTTGAGATTTCGTGTTCTCGAGGATCTCCACCGTCATTCCGGCTGTCATCTCAATGAGGCGGCTGTAGTTTGTCGTCGAAAACGTTCCCAGTATGTCGAGAGGTCTGCAAATGAATCGCTCGCTTCGTTCTTCGTAAACAGATCCGGTGGCAGCAACGAGCAGCTTCGTATGCTCCGCGTCCTGGCGATCTCCAATGAGCAATTGCCTCGAGATCTCTACGTCGCCGCTTGCGCAAGTTCTGCAGCTCGAACGAGCGTGAACACCAGCATTTCCGCAGACACGTGACAACGGTATGTAAAGTGCGTACGCACGCATGCATGCAGCAGAGTAGGTGGGTATTCTCTAATCGTGTGGTCTTTGGCCATTCTGTCTGACACACACACACACACATCAGACGCCGTCGTGCAAGCAATCAGAGAAATGTGTTGTCTCTGGGGAGAAAGAACATGTGACATGCGCGAGACCGTGGCATTAGCCTGGCTGGTGTGGTACGATTCGCAGCTCACTCTTACTGCTAAATACTGAATCTTTAAATACCCCTTCATGTATGATTTTCTATGTTTACCCTTTTAATCAGGACTGAAACACACAGTGAAAAAAACAATGGAACCTTTGTCTATTTTATTGCTAAATACCTTTTAGTATCTGTATATCCTTGATATTTTATATATACCTTTCATTCGTCTGTTGGAGGGTTGGACTGAACATGTTTTGTGGGTTTCGCAGTTGAACCCGACTGGTCTGAAGCTGTGGGCAGAGCGAGAGGCGAAGAAGAGGATTCCGGCGACACATTCGCGCGGCAGCGTCACGTCCATTTCTCCATTTCTCTCCCCCCCCAGACGAAAGCAGCGCCTCGTGACGCGTCGATCTCCTTACCTCCCATCTCTCAGCATGTGGCACGGTGTTCTGTTGGCGTTTAGCCTGACCGCAGGCGCATTGGCGTCCGCTGAAGACTCCACGAGGTGCGTGCAATGCTGGAGGCAACCGTCGACGAACGAACATGGAAACTGACTGGTTTTGTGTCTGTTGTGTCTTTGTGTGTGTTTGTTTAGCGAGCTTCGTCGCCTGGTGACGCTGTCCCGCCATGGAAGCCGCGCGCCGAACATCGTCGCCGCGCACATTTGTCCCGCGAACAGCGACAACCTGAACGCATACAAGGTGCCTCTTGAGCAGCTCACGGAGATCGGTATGCATCAGATGTTCACGGCTGGCGAGTACGTGCGCAAGGTGTACGTCGAGGAGAAGGGATTCCTGTCGCCGAGCTTGAATGGCGTGAACCACACCCACTTTGAGACGTACTTCCGCGCAGATGCCGCGACGCGATGCCATCAGAGCGCGACGGCGCTCGGCTACGGTCTGTACCCTGACGGCACTGGACCGCAAGGGTTCCCTCACGAGCCCGTGCCGGTGACCATGCAGTTGCTGAAGAATGAGCACGAGTTTGCGGCGCCAAAGGGTCCTTGCGCGGCGACGTTGAACGCCGATCTCGCTGTGTACGCCGATACGCGCGCACTCGAATTGGTCGACGAGTACAAGGAAATGTTGGAGAAGGTTGGCGAAATCTGTGGCGTTCCCGTGGAACAAATTCCGACCACTCCAGGCGGAGAAGATATGGTATTGGGCGTGAAGGACATTGCGGACATGTTCATCTTCGATCGCGACGAGGAGCTGCCACCAACGAAGGGACTGACCCCTGAGATCAGTGCCCAGATCGAACAGTTGGCGTTCACGAACCTCATGGAGCGCTACTATTCGACTGACCGCGAGATCACGTACTGGGTGGGCGGCTTTGCGGACTTGCTGCTGAACAACCTCAACTCGGCCGCAAACCCAACGTCGCCGTCGCCAGCGGAATACCGCTACTACTCGTACCACGGCCACCGCGAGCTTCTCCATGGTCTCGGCAAGATGCTTGGATGGAATTTCGACTTTGAGGGGCTCCCAAAGGCACTCGGCATGACAGCGCTCCACCCAGCGACGACCATGGCATTTGAGCTGCACGCGAAGAGTGGTGGAGACGACACTGAGGCGTATTTCGTGAGGACGTTCATTTGGTCGCCAAAGACGGGCCGGGAGCAGGTGAAGCTGGAAAAATGCTCGTCGCTTGAGTGCCCTCTGAATGAGTTCACCGCGATCATCACGAACCACATTTCGAAGACCGGGACGTGGCAGGAGATCTGCAACTTTGGCATCCCTGTGCAAAGTCAGCATTTGGTGCAAGAAGGTAGTAGCCCTTCGGCGGCTGGTGATGCCTCGAGTGCTACTGGTGGCGTGTGGTCGCTCATGTCGAACGGCTTGTTGGTCGTCCTCGGCGCTGCGTTTGCGGCGTGCCTCGTATTTGCAGCCTACAAGGCCGTGGTGCGCGTGAGCAAGATGCGCAGAGAAGGATACATGCCCATTTAGACGCACAAATTGTGAAGCCGATGACCAGAGAGGGGAACAGGAAAGAGAGCCAATTCTGGTAAACTTGCCGATGAATACACTTCACCCTCCGTTTACACAATGGTGAGGCGTTTTACAAAGCAGATGATGCTATTCCAATCAGAGCTGGCGTGCGTGACATCTTGGACAGTGGTGGATAAAATGGGTGCTGCCGTTGTACCACTGGGACGGCTGGCAATGACTGGCTGGCTGGTGGGCGGGCGGGCGGACGCCTTCTTTGGAAGTCTTACCCGCTTACTCACTCGATTTCTTTTGCCTAGTGTCGTATAGTGAAGAAAAAAATAACAACAAATAAGACGAACCGAAAGCAGCAACACGCCGCCACCGGCACCACCACCACTGTAGGCAAGACCGTCCGGGAGATGATCGCTGCGCTCGAGAACCACCACTGCAGCGCGCCTGATGCGCACGCCAAACCAAAGACAACCATCTCCTCTGGCGCAGATATGGCGGTGTGCTCGCTCGCGAAGCTTTTCAGCGGCCGCCGAAGCGACAGCAGCAGTAGTGCACCCACCATCAAGCTTCAATGCGACAGACAAAGCAGAAGAATATGACGAAACGCTGGCCAGCGACGTGGTGCATCATGAAAGAACTTGTTTGAGCAAGCAGGAAGAAGGTGGTGGCCATGGCGAGCGCTCGCGACGACCACGGTGAAGCAGGCTCAGAAGCAGCAGCAACCTCGGATCTTGCTCGGTTGCACATGTAGACAACATGGGTACAAACGAGCATTATGTTGACAGAAGAGGGTCATTTGTCGTGACGCGACGTCATCATCCTGAAGTGCACCAATCAACACTTGCTACTTCAACAATTTTATCCAATCAAACAAAGATACGTTTGAATGACGCGTCAGCGTGGCGAGTTGCGATCCGATCTTTTGCCACTTTGGTACATGACGACAGATTATGGCGCGTACGAATGTTTTATCGAACGATGTTTCTTGGGTGACATTGCATTAGAGTAACCACGATCTTGGGCTTCTGTGGCGGCGAGTATCACAATGGTGGTTTCTGTCTTTCCTCAGATACTGTCCTTACACCAGGAGCTCCGCGACGAAGAATACAAACGAGAGAGTGGACATGCAGACGTCTCTGGAAACGCAACTTAGTCGGAGCTGATGGCACCCTTCGCCTTCTTCGACTCGTCTGGAACCGTGTTGGGCTGGCGTGTCAGACAGAGCACACGCTCCCACGTGCGGCCAAATGGGTCCATGGAGCGCGGTGAGTTGGCCGTGATCGCAGTGATCGGGAAGTACACGACGCGGTTGGCGCTCAGACCCACGGTGAAGCCCGTGTACCCGGCCATGGCACCGTGGACAGCGTTCTGCGCGAGCATCATGCAGTACAGACTGTCGGCCGCGTTCGCAGGCACACTTCGGATCATGTACGACGGATCGATGTACTTGACCGTGCACTCCTTGCCCTTCTTCGCAAAGTGCTCCTGGATTTGCTTCTTCATGAACTCGCCGATCGGCGGGAGCTTCTTGTTGCCACCGGCGTCCGTGATCACCGACGTACCCAACAACTCTTCGCCCGCACCTTCTGCGACAACGACCACACCGTGGCCCTTCTCTTCCACGACATGCTCCAAGTGGTCCAAGCAGCTGCGCTCTCCGTGCAGTTCGATGGGCACTTCCGGGATCAAACAGAGGTCGACGTCACCACTGGAGAGCGTGGCGTGTGCGGCGATGAAGCCTGCGCTACGGCCCATGAGTTTCACGACACCGATACCGTTCGGAACGCACTTGGCTTCCGTGTTGGCCGATCGAATCGCTCGCTGCGCTTCTTCCACAGCGGTGTTGAAGCCGAAACTGCGGTCCAAAAGATCCACATCGTTATCGATGGTCTTTGGGATGCCGGCGACGGCGATTGGGAGCTTGCGCTTGCGGCATTCGTTCGAGATCTTGTCTGCAGCTCGGTGGGTACCATCACCACCGATGACGTACAGTTGACTGACGCCATTCTTCGTCAAAAACTCGATGACCTTGTCGAGGTCAAAGCCACCACGGTTGGCGCCAAGAATGGTACCGCCCGAGTGGTGGATATTCGCAGTCGACTTTGGCGTCAACATGATGGGCGCTTCCTTTTGATCCATCGAGGTCCAGTTGTAGAAACCCGCGAAGCCCATGCGGATGCCGTAGATTTCACGCACGCCGTACAAGTTCCAGAGACTCAGCGTGATATCGCGCACGACGTTGTTGAGACCAGGGCAAAGACCGCCACAGGTCACAATCGCCGCCTTCACGTGCGCTGGATCGAAGTACAGCGAAGAACGTGGACCTGCACGCACGTAGGCGCGCGAGACGGGCTCTTGGTGGTCATTGCGGCGAATGTCGCCGAGGATCACATCGGTGGCGCCCATGATCTTGTTGTACGTGCTCTTGCGGTCGCCTTCGGCCGCCTGCGTGTCGATCTTGCGCTGGTTGCTCGCTTGGCGGTGCAGCTGCGGCAGCCAGTCGGCGATGTTGGGCACCGGCAGCAGGTACGTCTTCATGACCTGGACTTGCTCGAGCAGTACCATGTCGCCGAAGCCCTTCGGGTGCTTCTGGAAGAACGGCGCGCTGCTGTGCTCCGCCTCGTACTCCTCCGTCATCTTCTTCTCTTCTTGCTGTTGCGCGTCACTCATGCTCGCTTCTTGGTGCTCTCTTGGTGTTGTGCTGTGCGGGTTAGATTCGAATCTGTGGTTCGCGTGGGTGGGCGACTGATCCTTCGGCTGCGTGGACGTGAGAAATCTTTCAAGTGGGGGTCGACGGGCTCGTGGATTATGCACCTACGAGCGCAAAGAAACGGGGGAAGGAGCGGCCTCGAAGCACCAAAAGGTGCGGGTACATACCGCACGTGTCTTTAATACAGGACCCAATCTCTCCTCTGATTCGAAATAAAAAAGCGCATCTAACGCTTGCGTGTCAATCTCGTGAATGCACAAACTGCGTATTTAAGAAATTGACAACTCTGCTTGTTACGAACCGCGAACTTTACGAGGTTCTCATGAATGAAGGGGTTACATTCCCCATTGTTTGGTTTAACACACCACCAGAAACATGACGCCTGCTCTTGAGAACGCCGCTGGCGCTGCGTCCGCTGGTGCTGCGTCCGCTGCTGCTCCTGCGGCGACAGATCTCCCTCGCGCTCCTCCTGGCGCACTGCGCTGCCAGAAGGACTCGTTGCTGCGGTCGCTCGCCACGAGAGTGCTCGCGTGCGACGAGGTCGTCGTCCTGGCCACGAAGAAGACGCCTGAAGAGCGCTTCTACGAAGTAGAGCTCTACGACTCGGTGCTGTTCCCCGAAGGCGGAGGCCAGCCATGGGATACTGGTAAGATCAACGACGCCGTTGTCGATAAGGTGTATGTGAAGGACGGTCGCTGCATCCATCGTGTGGCTGTGGTGGCGAGTGGAGCTGCTGCTCCTTTTGAAAAGGACCAGGAAGTGGTCGCGTCGGTGGACTGGGACCGTCGCTTTGACCACATGCAGCAGCACTCGGCGCAGCACTTGTTCAGTGCGATCGCAGAGAAGCACGGCTACGACACGACGACGTGGTCCATGGGTGAAGAGCGCAACAACGTCGAGCTGGTGCCGTTCCCAGGCTCGGAGGCTGAAGCGGCACTCGCTGCAGGAAAGAAGAGCGGCGGCCCCAAAGTGATTCCCATGGAGATTCTGCAGAAGATCGAAGAGGAAGTGAACGATGCGATCGTACAGGGGCTGTCCATGCAGCCAAAGTTCGCGACCCCTGGCACTCCCGAGTGGGAGAAGATCGCCGCCAAGTTCAGTGACGAAGAGAGACCAGAAGCCATGCGCATCGTGTGCATCGACGGCATCGATGCCAACCCATGCTGCGGCACTCACGTGCAGAACCTCGGACAGCTGCAATCGCTGCGCGTTTTGAACGTTGAAGCGGCGCGTGGTGCGTCGCGGGTCTGGTTTGTCGCTGGGAAGCGTGTGAACCGCGAGTTTTCCCGCATGTGCGCAGTGCCTTTACCTCAGCTGTTGACGTCACTTTGTCCCATAGACTGACTCGCGGTTTTTGCTTTTATTGTGTGTAGGTTCCGTCGTGAGCAAGCGATGGTGAAGCTCTTCAGCTGTGGCCCAGAGGAGCATGCATCTCGTGCAGAGAAGTTGCTGCAGTTCCATAAATCTGCCTTGAAAGATATCAAAAACCTGCAAAAGGAGCTCGCAGCCTCGATCGCAGCCGAGTTGCTTGCACAAAGCCAGAGCGGATCCGAGTCTCCAGCGCTTGTCGCACAATACCACCGTGTGGACGGGGACGTGGCGTTCCTGCAAGCGATCTTGAGCCACTTGGGAGACGCGAAGGAGAAGACGGTGTTTGTGCTGGCGGCGGGCGAAGTGCGCGGCGAAGGCATGTTCCTGCTCGCTGGTCCCGCGCCGTTCATCACAAAGCACGGCAAAGACGTGATTCAAGTAATCGACGGCAAGGGCGGCGGCGGCAAGAACGGTATATTCCAGGGAAAAGCCAAGAGTCTCAGCAAGTTGGACGACCTCGTCGTTAAGCTCCAGGAGCTCCGCGCCGCAGAGTAAGACGAGAGCCAAGGGGTCATTGCGTTGATAGATTTGTTGTTCAGGAGCCAAGGATGCATTTCATTGGCTGAAGAGTCTCGTCATGCATCAAAATTGAAGTGGAATACACGTTTCCATTGGCTAAAACAGGTTAAAGCATTTCTATTGGTAGATAGTACAAGTCGACTTCCTGCTTCAACACTTCAAACCGCAGAATGTGCCGCTGTCTGTGCTTATGGGCGACGAAGGAGAGCGCGAAGGACGCGATGATAGGCTGCCGCTGCCTCTCCCCGCCCTCTCAGAGCTGGACGAAGTGCGCGTGATTCGCATCCAGAAGCTCATCCGCGGGCGTCTGGCTCGGAAGCGCGGCGAAGCGGTCGCGGGTGAGTTCTACCGGAAATGCTGGGACGCGTTCAGCGGCTTTGCGTACTACTGCAATGTGCACACGGGCGCGTCCATGTGGCAAAAGCCGCTGCTGCTTGGCTCCACGGACGTCGAGTGGATCGAGAGCAGCTCTGCTGGTGGAGCAGCTGACCACAAAGACACCCCAGACCACGCAGTTGCGGCTAAAGACAACGCTCTCAGTCGCGAGAATACCTCTAACCAGCCGTTTGCCGCATTGGTGCTCGCGCCAGCCCCACCGGGTGCAGCGAGCATGGTGCAGCGGAAGAAGCGCTTTGAAGACGGCGCCGCGTTCCAGCAGCAGTGCGCAAAGGACAAGCAGGAGCTCATGAAGCGCCACCGCAAGAAAATCGCGCGTGCCATGCAGCACTGGGACCACAAGTTGCTCAAAGAGCGAAGACGAACGGAGCGCGTGAACCAACTGAAAGCGGACAACCAGCAGATGCTCGACGATCTTTACAATGGGAAAATGGTATGGGAGTGCTTATACGAAACGTGTTTGCGTGTGTGGGATATTGGTGCTTTGCATTATTTGTGATTGACTCTGTCCTACTAGAAACAAAATATGGAAACGATACGCGAAGCTGCCATGCGCGGTCACGTGGACCGAGTGCGAGAGTTGCTGGAGATTGGATTCAGTGCGAATGCAGAAAGTGTGCGGTGACTTTTTCCACCACCTGATATTGCGTCTCGTAAACTACATGTTTGACTCTGTTGTTTGCATGTGCTGTAGGCGATGGGACTTACGCCATTGTGTGCTGCGTGTCAAAGTGGCCAATACGAAGCCGTGAAGCTCCTGCTGGTAAACGGAGCGGACGTGAATCACGTCCATGTGAAGACTGGACGCACTGCACTTATGGAGGTAGGCGCACGGACCAATGTAAGCATCGTGAAAGAGCTGCTTCGCTACGGTAAGCTAATCATCAACCTTCATTTGAATTGCGGTTCACTGCTCTATATCTCATGTGTGTGCTCCTTTGGACTTGCATAGGTGCCCAGTTGTATGTTCGAGATGCACATGGGGAAACAGTTTTCGACGAGATAAAGGATCCTGGAATTCAGAAGATCGTCGCAATGGCGTGCGAGAGTTGGAGTGTGGTCAATGCGCCGCTGTTTCCAACTGAATTCCGCATGGCAACTCTGGCATTTGCTCACATTGCCAGATGTCAACATGAAAGCTTCATCCGAAAGGAAGATTCAACAAGGAGAGAAGTGTTGTCGATGAAGCAGTCACTGCAGCGGCTTCTTGCAGAAGTGAAAATGCGGTACGACGAAGATAAACGAGCCTGCCACGCGCAAATCACGGTTTTGAGAAAGCTGGAGGCACTGGAGGCAGCAGACGCCCGTTATGGTGGCGAGCGGTCTCGAATCCTGAAATCCATCGAAGACACACTTGGCATGCTCTGTAGCTCCCGGCAACCACGGTATTTAGCTGAGCCCGTTGTGCTGAAGATCTTGGGTTATTGCGGACGGTGCTGGTTCGAAATGGATCCACAGTCAAAGAGAAGAAACAAATTCAAGCGAAAAAAGACCCACAAAAAGGGACGACAACTGCCAATTGAGCCAACAAAATTGCGAGATCCACCAGACAAATTGCCCAGCGACCTCGTAGTTGAATGGGATACTTTTCACGAAAAACTCAAAGTAGGAAGTGTGGCTTGCTACCCACCCTAACGAATACTGCGCATTGTTGTAGACCCACTGCGTGCTGTTGCGAACGACTGAAACGCAAGAACGTGCGGATGTTGAAAGTGGGGTCTCAAGAGATCCCAGTAGAGTCAGCCAAGCCACCCTCGACATCTGTATCGTTAAAGCTGAAAACCTGCCATTGCGCGACACGAGAACGAGGGAGCCAGTAAGGAGCAACGTGAAGCTCTCATTGCTGTTGCTGACTTTGGTTTGCTCCTAACAACTTGTATCTTGCCTTCGTTGAACAGATGGACCCTTTCGTTCGCGTGAGCCTGCGAAGAACTTTGTCGAAAGACCTCGGAGGAACGCTCGTATGTGAAACGAGCATGCGGATCGCAGATCGACATCCCGAATGGGATTTTAGTCATCAGATCACGGGAGTTCCCTCCATTCACGAAGAGATCCTCATCCAAGTAATCGATAGCAAGCGACAAGAAGTTGCGGGCGAAGCGAGCATTCCTCTGCGGAGCCTTTTGGATCAGAAAGATCACGATGAATGGCATGTTCTGCCGCCCACACTGCGACAGCAACTGATTGAGAAACAGCCGCGGCAGCGACCTGCCCAGATCCATCTGAAAGTGAAATTCATACACACAAAGGTGAGGACACCCAGGCACATACATTTCGGTTCTAGTGCAAGTATATGGCGAGAAAACTAACTATTGATGCGTGTGGAGGTGCAGTCTATCGTGCTCACACGCGAGCTACAGCAAATGATGAAGCATCGAGACGCACTTGTGCAAAAGAAACGTGATTTCATTCAATCCATGATTGCAGTGCGCATGGAGAAACTGCGGTAACAGTCATGCACACTTGAGTTGGTCTATCTGTCCGGTAAATGTATACGAGAGTGGCCAGTTGCCAGACTAGCGTCGTTTGCTGTACTTCTCGGCAGCCCACTCTGGTAGCACGGGCAACTCGACTTCTTCCCCTGCACCCAGGTTTCGGTACAAAGCTTCCACGTACATGTGCTTGATCAGTCCAGGCGGGCGAGCCAGCGCGAACGATTCCAGTGCGTGCTTCACTGTGCAGCCTTGCTTCTTCACGAGATAGCTGACGATCAGGTAGCCTGTGCGGTTAAGGCCATGCGTGCAGTGCACAGCGATGTTGCCCGTCGGCTCTTTCTCGGCAAAGGCGTCAACG
Source organism: Globisporangium splendens (assembly GCA_006386115.1). Classification (NCBI taxonomy): domain Eukaryota; phylum Oomycota; class Peronosporomycetes; order Pythiales; family Pythiaceae; genus Globisporangium; species Globisporangium splendens. Next base: position 782,179 of record VFIW01000011.1, read on the forward strand.
ATCTCGATGAACTTGGCCACTTCGTCTTCCCTCGGCGGTGCGTTAAAGCCCTCGATCTTGAGCTTGACGTACTCGATCGGCGTGCCCTCGAACGCTGTGCTACCATCGTAGTACTTGAACGTGTTGGTGAGATCGATCACCATGCGGATGTTATGTCCCTGAGCTTCCTGCTCTTGCACGAACATCTGCGGACTCCAGGCGTCATCAGGAGTCTTGTACAAGTGCGTAAACTTGTCGTCAAGAGGGCATCGCATCGGCACGAAGCGCGAGTCGCGGACCAGACCACCCATCTTCGCGACATCTTCCCAGTTGTCCGGGATCGAGTTCTTGCCCTTGCGCTTGCCGCCACGGCCGCCACGACCGCGTCTTCCATGCTGTCGGCCAGCCGGTCGGTCTCTGCTTCGATCGCGTGGTGCTTCGCTAGGAGGCATTCCTCCTTCCGCGCTCTCAGACGGCAGAGACTGTCCGTCTTCGACCATGTTTCGCTGCTGACGACGTTCCCGTTCCATCTGGCGACGTTCGCGGCGGTTTGGACGACTCCCACGGGAACGCGACTCCGATCGGCGACTGCTGCGATCTCGAGAGCGCGATCGCGATCTTCTTCTCGGCTCGCGGCGATCATCTTCCCGATAGTATTCGTGGTGGCGATGGCAATCAGGTTCATCCCAGCTCCGTCCTCGATGACTGCGAGGATAACTCCTGCGACCCCCGTCGTTCCATGACGCCGATCGCCTCGCATACTCAGCACCATGGTGGCTTCGTCTCCTCGACTCTTCAAAGCTGTCAAACGATGCCGATCGACGTTTATAGCGGCGCTGCGAGCGGCTACGTGAACGATCGCGTCCTCTTCTGCTCCTCGAATATCGACCTACGCTTCGACTGCGTCTCCGACTGCGGCTTCGACTGCGTCTCCTCCTGCTGCTAGGATGTCTGGAGCGATAGTGATGATCGCGACCAGATCGTCGGCCATTGAGGTGGTGGCGGTCATCGTCGTGATCATTTGGGTAGTGGTGTCCGCGTTCATCGCACGAGCGCGACTGGGAGTGTGATGGCTCCTGACGAGGCGCGTCTACGTCCTGCTCAGTGCGAGGCTCTTGGGGAAGAGAGCTCTGTTGTTGCTGTTGCTGCTGCTGTTGGCGTCCGCTGTGGTCTACGGCGCCATCGCCTGCGTCATCGTTGTCGTCCATCTTGAGCTTGCCGCCACTCACACTCATGACAAAGGAACCACTCAAAGGCTCGAACAAAAACGAGCCGAGCCGATGCAAATCGACTGACCATCGGCTCGTGGTCTGAGACGACCATCACTCTGATTGCGTACTGAACGATGACACAGCATTGAACCTCCGACGCCATCTCGCCAACAGCTCCAACAAGAATGGCGAAGCTGCGCGTGCTGTGTCTCCATGGCTGGCGCACGAATGGCAAGATCCTGAAGTTGCAGACGCACGGTCTGCGCCAGGCGCTCGGTCCCCAAGGTGCTGACTTTGTGTACCTGGACGCGCCGTTCCTCGCGACGGGACCCGCGCCAGAGATCGTGCGCACGATCTTCGAGAAGGAGGCGCCGTTTTTCCAGTGGTGGGACGCCATCAAGCGCGAACCAGCGAACGCGGACAAAGTCTCGGAGGAAGGAAGCAAAGAACGGAGCGTGTACAACTACAAGGGACTCGACCACACGCTCGACTTCCTCATGGGACAGATCCAAATGCTGGGACCGATCGACGTGCTCCTCGGGTTCTCACAGGGAGCTGCGGCGGTCACGGTGCTCACTGCGCATCACAAGAAAGTGTATGGCGGGCTCCCGCCATGGAAGGCGTGTGTGCTCGTCTCGGGCTTCGTGCCGCGCGCCGTGGAGGCACAGCATGTGATGCACGACATGTTCGGTAACCCACACGAGCTCGACGTCCCGTCGATCCACGTGATCGGCAAGACCGACGATATGGTGAAGCAGTCGGAGCGCCTCCACGACTACTACTCGGGTGAAGACAAGGGCACCCGAAAGTTCAAGTTTGTGCATGAAGAAGGGCACAAGTTCCCGACGCCATCGCGTCACCGCACGCTGTATGCCGACATCGCGACGGCGCTGGCGGAGATCACAGGTTCCACCTGGTCCGCGCACATGTAACTATCCCACCAAGTTTTGTTTTTCTTTGTCTCGTGTTGTACGAGTTTGTTCGTTTGTCTGTCTATGTGATGCTTGCCGAGGTGCTCTCTTGCTTGGAGAGATACTAGTAGTGGTTCTGCAGCTCTCTCAACGCCGCCAGACTCTTCTCTGTGGCGTGAAGATCGGTCTCTGTCTGCATCAAGCGCTGTTCATCCTGCGATTGCACATTCTCGGGCACTTTGGTCGCGTACTGAGGATCCGATCGGCGCGCCACGAGACCGTCGAGGGTTTTCTGGCTTTTCGCAACGCGCTTCTCCAATCGGCTGATCTCAGATTCCACGCGCTTCGAGGTCTCAGGGTCTTGCGGAACTTGCATCAACACTACATAACAAGCGCACGCAGTTTAGCATATGAAACCAAAAGAACAAGTGCACAGGTCGACTCATTTCGCATACCTCGGCAGGATTCAGACACGGAATGCGTGAGCACTGGACCCGCCACAGTCGATGAGTGGTTGTCGACAGTGGCGTGGACCGAGATTCGGCATTGGCCCTCAATGTCGCGCAGAGCAGCAGTCAACTCCTTCAGCACGATCTCGTCCTTGCAAAGAATCTCCACACTAGCGGCGCATTCCAAAGCATGCATCACAGTTTAGATTTGCCAGTTCAGCAACTAAATGAAAATTCTGAATCATCAGGTACCTGGAATCGGTGGACGCATTCGGCGCGAGAATCTTGATCATATGCTTCAGGGAGCGAATGCCGTGGATCACATCCAAGACAAGCTACAAGAGGTACCACAGCAACAATAGAAGTCAACAGTGAGAAACGATTTCATGCGCAAGGCATTCAGGTTTGAATGATTCGTTGAGTGAGAGGGTTGCCTCCTCACCATCATCGTCTTCTCGGCTTCGTCGTCCAGCCAGAATTTCATATCCGCTTCTTCTGGGTACTTGGCGAAGAGGATCGATGTGTCAACCAGCTCGAAAGCCTTCAGAGGATCGTATTCTCGAATGCGTTGCCTACAAGCAACAAGAGCACAACAAAAAGTAAGATGCTGTCCCGCAACTCCCACACATTCCTGACAGCCGTATCAGCATTATGAACCTACCAGAGCTCTTCAGTGACGAATGGAATAAACGGATGCAACAAGCGCATCGAGTAGTCTAGGCACTGGAACATCGTGGCTTGAGCGCTGAGCTTTCGCGCACGGAGCTCCTCCTCGGAGCTGAATTCGCTCACATCGATGCGATTGCCGTAGAGAACAGGTTTACTGAATTCAATGTACACATCACACAGTTCCTGCACGAAGAAGCGCTGGATCGACGAGACACTCGTCGCCAAGTGGTTGGAATCGATCCCCTTGTTGATGGAGAGAACCGTTTGCGCCTACGAAAGAAGAGGCAAGCATTCACGAGTAAAGTTAGAAGGCAGATCGAAAACGCGCACAGAAAGATCGGCAAGATGGGAGGATAACATACAAGGCGACTCATGATCCAACGATCGGCCAGCCCCATGCTGTCCTTCAACTCCTTCAACTCCTTCAACTCCGAGACGGTCTTCGATTCTAACGGCGTCGACGTCTCTAGCAGAGGCAGCGCGTATCGAACAGCATTCCAGATCTTGTTGCAAAAGTGGCGATACGACACCACACGCTGCACATCCATGTTGATTTGACGTCCTGCGAAAAGGAAAATGGGAATCCAAGCAAGCGTCCATCATTAGATTCACAAAATTGATTCGTCAAATGCGTCCGTTTTGCGCATGCACAGTTACCTTGTTGGAGATACGATGCCAGTGTGAATCGAAGCGCGTCAGTGCCACACGTCGGGATGCCTTGCGGAAATTCGCGCTTCAGTTCTTTCTCTGCCTTCTTCAGCTCCCGAGGGCTTACATTTCCACTCTACACCAGGCATTCAACACAAGCCCATCAGTTGCCGAGTTCTTCCGACAAGTGCAGCACGTGATGGGAAAAATCACTGAAGACGGATGTTCCTTACCGCTAGATCGGCAAGTAGCTGGTCCAAACTGATGCCGTCAATCACGTGCAGCGGATCGATGACGTTGCCCAGACTTTTCGACATCTTGCGTCCTGCTTTGTCGCGAACCATCGGGTGCAACAGCACTTTCCGAAATGGAATCTCGCCAGAAAACTACAAAATGCCAGCCCAAATCAGATACCCGAACTTCTCGTTCGTTCTCCATGCATTAAGATCATACAAGCATACCTCTTCGCAGAGCATCGCCATGCGCGCGACCCAAAAGAAGAGAATATCCGATCCCGTCTCCATAAGGTCGAGTGGGTACTTGGCTCCAAGTTCCTTCGTGATACGTTCGTCTTGCTCCAAGTTTGGCCATCCCTACAAGCACATCCGTACACACTGGTCAGCACATCGAACAGCAACCTTTGTCATTTCCTCCGGAAGAAAAAATCACACGTACAAACACAGAAAGTGGAAGCAGCCCCGAGCTGAACCACGTGTCTAGGACATCGGCATCCTGCTCCATGTCACTGTCCTTCAGCTTGACTTGCAGTGCTTGCTCGGCCTTTTCGCGAGCTTCCTCGAGCGAGCTCGCAACAAACCATTCGTCGTTCGTGCTGTTCTTCACACGGTAGGCAGGCACGCGATGGCCCCACCAGAGTTGACGGCTCACGCACCAATCCTGCATGTTGTCCAGGAAAAAGAACCACGTGTGCGCATGAGATTTCGGCTCGATGGCCATTTTGCCCGATCGCACGTTGTCGGCTGCGCGCTTCGCCATATGCTTACAGTCGACAAACCATTGCGGCATCAAAAGCGGCTCAATGACGTTGCCCGATCGAGAGCAAATGGAGATCGCGGTCGGATGGTCAAGCTGTGGGTCCATGTCCAAATACAACAAGCAGGTAAACGATATGGCTCGAAAGTCACACCACAGCAGTTAAATACAGTACCTTGTCGACGTAAAGTCCCATATCCTTGAGCTCTTCGACCACTTTCTCACGCGCATCGTATCGGTCGAGTCCCAAAAAGCGTTCGTCCACAGAACCGCAGATTTTGCCCTCCTTGTCGATGACCTCCTTCTCTGGGAGGTTGTTGCGCAGCCCGCACTCAAAATCTTTTGGATCATGCGCCGGGGTCACCTTGACAACGCCTACAACGTGTAAACCCTGATGTGAGTACACTTTCTTCGTGGGCACCGAGAGAGAAAAGTACAGCACGTACCCGTTCCAAGCTCCATGTTGACGAGGATATCGTCCGTGACGATCGGAATCGGCTCTTGCGAGAATGGGTGAAGCACGTACTTGCCATGGAATTTCTGGTAGCGACTATCTTCTGGGTGAATCGCGACGGCGACATCACCGAAAATGGTCTCAGGTCTTGTAGTATCCACTTCCAGGAACTCATCCGAGTCCACGACCTACGCGCACAAAACAGAGAACCTTATGAGCATGCTGAAATGCATCTAGAGTGACACGAGACTTACTCGGTATCGAACACGGTGCATGACACCAAACTCGACAGGTTTGGAGCGTCCCGGAAGAGTCTTCAACGTGGATCCCTCAACTTGCTCCGAATCGACTTCAATGTCGGAAATCGCAGTCTTCAGCGTTGGGCACCTGATTAAAAAGACGCGGTATAGAAAAATGAGTTGCCAATTTACAAATATTCTTGATGTCAGAGCGGACAGCTCAGCTCACCAATTCACCATGCGTCGTCGTCGGTAGATCAGTCCCTTATCGTGAAGCTGCACAAACGCCTCCACCACTGCCTTTGAGCTAGTCAATAAGCATCAGAAGCGCAAATAATCAATCATCTGGCACATGAGTAGGGACCGAAATGGAAGCAACCCCAACTCCACGGCTTGATGGCATGCCACGTACCGTGTCTCGTCCAGCGTGAAATACGACTGCTCCTTCTCCACGATCGCGCCAATGTGGTCCAATTGGTTCATGATCTTCCCGCCGTACTGCTCGTTCCACTTCCAGACTTCGTCGATGAACGCATCGCGACCGAGATCGTGCTTCGAGATGTTCTTCTCCTTCTGCAACTTGCGTTCGACCACGCTCTACAAAACGTGCGCACAGTCATCGGTCAATCATTTGATCACGGCTGCGCTAATACATACTACGTCATGGACCCCTCATTACCTGCGTGGCGATACCAGCATGGTCAAGCCCAGGGACCCAGTGGACGTCAAAGCCGCGCATGCGGTGCCATCGCGCGAGCGCATCCTGGATCGTGATCGTGAGCGCGTGGCCAATGTGCAGCGCACCCGTGACGTTCGGCGGGGGAAGGATCATGCGGAACTTGTCGCTGTTCTCCGAGCTTCCAGATGCGGCCGATTGGTTCTTGATCGCGTCCTGCCAGTACGCCTGCCATCCCTTTTCCACCTCGGCAGGGTCGTATGCACTCGCGAGTGGCGCCTCCTTCACGCGCGCACGCAGCTCCTGCGGGAGCGGCACATGCGGCAGCGAAGAGAAGAGCGCGATCTGCTGGTGAAGTCGAATGCCGTGCAGACGCATGCGCTGCTGCGGCCGCCGCGCCATGCGCAACATGCTCGTCATCGGTGCTGATGGCCAAAATGCCAAATGCTGGCGCACACGCTTTTGCGCCACACTTGAAGATCGTCCCACATGCACATATAGGACTGATTCTGGAGCGAACGATTTCACTAAGTACGAGATGCAAATTGTCAGATTATCCCACAATTTCTTGGCTGTGGGCTATTGTATGAGTCGCTCCACATCACTGTGGCACACGTCAGCTGGTGGGTCACTATGTGGGTCACTCACTATCTGGATCACTGGGCATTTGACAAGCACAAGAAAAGTGAAATGGCGACGAACTCCATGCGCGTGCGACGCGCTCTGCGCCTCCTTCAGCGCGAGCCACAGCACCAGCAGCGCTCTCTCACTCGCACGCTAAGCACAGCAGCTGCACCGTCAGCCCAGCACGGCGAAGACGCCGCACAGCAACAGCCACAGCATCGAACAGCGCGATCGCTCCGTGAAGTCGCGAGAGGCCATGCCGTGCACTCGCTGCTGCTGCCAAGCTCCCAAGACCTGATCTGCAAGAACATGATGTGCGAGCACGTGGGGTCGTCCTGCGCGTGCAAGCTGTCGCTGGTGCTCGAGCGGCTTCCGCAGCTGCAGGAGATGGATCTGTCCAACAACAAGCTGCGGTTCCTGCCCGAGTCCACGTTCCAATTGACGCACTTGACGCACTTGAATCTTGCGCGCAACCATCTGACGACGCTCTCACCGAGTATCCAGCAACTGTCGAACCTCGTGGTGCTCGATCTGCGAGATAACCGCATCACGACTCTTCCGGAAAACGCGCTACTAGCGCTTCCCAACCTCAAGGAGATCCGCGTCGCGGGCAACCCACAAGAGATCATCGAGGCAGTGCAGTCGGATAAGCTGCGAGCGATCATTGCTACGAGTACGGCGACAACAGAGTAGAAAAATCAACCGTGTGTTATTGCTACCTGGTGTGTGAATCCGGAAAGGCCGTTGTTTGATTTTACCAATAGATGTGTGTTTAAAATGGTTGTCGGCAGCTCCTACTAGCAAAGTCTGTTACTTGGATCTTCGGGAGAATCACGCCGCCGTGGTCCGAGTCGGCGGAGCTGAACAGCTTGCTGTTCCTCTGAGACTCTTTCTTTTTGAAATTGTCGGCTGTCGTCTTCGTCTCCTGCTGAACCAACGGTTTGCTGCTTTTGTGGTTGGTCTTGGAGCTGCGTCGGTCCATCATGAGGACGCCAATGCCGTGGCCATTGTTGCTTCCAGTCCGGGAAATGCCGCCTCTCACTGTGCTGCTCTTCTTCTTCACAGGAGACACAGAGCGCACTTCCTCTCCCTCACTATCGGAGACGTGCTGATCCGACGTCGACGCTGTCTCCAAGGTGTCAGCGATCGATGGCGAGGGCGTGTGAGAGTCGCGGTCTCGCTCTCCATCGCTCATCGCGATCGAAATCGCGTCTGTAAGGCTGTCGGTCGAGCTATTCGAGATCGATGCGGCGCTTAGGAATCGCGGGTCGAGTCGCTTGATGCGATACTTGTCTTCGCGCACTTTTATGATCTGGAAGGATCCGGAGAGCTTATTCTGCACAGTGACTCCTGTCGCTGGCACCACAGGCGAGAGCATTCCAAGGAACGATTTCGGCTCGGCAGGCACGAATCGCGCATCGTCGATGGATGAGTTGTGGAATGTCCAGGACACGGGGAGCTGCGAGTCTAGTCGGATTGATGTGTTGCCTGAGATGAAGACCCACTCGGAAGGACGCAGTGGAGGTAGGTTCGCAGCCAGCGTGACCGCCATGCGATCCACCTTCTGAATGCTGGTCTGGTCGAGGTCGATCATGGACAACAGCGTCGTCATGATACCTTCCTCCATTTCATCGTACAGTTCATCTCCACCTTCCTCTGCGCTGAGATCCCGGTCTTTCTGGATATGTTTGATGTGTGCCAATGCGATCGCGCACGCAGGCGTCATGTCTGGTCCTGCTGTGACGGAGAGTCGAATGAGCAGCCTGATGACGCCTCGCGTGACCAAGTTGTCCAGCCCTGGACTCTTGCAGGACGTGACGTTGTACAGTGTCAAGATCGCGTTCTTGCTCGTCTCCTTGCTGCTGTTGTTGAGCGTGATCGCTCGGATGATCGGGATGAGGTGCTCGTGCTCCATTAGAGGCGAAAGGCGCTCCAGTGACGTCGAGAGGGATCACAGGATGATTGCATAGCGTTCAGCAAGCTCGGGCGGTACCTTAAGTGGCGTAGCGCGCGTGGCATCGTCAGTTGCATCAGACGGCGGAAGCACAGCGCTCGCGATGACGTCCAATGCTCCGTCATTCATCACCGTGAGTGCTGCCTTATCACATCGTGCCAATTGACTGAGTGCGTAGATGCAATGCAACATCGTCGCTGGCGAACAGTGAGGCGCGACAGCGCGCAACACTTTCACCGCGCCTTTCATGGCGATGTCGCTCAAATCCTCGGGGTCTTCACACAGGATGGCGATGATCTGCACGCACACGTCGACAACAGGAATGGAAATCGGATTGCGAGAGAACACGATTTGAAGCACGTCGACGACGTCTTTCTGGAGCATCACTTTGCAGTATCGCAGGTGGTGCGTGAGGTTGTACAGTGTCTGGGCACACCCCAGCAGCATGTCTTCTTCTTCGCTGATGGAGAACAACCGAATAATCGGCGCGATCGTCGCAGACTCCTCTATTCGGTCGTGCAGCGTTGGCATACACGAGATATTGCACAGCGCATTCAAGCCAAACAGGTTCTGCTGGCTGTCATCGGATGTGATCATCTTCACCAGGACATCCACAAGGTTGCTGGCGGCCATAGCCTCACAGTTGGAGCGTTGAGACGACAGGTAGCACAGCACGGAGGCGCAGTATCGCATCGTGGGAGGGTCGTTGTGCTCAGAGAGAACCAGCATCGCCACCAGCGCGCCGCCTTCGACGAGTTTGGTCTCGTTCCCTGGTTTCATCACAATGTTCGTCAAACACGCAGCAAGCCGGCGGTGGATGTCCTGATTACTGAATTCCATCTCGCACATTTTTGTGACCACCTGTGCGACGTTGATCTCCATCAAGATGTCGAGCATCGTTGGATCACAGGACAGGTTGTACAGCACAGTCACGCAGAGCGACAGGATCTCGACGCTTTCGAGTCACGCGAGCTTGACCAAGGCGTACAAGACGCCTTCCTTGATGTGCGCCAGCCGGTACTCGTCATGCGTGAGCAGGTTGTACAGCGCCCGCGCACAAATCTCCTTTGTCGAATCGCTGTTGATCCGCAGCAGTGAGTTCACAATGAAGTCCGGGACCGTGCCTTCTTTCCAGATATGCCGCGATCGCTGACTTCTCTCCACGGCCAAGTTGCACAGCGTCACTGCAGAGTAAATCTGAATATCCTCGATCCCGCAACGCATCATCAACGTCAGTGCCGGATACAGTTCGGGGCATTTCGTGAGCGTTGGGCGGAAGGACGCGTTCGACGCGAGTTTCGAGAACGCGATCGCACACGTCAATGTGATGTTGGCATATGGTGAGGCCGACAAATCAATGAGCATCGACAGAATCGGCGTCTTCTCCAGCGCTTCCGCCGCGAGGTTGCACGACGCTGTCGAGCAGCAGAGCAGCGTGTCCTTGTTGCTCGAGTTCGTGAGCTTCCGGATCAGACGCACGCAACCATCGTCCACCATGCGGACGCGGGAGTCGGCATCGAACGACAGATTCGCAATGATACCAGCGCACTGCTTCACCAGCTCTTCGTTCTTCACGGGTCGCTGAAAGATGTGGAACAGGATCTCCACGACATCCACACGGATCAACACCTCGCGGCTTTCTTCAAAGAACGCGAGGTTGAAAAGACAGCCGATGGCGCATTCCTGGCTGCGAAGCAACACGACGGGGGTCTTGTCGCTGGCGCTGACTGGCGTCTCGTCTTCTACTTCATCACCATCCTTGTTCACGACAAACTTTTTGCACAGTCTCGTGATCGCTTTAAAGATATCGTCCTTCAGCAGAAAGCTGTGCAGGCTCTTTTCACAGGACAGGTTGAAGAGCGCGTTCGCACACAGCTCCTTGACTTTGTCATGCGACGACATCGACAAGCGCGCTAGTACAGCAGGCGTATTGCTTTGCATCAGCTCCGAGCACGTCGTGGGGAGCTGTCGGCGCCATCGGGACGACTCCACCTGAATATTGCGAACCATTGTTCCCTGACGGCGGACTGACTGCCGACGCGTTGCTGTTGCTTTCCTCGCGGTTCTCTTGAGGGATGATTTTCGTGTTGATATGCCGATACAGCGTTCGCACGAGGTCTTCTTTCGTGGCGTGCGTCTTCCAGAAATTCCGCTGGCGATGCAATTTCCAGTGTTTCACGAGCTCTTTGAGCTCTTCAAAGCGGATCGGAACTACTGCGGGGTCTCGCTGTCGTGGAAACAAGTCAAAGCGCGTGAGGTACTCGCGGAGCACTTCGAGCTCCTTGTCGCGCTCGAGCTCTTCCAGCAGATCATTCGTATGACGAGCATTTTGCGACAGGCGGTGACTCATTTCTCGCCGAAAGAAAGGTGTGCTGAGAACACGGCCGACGGGATACTATCTCATCCACTTTCTTTCTCTTCTCTCGCTCTCAACTCTCTCTTGCGCCTTGTAAAGTGCACGTGACAGCGTCAAACCTCCAGCTTTCGCTGCTTTCTGCCTCTAAATTGGTTCGAGTCCGTTTCATGCCCAAACGCGTGCTTCTTGGCCTCGTCGACACTAAACTTGGGCATTGAGGATGGTAAATAGAGACAAAGCCTGGTCGCCGGCTTCTTGCTTGCACACAACCTGAACTGCTGAGCCGAGTCTTTCCAAGCACGCTTTAGGTCATTGATCGTCAAGGATGGTGTTGAAAAGCTACCACAAGGAGACACTGAATGGTTAGTAAATGTGTCTGTGCCCGCACGAATGGCGATTTTGTCACACGTACCTTGCGATTTGGATGTTGCTTAGACAACTGGTACGAAGAACGAGCTGCGCCGCTGAACGGAGTTCTCCCGCGTGACATTCCTGTAAGTGGTACAGGCTGAATACCTCGTTTCTTGTGCCCAAGCGAACCACCTTCATTGTTCTTTTCGCATATCGTAGAACCAATATGCGACCACGACCGGCACTGACTTCAATGGCGCTCGTCAGCCTGTCCAAGCTAGTCTCCACGCCATCTGCCCTTCATGTCCCCACTGAATTTGCTGATGTGAGTGTTGCTTTTCCTTCTCAGAGACACAAGCCCCGAATGATAAGCGACCACAATATCGATCAGGCGATGCGGCAGACTTCTGTATTATCGGAGCGAGGATTCCGCTCTCCGATCCCGCAGCCTGACCTTGACGCCGAGAAACGATATCTGGACTCGACACATCGCACATCGTTCATCAACCATTTCCCGAGCTACGCTCCGCATCGTGGAAATGCAAATGCGCTGGTTCCCGCGGGTGGTGTCGGGGGACGGATTGTTGAGCGTGGCAAAGCAGCCTCTGGCGCGATGGGAGAGGTCTTCAGAGTCAACTCGGAGCCGCAGAAGGATACGCGCGCACAGCGTTCGTGGTTGTACCCCACTGATCCGATGATCGTCGCGATGCAGAACAAGGCCGACCACGCGAATCACAATCCTGAGGCTGACGTGGAGCAAAAAGAAGCCAAACCAGAACACTATAGGCGTCAAAGCACCTCGATTACCACCATTCCACTTCACCACGCAGGGGTCTTTGTGGACGATTAAGGCACGACGAGATTAGCTTTTGGCTACTGCTATGCTCGTTCAATTGGCACCTACATTGAAACAATAAATCATTTTTATACCACTTGCTGCATCTCGGGTTCCATACTATTTTCGATTTATGCTTGTGTGAAGCACAGACGGTAGCACTCCTGCAAAGAAATAACAACAAAATAGATAGTCAAGTGTCAGTTAGCCACAACGAAGGTATCAAGACAGACAAAGAGCAGCGAGACGTACCATGAACTCTTCTTGAGTCATGTTCAGGAGATCGTTGTCGTCCACCGACACCAGTCGCTTTATTGTACCATTGACCTTGATCTCGACATCGTTGCCTCCATTTTCGTCATCTTCGCACCATTCCCATTCCACATCCTCCAGTTCTTCTTCATCCATCGCGTCGCCGTTCATTTCTGCATCCCAGCCTTGCTTGTCTACTTGCACCTGCACTTCCTCGTTATCGTCATTTTCTTCGTTGTATCGCTCCAGCTCTGCCATGTACGCCTTTCGAAATGCTTCTTGGCGCTGTTCTTCGGTCATCTCAGGTTGGTTCAGATCTTCCATGCTCTGCATGTCTGTAGGCAGTGGCTCCTGCTCCTCTGTGGCAGCTGCAGCGGCAGCCGCAGCAGCTTGATGTTTTGCAGCCATGTGGCCACTGATAGAGCTCCCCATGAGGAACTCGGGGAGGGCACGAGGGCCCTTAGCAGGCCGATCGGTGACGTCATCCTCCTACAGGTTTTCCATTTAATGTGAGCAACAAGTCGCTCCATCATACCACAAGGTGCAACATCATATCTTACCGCTTTTCGCTTTCTGTCCATCAAGTATTCGTCTTCAGCATGGTCGTTTCCAGCGATATCGACAATAATCTCTTGATCCTAACGTTATGCACACAACAGATTCCATGCTATCAGTATTGCGAACACACATTACTAAAACGACAGAGCAACGTGATCTTACTTGTGCTCCATAAGGATACAAATACGACTGGCTGTTCTTGCCATCCGCTCCTCCACGGTTGCCGTTTGCACCTCCGCTGTTGCCACCTCCACCGCCACCGCCTGCTCTGCCGCCCCCTGCGGCTCCAGCTCTGACGCTATTTCCACCGATACCTGCCGCACGATTCTCACTCGGCAGGTTCCTATTTAAAAGTAGAACAACACACGTCAAGGCACAATGCAAATGCTTGGTTAATCTAGTCCACAGACTTATGAATATGGACACAACTCAGAATGAAGTCACAAACGTTGGCAGGACGTGTCCCTCTTTGACGAAATCTCCAATGCGGCGCAGCACTTCGTAGATGCCTTCGTGCATCCCGGCTTGCTTGTTCATTTGGTCTTTGAACTACACACACAAACGCGGGAGCAAAATTCAAATTCCACGTCACCACACAAACAGTAGGTCTCTCTGTCAGGCCCAGAACAGCAGCGTACCTTGCGCTGCAGATTCTGGATTTTCTCTAATCTGTCGTTGTTGTCGCATTCCAGCAGCGGCTCATTGCAGTGGCCGCAGCGGAACTGGAACTGGCCGGGCATGAGCAGCAGCTGCGCCTCCAGGGCCGTGTACTCGCGTCCGCAGTCGGGGTCCTTACACTGGAAGGTCTGCCGCTCGATCTCCAGCTGCTCGCTGTCCTTCAGGTGCTCGTGCATCACGTAGAGACGGTATTGCACCACGTCCACAAAGTATTTGTAGTCAATGTACCAATACGACGTGGACGAACTGCCTCCCAGTCGCTTGTCGTTCAGCACCTCCCTGCACGCCAAAGGAAAGAGATACGCTTAGTACAACGAAGGGATCGAATGCTTCATCTATACTGAAGCGCTCTTACTCGCAGACGAGGTGATCCTGGTGCAGCTCGTTCATGATTTTGCGCACTTGACGCGTCTGGAGGTTCACGGCGCTGCCCATTTCATCATCCTATTCAACACACGAAGACACGTCAGCAATGCACGACGTAAAGAGCCATATATTAGGAATAAATGGAGAGCACAATGCGCTATACCTTTAAGAACTTCTCGCGGATGAGTGCGCGCAACACGACGACGTGCTCATCCGAGTAAAACGCTCTGGTTTCGCGAAGCCATCAACACAAAACGCATACAGGATTGCGGTCAGCATGAGAACCCTCTCTCGCCCTTACTCACCACACCCCCATACTGTGAGTGGAGTACGTACTGGCCCACGAGATGCACGAGCTTTTCCACGAGACCCGCCATGCTGTCGTCTCTCGCGCTTCACTCGGCACACACCACACTGAACAAGCAAACAAACAGAACAGAACAGCCCCCACACTTTGCTTCACAATCATATCAAGTGTTATTTAACACGCAGCAATCAACACATTTCTCTTCAGTTCGGATTGGCAGGTTTGGTCAAACGGTTTAGAAACTAAACAGTTACGGTTAGCGGTGGCAATCGAATCGAAAGGTTACGAAAACGTAACCAGATCTCAGTCTTTTCTTTGTTCTTCTTCATGTTGAAGCGAATCAGGTTGCGTGGTCACGCGATGAGCTTGGCGTGGGTCTCATAAAGGCCTTTGAAGTACTTGACGGTCTTCACACGCAGCTCCATCGTCGCGTCTTCGTCGCACACTGCATGAAGGTCAGTAGTATGTATGTATATCTATCAGTCCATGCAACACAATAGCAGAGCACGCAAGCAATGAGCGCGCACCGATGCAGGCATTGGGGTGCATCTGGATCATCGACACGGTCCACATGTGGTTCACGCCCTCCTCCACGACCTTGTAGAGCGCGTACGCCTTGGCCATACCCGTGATGATGACCAGCACCTCGCGCGCGTCCATGACGGTGCCCACGCCCACGGTCAGCGCCATCTTGGGCACCTGCTCGATGTCGCCGCCGAAGAAGCGCGAGTTGGCCACGATCGTGTCGTACGCGAGCGTCTTGACGCGCGTGCGCGACGTCAGCGACGAGCCCGGCTCGTTGAACGCGATATGGCCGTCGGGACCGATACCGCCCAGGAACAACTCGATTCCGCCCGCAGCTTGGATCTTGCGCTCGTACTATAGCGGTGATTGCGAGAATGGCCACGTCAATTTGACTCCGACTGAGTGCATCACGCAGAAAAAGCGAGAGCAAGGACGTACGTCTTCGCATTCGCGCTCCAGATCGGGAGCATTGCCATTGAGGATGTGCACATTCTCGCGTCTACATGCCATACACACATATGATAGTACGATTGGCGTCTCCATCGCGTGGAAGCACACATGTCCAACTCCTTACTTGATGTCGATATGCTGGAAAAAGTTGGTCCACATGAACGCGTGGTAGCTCTCCGGGTGCGTCTCGGGGAGGTCCACGTACTCGTCCATATTGAACGTCACCACATGCTCAAAGCTACAAAGAACACACACCACACAACAAGTCAGACGATCGCCATGCATGCATGCATGTGCTCATATCTTCTCCTGCACCTGAGGGTCTTGGCTTGATGAAACTCGACGAGCTTCTTGTACGTGAGCAGCGGGGAGCTGCCCGTGGGCAATCCCAGGACAAACGGCTTGTCCACCGTCGGCGCAAAGTCGTGGATGCGCTTGCGCACGTAGGTGGCCACCCACAGCGCCACGCGCTCCGCCGAGTCCTCAATGATCAGTCTCATCTCCCGCTGTTCTTTTGCCTCTCGTGTGTGGATCTTCTTGTGCTGCTTCGCAGATATGAGACAGTCGCGAATCGTCGCGTCTACGGCCGTTCTCCACCAAGATTCCTCGTCACTCGCGGCTTTCTTCAATCAGACGGACAGACAGACGGACGGCGTCGATATGAGCGCTTCTATCGCGGCTACACCCTCAAACTCCGCGCGCGTGCTCAAGATTGAGAACGTGCGCGTGCTTCGACAGGGCAAACTGCAGCGCACGAGTCTGTGGGTGGTCGACGGTAAGATCGCGGACCCACAGATGCGCTTCTGGACGCTGCACACGCAACAGGAGGTCGCGCCGCACACAGTGACCGACGGCCGCGGCTGCATCGCGTCGCCGGGCTTCATCGACATCCAGCTCAATGGCGGCTTTGGCCACGACTTCTCGGACCCGGACATCAAGGAGCAGCACATTCTGGACGTCGCACAGCGGCTCGTGTCCACGGGGGTGACTGCGTTTTGCCCCACGCTCGTGTCCTCGAGTGCTGATGTGTACAGCAGAGTCACATCCAAGTACCCGCGCACACACGACGCACACACTAGGAAAGCAGCCAACATGCTCGGGTTGCACCTCGAAGGACCGTTTATCAACACGGAACGCAAAGGCGCGCACAACGAGAGTGTGCTGCTTGCACCCATGGACGGCATCGCGTCGCTGGAGCAGCGCTACGGAGCGCTCGACAATGTCGCGGTCATCACACTCGCGCCAGAACTGGAAGGCGCGATGGACACGATTCAGGCTCTGAGCGCAAAGGGGATCGTTGTCAGCGCTGGCCATTCTGTCGCGGACGTTGACACGGCCGTCGAAGCGGCCGATCGCGGTCTCACCATGCTCACGTAAGTGTGATAGAATGTCTGGGTTTGGAAGCAATGCCGTTGACCTGCTCTGATATCTTGTGCCATGGCAGCCATGTCTTCAACGCGATGGGTCCGTTCCACCACCGCGATCCTGGACTCATCGGGCTGCTGGGACTGACGCACAACCGGCCGTATTATGGACTCATACTCGATGGTCTCCACTCGCACCGGACGTCAGCACGCATCATTCGAAGTTGCCACCCGGAGGGTCTCGTTCTTGTCACAGACGCCATGGCAGGCTTGGGTCTCGCGCCGGCCGAGTACGTTCTTGCCGGCGAACGCGTGGACGTGAAAGAAAATGGCGCATTTCTCGTGGGCACAGACACCATTGCAGGCAGCGTCGTGACGATGGACTCGTGCATCCGAACGCTCATCGAGTACACGGGTTGCAGCATAGAAGAAGCCCTGGTTGCCGCGTCGACGCGTCCAGCGCAGGTACTCGGGATCGCCGACCGGAAAGGAACCCTCGACTTTGGAGCTGACGCGGACTTTGTTCTGCTGGATGACGACCTCCACGTGCTGCAAACGTACATTGCTGGAGAGCTCGTGTTTGATGCTTCTACCGTGCATTAGATGGAGATACCACAAGAAAATCCCTGTTTCCAATCTGAAAAGCAATATTAAAGGTCAATTTACCGTTTTCTGGCGTTGAATCTCCTTGCGTCTACCATGTGAAGTGCTGGTGGTCAGCTTTATCGCCCTGATCAACCTTGTCTTCATCCTCCGCATGCTTAACGTGGCGCTCCGGCTGAGATCGCCACATCACTTGACGGTCCTTGCGCTTCTTTGGCGCTTGCATGCTTCTCTCCATCGACTTTTTCATGCGCTCTTCGTATATTTTCTGCTGTTGCGAGATGCGCTCTTGACGAACCCTCTCGCGCCGCTCTTTCTCCTTTTCCTTCTCGGCCTTGGCGACGTACTCCTCCGGCACCTGCTCGATCGCGCTCAATAAATCTTCCAGGCGAGCTTCAAGATCTGTGAGCATGTACAGAGTTGACGAGTTTGTCTCGGCTTCAAAGCACATCGCTTGTAGACCTCAAGTACTCGATCTTGAAGCTCTTTCAGCATCCGCTCTTGCGCGTTTTCGCCTGTACCACCTTGTGATCGCTGACGCAGTTGGTTGGCTTTCGTCTCTTCTCGCTCAATCTGAAGCTGGAGCTCATCGATGTTTTGCTTCAGTGCCTGAGTCTTCCGATCCATCGTCTTCTTGGTCTCTCGGAAATTCTGCTTCAGTTCTTCTAGCGTCTGCTCTGTTTCTTGGCTGTTTTGGATCAAGAACAAGTTGCTTTCTTCTAGCGCTGTGAAAATGTCAAGAAGTTGCTGCGGGTGCTGGAAGTACATGGGGATTTCTTCGCCACTACTTGTTAGAGCCATGTGGTCCAGGTTCGGCATCGGTGGGACCACGATTTCCTTTGATTTCGACGACTTCTCCGGTTTCTTTTTGTTGTTGCTCTTTGTATCCTTCTCAAGCCGATCTTTCTCTATTTCCTCCCTCTCTTCTATTTCAACAAGAGCTCTTGCCTTTTGAATTTCCCACTCCGCCATTATCTTGTCTTTGCGTTTCTGAAGCCGCTGCATTTGGCGCTGGCGCTTCGTATCGAGTTGCTCCGCTTCATACTCTGGCGGTGTGAGTTCGTCCAAGAAGGCTTTGTATTGCAGACAATCTTGGAGCTGCTCCGTCAACTTTGACATGTCGCTTTGCATCAACTGAATCTGCTGGTTGAGCCTCTTGATCTCTTGAACTTTGTCCGCTTTGGCTTTCGTCTCTTTTCTGCTCGCTTGATTGCTTCGTGCGCTTTCTTATCGTTCTCTTTGAGGAAGGTATCGAATCGAACAGCGTCTTCCTCAAGCATGAGCTCACTTTTCTTCTGCGCCTCCTCTTTTAGTTGCGCTTTCTCTTCGAGCTTGCGGATCTCTTCACGTTTCGTGTCAAGTGACATCTGAACAAGAAACATTTCGCGCTTCTTGGAGATAAAGTCGGCCATGTTCTCCTTTTCACGAAGTCTGTCGTTCGAGATCGCAGCTGTTGCGGCTGCTACGAGTCCCCGAGTTTGGCGGGATTGGGAGGAAGTGTACGCGTCCAAATCGGTCGGCTACAACAGGAAAACCCATTCAGTCATAAACAAAGTCTGCACAGAGAAAGCAGCTAGACATACCACATCGTCTGATCGAAAGCGTCTGATGTTTCCGATTTTCGATGTCATCGTCGATTTCTCATAGATTTTCTGTGAGGCATTTCGACGCTTTTCCTGCTCGTACAAGACCGCAGAACGTTGGCGTTTTTTCGGTAGATGATCATCAAATTGCAGCAACAATTGTGAAGACATCGAAAATACCTCTTCTTTCCGCTGTTTCTCTGTTTCTCGCATGCGGAAGACCTCTTCATCGGAGGGAAGCGCGAAAGGATTTGGCTCCGGCGTAATGTGCTCTGTTCTCACGATCACGTTCAACGGTAGGACATCTTGTTTGTAATTTTGTAATTTGCACCGAGTTATTGCATAAACAACGATTTGCGTCTTGCACCTGTGAGCGATCTAGGCTTGTGCATCTTGACTTGGCTGTCTAGCGTCCGATTTGCTTCAATTCGTCCAAGCTTTGCTTGCTTGTGTGGACCTATTCGGTTGACTTGCCTGTCGAAGTTGAACTCGGTGCCTGGGGGCATGCTTCATGCTATTCCAACCGCACTGCCGACGTTTATAAATACACGCGAGCAGCATCCGAAACGCCACCACAGCATCCGGACGGGAGAACGCGATCAACTGAAGTCAAACAGGCATATATGAGGCAGGAGCTCACTTCTGCTATATTGCTTCACTCACTCAGTCAGTCAGTCAGTTTTGCAACCATGATGAGCCCACTGGAAGACCGCGATCCATCGCCGACGCACGTGGAGCCCAGCTCCGGACAGACAATTAGCCTTGAAGAGCGCGAAATGGTCTTTTATCGGCGTCCAGATATCAGCATCCGGCAGCTATTTTTCCAACCACGAAGAGGAGAAGAGGCACCAAGGAAGGACCCAGCTGCAGCACCTCCTGTCCAATTGCTGGGACTGGACGGGCAATCGCATTTTGGTATCCCTGTTGCTCACACTTCGACATCACGAGGTGGTGGTGCAAATGGAGGACCAGGCGCACAAGCGGGGGCTTCATCACCAACTCTTGCCACCCGAAATGACAATTCAGCAAGGGTAAATGCAATTCTCTCGGTTTCTTCGCGGTACACTTTCCAGAAGGCTGACCTTGTGTTTGTTGGATTGGACTTTGCTTCTGCTATAGCTGCTTGTCACGACCAATCCAGTCTACGATGCCCAGAGCAACATCAGGATACATCACCTTCAGGTACCTTCAAGCCATAAATGAGTTGCAACAGCCGCATTGAACTGAGGCAGTGAATATCTATCTACTTCTCTGGTTCCAGCTCGCTATGCTAGGTTCTGCGATCCTCAATGTTGCGCTGACGATTGCGCTACTCTTTCTGGACGGACGAGGTTTGTCATTGCTTTCCACATGCCAACATTGCCAAATATCCTTACACTCTGGTGTCATGCCAATGTGCAGATGCTTGGTACAATGTGGATGCGTTTTCATCCGAATTCGGGAGCGCCAATTCTCAGCGCGTCCGATCACTTCGCTCGATGCTCGTGGCTTTGGCTGGGCTTGTCAATAGCTTTGGTGTGGTATCCATATTCCTCAGACAAGACACGCTCCTCGCTCTTTACGTGTTCGGTGAGTCATTTCGTTCTTTCCTCCTGCTCGTGACTGATTGCTTCCCTCCTTTAACATGCGGTGCATCCACTACCTGTTAGTGTTAATCTGCTCTGACTTCTTGTCGATGGCCTTGCTGCTGCCTCATATCTTCTTCTTGATCCGGTTCATGTTCGATCTGGTGTTAATATTCATAGCCAATGAGGCACGGGGGCATTTGGTACGTGCATGAATGAAGGCTACATTGAGACGTCCATCCAACGTTTGCTTTCAAGCTGCTAATGCACATGCTAATCTGTGTAGGAACACGCGTGGTTTGTCACCAACTTCCATCGTCTTCGCTACTGATCGGAGGCTCTGTAAACAAGCTGAGGATCGGTCTTCGATGAGCTTGCATTTGGAGTTGTGGATGCTGCGATTGCATCGCGCAAATCAAAACGCTCCTCTTTCCAGCCGTACTGCGTTGGGACCAGCTTCACCACAACGTGCAGCGGAATATTGCTTTCGAAAGTTTCCGAGAGTCGGCGGCCAAGAAGATAGCCGTATAAAACCTATTGGCATACAGACACCTCACACAGTCTTGCGATTCACAACGTAATTTCTCAGTAACAACAACCCAACGAACCTCCAAGTTTAACAGATGAGACACCACCACAGTTGGTTTTCGTTGGCGTTCGAGCTCAATCACAAATGAAGAGAGCCGCTGTGCGGAGGTTATGATTAGCATAGATAAGTCAGGTTGCAACCAGAGAACAGCAAGAGAGTCCATCTTACCCGAATCAAGTCTCCAAGAGACTCGCCGCCATGCAGTCGGTAATTGAGCGGATCCTGGTAAAAATCGGTTCATATTTTGTTCATGCGCTTCTTGATTTCGCTCATTGGCATGTTGGCGTACACGCCTATACTCACACATAGCACGGTGAATGCAAATCGTAATGTGGTCCTCACAGCCTACTGTCGCAAATACAGTTTGTGTACCCGAATCGACGTTATTCAAAGCACTCATGGGATGGTAGTCCACACCAAGCCGATTGGTAGTTTGCAGAGCTCTTGGAGTCGTGCTGTTTCCCAGTAAAAAAAACATCGAGCAGCGTCAGTGCTTTTTCCACCACGTTGCCTTCCTTGACATACTGACTGGCTACTGTACCTTGTGTAGACACGGAGATCCTTCAGAGACGCATCGTTTGTCGAGGAGAGATCATTATTGAATGCCTCTTTCAGGTGACGAACGAATTTTTCACCCAGATCGCTGAGTTTCATGGCTGATATCCCATCGACCAAGGACTTGAGCTCACGATACGACTGAGACGAATCTCCCTCCGTCTCGAAATGCGCAGGTCGACATAGGTAAATTGGTCGGTCACTAAAGCCAATAATGAGGATAATTAACAGCGAGATGACTCCGACAAATCATATACCAAGCAAGAAAGAGATTCGCAGGCAACCGCGTACATGATGTGCACGCTCATGAGAAACGGCACAAGCATGTGCGCCATGTTGCCGTAGATATGGTTGCAAATCACTTTCGACTGCATGTTGATCAGTTTGACATAGCTGAGCTCGTCGTTGTCGAGAGGTTCGTACACGCTCTCGTACTTTTCGATACGCTTTCTGCTCATTTTCATTTGTTCGCGTTGGATCAGCAGCACCAACCAACATGCAGCCAGACACCGTGCGATCTCTTGTAATAGCCAAAAGCACTTGAGACAAAACATCATACCGAAGATCCGCCATGGCGTCCTCTAAGTCCATGTCTTTATAGTCGGGTGAATTGGTTACTTTCTGCATGAAATTCGTATCAAGCACCTGGGTGGCACACAAGATAGGTAAGAGGAGATTTTTGGTAGCTTGAACCGCAAATTGTCAAAACTGCTGCACTGCATTACCTGAGCATCGTTGCAGATACTCTCCAAGAAAACGACTTTGATATCGGACGAAAAACGGTGGCAACGGTTGATGACTTCCACACGCCGATCGTTTGTCGTGTTGGTCGCATCGAAGATCGCGACTTCGCCACCGCCTCCTAGCAAGAGTCATATCGTACGATTAAGACTGCAACCGATGCTTTCGACAAGCGCAGTTTTCCCCCACGAACCTAGCCATTCCAACGCCATATCCAAAGCAGCGCACGCCAACTCTTCTCGCTGCTGCTTGGCAGCGACGTTCTGCGCATCAAAAAAGTCGCAGCTCTGCTTGTCCGTTGTCACCTTTCTCCGCAACGAGCCCACATTGAAGATATTCGCACGCACTCCAAGCCTAATCCAACCAACGCAAACGCAAAGAAAACAAAAGCGCAACGTCACGCTCATCCGGTCTCTGCGCCAAAACCATGTAAAAGCTTCCTAATCGCCTCCATACCACGACAAGAGGTTTTTGATTTTGTGCGAGATGAACGACTTGTCTCTATACACATTCGCACAAGATTCATTCATTAGACACCGCTCATCGCATCCATTCCTTCCCACGCATGAGTAACAGCGTCAATATGTATAACACACGAGGGCCACCTACCGCGCAGGCAGGCCGACCATCACGAGCACCACTCTCTCATCGTTGAACACTTCCTTGCCGCTCTCCGACTGCCGCCGCGTTTCCATTGTTGCCGCGGTCTCCAGTGCGGAAGAGTGAGCGACACCAAAGGGAAACTTCAACTCGCCTTCGACTCGACTGGTCGATTCGATGTCTGATACCCCCTTAAGTACGGATGGCACATTTCAGTTGGCTCTTCTCTCGCACACTGCCGTTTTAAATAGATTGCCACTTGTCTCGCACAGCACAGCCTGAAGCGAACACCATCGGGGACTCTTCATACGAGTACCAGTAAGTAGCTAGCATAATAGGCACGCATTATATAGTGCACATGCTGCCATTTACATGAAGCGTTCCTCTGCTGTTGTTATTGATCGCCTTGGTCGCCTCTTACAATCCTACAGCAGCCTAGCAGGTACGCTAGTCGCCATGCCTTCCCTCCCTCCCTCTTCGTTCAAAGTACACTGAGAAGGTGAAAAAAAAGCGAAGGTGTCTTCAATGTTTTGTTTTTGGCGGGATGTCTGCCATGTCGTCCGAAGGTCGTGCGAAGGTCGCTTCCTCAGGCGCATAGGAAGGAGCGCCGTTTCATTGGTAGAAAAGCCGGAAAACCAGCTGTGGGTTAGGGAGGGGCAGTGTTTTGTGCTCGCGAACTGCATCTCTCGCTCTCTCTTTCCTCTCTCTCTCTCTCTCTCTCTGCCTTATGAGCGCGCCACTGTAGTTTTTTTTTCTGTGGGAAAAGAGACCGAAGCCAGCGCGGAATCGGCGGAAGAAACCTCAAATTCCTTCCACGGAAGCGCTCACGTTACGCGGTCGTTCGCCACGTACGCCGCCCGTATTGAAAAGCGTCTTTACGGCTCTCTCCCTCTGTTAATAGCGCGTAAATAGGAAGGGGGGAACGAAGAACGAAGGCGTCAACAAAGAAACAGAGAAAGAAAGAAAGAAAGAAGCGCCGCCGCCACAGAGATGTACGGCGCGATGGATGCGAATGCGTCGGTGGCGCCCCCACCCCCACCTTCTACGGTTCCAGCAGCGCCGCCAATGACGAATGAGGAGATGTTCGCGCACCAGCTCGATCTGCACAAGAAGATCCAGGAACAAATGCAGCAGCAGTTGCAACTACAGAAGGAGATGAGTCTTCAAATGGGGCAGGCGCAGCAAAAACAGTCGCAGCAGCAAGCGGTCGCGCCGCCGCCGCCACCACCGCCGCCGCAGTCACCCCCGCAGCAGTTCCTACAACAGCCGCGCCAATCGCTCTCGGCCGTGTTTGCGAAAGTTGAGCCCGACCTCGGAGACAATGTCTTTGACATGCTAGACGATCTCATCATGATCCCGTCAGGTGCCGTCGCACCCGAGCGCAACAGCCTCTCCAAGCAAACGGTTGAAGTGAACAACGACGACGAGCTCTCGTCCTCGGGACGAGACAGTCTGGCGGACATTCTCGAGTCACTCGACATGGACCTCGACGAGTATGAGATGCAGACGAATATCAGCAAGAACAGCTTTGTCGGATCACAGGCCACAACGGAAGATTCCCGTGATTCTTTTGATGACCTCGACGACCTCGACGACCTCGATTTGGATTTCGACGGCGATATGGAAGACCACGGTATCGATGACGAAGATGCCGCCGCGGACGGCAGCAGCGCGTTTGATGTGGCAACCGAAGATGCTGTCCAGCCAGAAGACTATCTCGATATGCGCCGTTCGTCCTTTGACATGGTCGCGTCCATTTCAGGCAGTACCAGCAGCATCTCACAGAACCCGAACGGGAACATGTGCACATTGATTTGGGAAGGCGGTCTGCTTGGACTCCGTCTGCGAATGTCCCAGTCGCGCATGCTCCCTGCAGTATCGAAATTGACCGGAAGAAGTTCGATTTTCGGCATCCACTTGGTGGATATGGGTGATTTGCTGATGCAGATTGGCTCTCGTTTGACACGAGATATGGAGTTCATGGAAGCAATTGACTACCTGAAGGAAGTCGAGAAGCCATGTAAATTGGTGTTCCGTCGAACAAATGCGGACCCAATGGCTGTGAAAGCAGTTCAGCCTCTTGTGAAGAGTGAGATCGCGATGAAGTTGGCAAAGAAGTTTGAAGAGCTCGCTGCTGCAGAGAACGAGAAATCTCCTGCAACCCCAGTGGTAAAGATGGAAGCAAGGTATGAGGTCAAATGGCTGGACGGACCGCTTGGCATCAGTTTGATTGCGAGTAAGGACGTCCCGTACCCGCTTGTGACGAGAATTACTGGAAAGAACAGATCTCCACAGGTCCAGGACGTGCAACCTGGCCACTACCTCGTGCAGATCGGATCGTACAATACTGCGGATGGCAATTTCAACACGGCGATCAAATTTTTGCAGAAAGTCAGCAAACCTGTCTCACTGTTTTTCTGCCCTGGCAACAAGAAAATGTCGGTTCGTCCCGATGTCGGAGAAGATGAGTATGATCACGTGTGGGAAAAGAAACAAGCGTTGGCGTTTACCGTGAAGCCCGATGCGGAAGGCAGAATGGTGGTTGCGGACCTTGGAAGCGCCAAATCGATCAAAGTGAAAGTGAAGGGAGGTCCGAACCTTGCCGCGTTTGTAAACCCTGGAGACCGATTGGAATGGATT
Source organism: Globisporangium splendens (assembly GCA_006386115.1). NCBI lineage: Eukaryota > Oomycota > Peronosporomycetes > Pythiales > Pythiaceae > Globisporangium > Globisporangium splendens. The sequence continues at coordinate 807,904 of VFIW01000011.1, forward strand.
AACGATGACCACACCAAGGATCTGTCTTTCCACGAGGCTCTGCTGAAGCTCCGTATGGCGAAGAGACCACTTGTTATTCGATTCAAGAAGCCACCTCCACCTGAAGCAATGGTGGCACCACCGGTACCAGTTTCAGCGTCATTGCCATCGCCAGCTCACGATCACCACCGACTGCCACCAGCTCCGAATTCGGATCCAGAGGTGTCTCCTAATGCGGCTGGAGCAAAAGGAATGCGCAATCTCAATCCGCTGAAGAAGATTGCGGTTCTTGGCGCGTACTCCAAGGAGAATTCGTTGAACAATGCAAACGGTCGAGGCTCAAGCGGTGACTTGAGGAAGAGCCCACAAACTACTCCTGAGCCAGTGCAATCAAAGAAGACTATCCTCGTGGGATCCGAAGTTGAAGTCAAGAGAGTGAATCATGACTCGAGTGCTTCCCAGTTTGTACCGAAATCGTCTGCGTACTCAAACAATGCCGTGAATCCTGCATCGACTCCAACGTCGAGTGGCACACCAACAGGTGTTACACTCTTGCCAACCCAAGACAACAACCAGAACAACCCTGCCGAGTCTCGCCGCCCTAATGAAGGTCAAACAAAGCTGTTGAATCTGGAACTGCTGAATGGAATCCGCAAAGCACCGTTGACAAAGGCGTCGAGCGATCCATCTGTCACAATGAATACGAGTGCTGAAAAGGTTGCTGCGCATGCGCCATTGAAGCCTCTTACCCGAGAAACTCGCAACCCAGGCGGAGTGAAGCCTGTAGAAGAGCCCGTGGTGTTATTAGCTAAATCAAACGATCACAGTGCGCCGTTACCAAAAACCTACACTGGTGAAGAAGGGGAGATTTACGAAGTCATTTGGCCAGAAGGTACTGCTTTGGGCTTAACACTGCGTGTCCACCCGACCACTCGTTTCCCTGTCGTCGCACGCGTGACTGGTACAAGCAATTTGAAGAACATCGAGCACGTGTCCCCTGGAGATATCCTGTTTGCCGCAAATGGAATGGATATTGTGCCTCAGCCCAAGTTCAAGCAAACGCTGGAGAATCTGTCTAAGCTACCGAAGCCTGCATTCCTGCGCTTTCGAAGAGCCCAGCCTGTCGTGCTTCCAGCTGCTCGAGGGGATGAGATCGACCATTCTTTGCCGCGCGGCCCGAACCTGAAGGTGGAAAGCGAGTACGAGATCGTTTGGCGAGAGAACGCGAACCTCGGACTGGTGTTCAGCTCCGACGCGGACGTGCCAAAGGTGACGAAGGTGGATATCGAGTCTGGAGGTCCGATCATCAGCCGAGTCACTGTTGGTGATGTATTAACGTGGATAGGACCGCTGGACATCCACGGCTCTTCATTTCATCAGTCCATGGCGACTCTGCGCGCCGTGAAGCGTCCTGTGGTTCTTCGATTCCGGAAACGCCATCCAGGCCACCATGCATGAGTGAGTGAAACCAATGTGTGAATGGGGAAAAGCAAAGAAGGGTAAATGGTTGGTATAAGTAGACCGAGTCAAGCACTAACGAGACGACTGGGATGTGAGAAAGACAAAAAATGTAAGCTGTGGATCTTTTGAGTGTGTGCGCTGCTGTGTTGCTGGAAATTGAGCTTGATTTTTGTTGTCTTCATGGAGGAAGTCGACAGAATGCAGCTTGCAAGACGAAAGTGAAAAGAAAAAAGTGAAAGTTCATGTTGGTGAGGTGCTGGTGTTGCTAGCGTCGGCGGTGATACTGACTGCTAAATACTGGTGGCGTGCAAGACAAATTCAAACCGGGAAAATGACGAAGAACGACTACTTTGACGACACTTGTGTTACAGCTGGTTGGTTCATGGACGTGTGTCCAGCAATCTATTGCGGAGAGCAGTATGATGCAAGCGCTTGTTTGTTTCGTGTTTCTGTTGTCATCCAGCAGGCGCCAACGAGATCGCTCTTCTTCCTATTCTTCCTCTTGATGTCCGTGTGCGGACTCCCTTTCTCGTTCGCTCGCGTGCTGCAACAGATACTTACTTGCCTTGTCTTCTTCTCTCTCTCTCTCTCCTCAATACATGCTGGTTGGAGACGAGTCGAAGCGGTCGAACTGGGCTGCGAGCGCTTGCTTCTTGGTCAAGATCTCGTTGCGCGAGTTCTTGATGTCCTCCGAGACGTCCGTGACGTTGATCGCGTCCATAAAGTTGGCGAGCAGCGGCGCCTTGACGTTCGACGCCGGCACGCTCCCTGACGCGGACGCTGCGTCCAGGAAATCCTCGATCGCGAACGCGTAGTGGTGCGCGATGGCGAACACGAGCATCTCGACGCAGATCACAAAGTCGTTGAGCGCCGACGCGATCTTCTGCGCGTCCCAGCAATTGGGACACCCAATGTTCCATTTCTCCGAGATGAGCCCGGCCATCTCAAACAAGTTGATCATGAGTGACTGCCAGTACGTGAAGAAGATAATGGCCTTGATCGCGAGGAATTTCGGCAGCGGTCGGATCGGATGCAGCTCCTCTTTCGTGCCGAGGAAGAACAGCACGAGGCAGTACAACGCCCACGTCTGCGAGATCGTGAGCACGAAACTCACGTACCCGTACGACACGAGCGGGTTCAGGAACTCGCCCTCACCGTAGACGCCCGCGAGACTCGTGATCAGCATCACGATCGACGTCAGCACCTTCACGGGGATGTACTGCAGGATCCCGATGGTCGAGAGCCGCACGAACTTGCCACCCATGGCCCACGGCTGCAGGCAGCAGAACGGCACGGCATGGTACACCTGCGGCTTGGACCGCAGCGTGCTCGCGAGCACGATCTGTCCGCCCAGAAAGTGGACCAGGAAGCAGTGGAACGAGTAGAGCGCGAAGGCTTCATAGCAATCGCGGATCGTCTCGAAGAGCAGCTTCTGGTCGTTGAACACGAGCGCCAGGTACGACGTGAGCGCGTAGATCGGCACCATCATGAGGATGCGGATGACGTGCTTGCGGATGCCCGCCGACGGGTTGTACAGCAGGTGCGTCCAGATGAGCCAGCCCGACAGGATGATCGACAGCAGCGTGAACGCCCCCGAGATCGCGTACGCCAGCGTCTCGAGCTGCATCGCGTCTGTATATGTGCTTGACTAGTAGTAGCTGCTGCTGGTGATGGTAGTTAGTGTCTTGTGCTTGTACGTCACGGCGTATGCGCGTTGCCGGTGGCTCTGCTTCCTGTGCGGCACCTGGAAGTTCCCCCTCCCTCTGCCGCTTGTTTGATGAGCCGCCCGCCTGAGAACCCGACCGACTGATATCGCAAGAACAAAACAGCAGCCTTCCAAAGTAAAAGTAATTGTGGATAGGGGCTTCTAATAAGGAGTGATACGGTAAAGGAGATCAGTCGGATATACAGTAGACTGCCACAGTATGCGCTTCAGAAAAATTGGACGCACTGTAGACAATATGTTAGACACGACAACTGCGCAATTGGTGGTAAGACCATTTACTGTGTAGCAGATATCATTAGCGATAAAACACTTGTTTTGTGCGTTTGCGGGTGCCATTCAACTACAATAAAACATCAAACAGGCACATGTTAGTTGGGGCACATATTCGTCTCTGTTTTCTTCTTCCTGTTCGTTTCCTCCTTGACACATCTGCTTCATCCCCATAGCTTCTCGTTCCCATACTTCTCTCTTTTAACGTCTGGACGCGCTCCCCTTCGAGCTGCTGCTCTTCTTCTTCTTGGACGAACGGCGGTAATCCTCATCGTCGTCGTCGTCGTCGCGGCCACGTTTCTCGGAGGCGTGGAGACGATCGGCGGCTTGTGCCTCGCGCTCCAGTTCGTCCCACGAAGGCGCATCCTCTTCGTCCTCAGAAGGCTCCTCCGATGAGTCTTCGTCCACGATCGACGCCCAGTCTGACTCATCCGAGCCACTCGAATCACTGCCAGACTCGTCCTCATCGCTGCTCGATGCGCTGTATGTACTATCCTCTGCTTCTTCTTCCGCATCGTCTTCATCGTCCGATCCGTCCATCTACACAAAGCAAAATCACAGTGCACATTAGTATTCGTATACGATTTCAGCCATACCCACATTTGCATCCACACCAACATACCTTCAGGAACTCCCAGCCCGCTGGCTTTGGCACGCCATCTTCGTCCGCGTCCAAGTAGAATCGGTTGTCGGCCTTAATCGTGGTCATAATGCTCTTCCAGTTCAAGTTGGCCGTACCGGTCGTGAAGCAGATATCAATGTCATCCAACCATTCCTTGATCCGCTCCAGCTCATTTGTCGAGACGGCACTGATACGCATCGGTGCCACATCAAAGTTCTTGAATATAAACACGACATCGAAGTTCTTCGACGAGAACATGACGCGTTCGAAATGCACGTGCTCGACTTCGTCCAGCGAGATGATGAAGAACGGCATGTCGGTCAAGCTCACCAAGCAGTGCACCGAAGGCTGCAGCAATACCATTTCCTTGAATGGCGTACCCATGAAGCCGAGCTCACGGTACGGGATATCGAACACGACCGGTTTGCCATATCGCTCCGACACACCCTCCATCTTGTGACAAAACTCCTTGAACGTCGTGTTCAGTTTCTCTCGCAACGCGCGTTCTCTGTTTTCTTCATCGAGCTCATCCGGGTCGTACATCGATCGACGGCGGTTGTCCAACGTCTGCGAGCCTTCAATCACTTCCGTGTAGAATTGCACGTCGTTCTGTTTTTTCTTGCCGATCATAATGTGGTTCTTCAAGTGGAAGTGGATCAGCACTACCAATTCCTTGTCACAAGGCTGAAAGATCGCGTGCTTGATGTTCGAATACAAGATATCCATCTTCTGGTTCTTGTTCGTCATAAAGCGGACACCATTCGTGTGTGCCTCCAGCGTGCCATGGGTCTTTCTGCCCGTCACATGGGGACGAGCAGACAAATCGATCAACCGTGGCACACGACGATCTCTCGTCAGAATCAAGTCTTCCTGAACCACGAGATCCGATTCTTCCTGTTCACGCTGTTCGCGCTGCTTCACACGCTTCTGCAGCTCCTTGATCAGACGGAACTGATTGTTCAGGTTGTGCGCATCGGACGAACGGAAGCCCAACTCTTTAATGAACATCTTGTTTGGGAACTTGGTGATCACGTTTTGCATCGCTGGCAGCACATCGCGACCCAACGACGTACCTGGCACGTAAAAGTTGATACGCAGGTAGGTTGCCTTGTCTTCTTCAGACTTACTGACGTTCTTGATCGTCGAGATGTGGAATGGCACAGGGACGCCATTGATTGGCAGAATCACGGATTCCGCGCGCATGTCCACCATCACTTGACGCTCTCGGAGCTCACTTGGGTAATCCTTTGGTCCTCTGTACGCGAGAATGTTCTTCTCTCTCTTGCGATCGTCCGACTTCTCACTGTTCTGCTCCTCCAAGCGTCTCATCGCTTCCTCACGCTTGCGACGCATCAGTTCGGCTTGATGGCGATCTCGACGTTCTTGGTCCGTTTCTTTCCCTTCCAACTGACGCTGTTGATCACGGAGACGAAGCTGCAAGACTTGGTTGCGAGTGCCCGATGGGAGAGTTTCCACGCCATTGCGAGAGTTCTTGGACTCCTTCGACTTGGATTCCGACGACGACTTCTTTGGAGCCGCGTCTTCATCCTTGTCGTCGTCAATGTCGTAACGCACCTTGCTCCATCCCTTCACGACCTTTGTGTAGTACTTGGTCTCGTCCTTCAACACAACGACCGTATCGGCGAGGAAGACCGAGTAGTTGTCCAATTTCTTCTTCTTCCGCTGCGACTCGGGGATAGGGATGCCTTGGAATCCGAACGCGACATTAAACGCCATGCCCTCGACAACAACAGTGTTGTTCTTTGGCGTCAGCAGGTTGCAGGATTCGCGGAACTCAAGCCCGATACCAAAACCAAGGTTCTTGGTCAACTTGGCGAAGAGCGTCGGGTTACGCGACTGAATAAACTTGCGCACTTTCTCCACCACCTTCGCGATGGTCTTGCCCGGTCGCAGCTCCTTCACGCACATGTCGTGCGCTTCAAGAAGCAATTCGTACGACTTCTCCATCGAGCTCGACGGGTCAATGAAGAATGTTCGGCCCACATTCGAGCAGTAGCCCTTGTATCGGGCACCAAGCGAGCAAATGATCACATCGTACTTCATGTTCTCCGAGTCGCTCTGCGCACTCGGCTTCAAGTCGTACTTGCCGCCAGACTGCACAATCGGAGGGTAGCACGGCTCAATGTCCACGGGATCAATCGACACCTTGACCTTCGTCGGATCTTCAAACACTTCTTCAATGTCGTTCGAGATCTTTTCGTGGCTCACTTTCTTTTCGTCATCAATAATCATTTCCATGTCCTCCATGAACTTGAGCTTGAAGATCTTGGTCGTCAGCGCACCAGCCCATCGAATGTTCTCCAATTCTTCTTCTTCCTTCACGGAAAGCGCGATCTCAATACCTTTCGTCACATCCACTTGCTCGAGCTTCGTGTCGTCCAACGCCTTTTGGAACGATGCCACCAAGTCGCCCTGTGGGCTCTCTTTCGTGAGCACGCCGACCTTCTCGCCGCTTTCCTTGATCGCATCCGTCAAGATCTTGTAGTTCTCCGCGTTGCCATCGGCTTTGTTGCGCTTGAGCAGCACGAGTTTCACATCGGAGCTGTCGTTACCGCTCAGAATCGATTCCAGCATCGTGTCTACACCATCATTCACGTACACAACACAACGATTCTTCATCAGCCACGTATTTTTGTGCCTGTCATACAGTACAAAAGAACAAACACGTACACTTTTTGCCGGCCGTGAGCACGTAGAGCGTCTTGGGAGTGAACACCATGAGCGTCTCGGGGAACTCGAGGAAGCCGAGCAAGAAGATCTGCAGCACCGCCGACTTGCGGTATCCGGACTCATCGGGCTGCGATTTGCCCGCGAGCACGCAGAACGAGTCGGCGTCGCCCCACGTCGCAGCGCTCTTGTGGTTGCTCCACGACTTGTAGAGCGTCTTGAGGCGGCGGAAGAACACGACGCCATTCAGCTGCGGGAGACCCTTGGCAGGTGCCGCCGCCAGTGCCGCGGGGGCCTCACCGTTCTCCTTCTTCACGACCACACTGCCATTCGCGTCGCCGCCGGGCTCCTTCTTGATCGCTGGCGCCGCCACGGGCTCGCTCTTCACTGGCACCTCCTCCGTCGTTGCCGCCATTTCCTCTAGCGCGCCAAACCAACTGTGCTGATCCTCACAGCAACCGAGGTAGTGGCTGCGCACACCCCGCCAAAAAAAACAAACTCTTCCTCGCCGAGGTTTTTTTACAAGTTGCCTGCTGGGTTGAGGTTTTCATTTTGTTTTGGGCTCCTTGTTTTGGGATACATCAGTTTTTATGTATAAAGAAGATCCCTCACCGTAAAAATAAGCAACGAAAGGCATTAATTGCAAAAAAGAAGGTAATTTTGATGATCGACTTTTTGTGAACGGTACCACTTTAGAGTGCATATACAAATGAGGGTCACTTTTGAAGATACATCATGCAACCGCTTGGCACCAAACTCGTTTTGATCAAGTGTCAAGAGAGGTATCACAGTCTGGTACTCACTCGATTCCTAGAGCTGTGATGGCGCCAATGAGCATGGCGGCAGGACGGACAAGTGCGCTCGTCACGTACACGAGGACGATCGCGCTGCGCCGATATACAAGCACCGCCGCCGCCACTACGACCACGACCACGAAGAAGAAGAAGAAGAAGAAGAGCAGCTCCGGCTACAGCAGCCGCGCCAACACGATCATGATCTTCGCGAGCGAGGTGCCCGTGATCGCGGCGCTCAACCCGTTCCGGCAGATCGAGGACGTGTTCTTCGACGTGTGGAAGCGCACGAATCTCAATCAGATCGCGGCGCTGCAGGAGGAGCTGCAGCTGCTGCTGCCGACGCCCGAGGAGAAGATCCAGTCGATCGTGCGCGAGCTCGGCGTGGAGGCACCCATCGCGTCGCTGCTGGACGAGGCCGCGGCAGCTGAGACGACGACCAAAGTAGCGGCCGCAAGCGCCAAGATCGCCGCGGCGCTGCCGAGTGACACGCCCGCCAACGTCAAGCAGGAGGTGGTGCAGTTCGTGGCGTCCGAGATGCACAAGAGCTTTGGCACCAAGCACGAGACACCCGCGATCGAGCACTACGAGCAGAAGCAGCAGGTGGTCGTGCGTGAGCGCAACCTCGTGTTCTCCAAGAAGCAGCTCACGACGATCGGCGGCTACGACGTATTTGTTGGCGGTAAGATCGACGGCAAGGTCGAGGGCAAGGTGATCGAGGTCAAGAACCGCTTGAAACGGTTCATGACCCCGCTGCCGCAGTACGACGTGGCGCAGTTGCAGACGTACCTCTTCATCTTGGGGCTCCAGGAGGGCGAGATCGTCGAGCACCTCCGCGGCGACACCGCGCAGACGAAACTCACCAAAGTGGACTGGGATCCGCAGATGTGGGACGTGCAGATCGCGCCGTTCGTCACACGCTTCAGCAGCGCGCTCGTGCACTTTATGGGCAATGGCGACGCGCAGGCGGGCTTTTTGCAGGGCGAAGCTGACGAAAAGAAGGAGATCATCCGCACTCACTGGCTTAAGGACCTGCCGTGATTGAAAGTTGGGAACGAATAAAGAGGGGGTCAGTGCACGCCAATGTTTGGTAAATCGTTTGGACAGTGATGCAAAGGCAAAGCTGACCTTGCTTGATGCTGTGAAGAAAAGTAATATGACGAATGGCACAAAAGGTAGTATGCGTGCTTGCAATAGTGACTTGGAAGTTTATGTCTCTTTCTATCCGTAGCCCGACCACTCCAATTGAAACCGATTCCACTGGAGACGCGTTGTAGACTTGCGCGGTGTAAATTCGAGATGCAAATGAGCAACGCGGAGCTTCGCGGGACCGCACGCGTGGCATTTTCCCGCTACGATGTCGACAGAAGCGGCAGCATTGACACCAAGGAGCTGCGCCACCTCATCGAGGACCTCGGCGGCGTGATCTCGGCCAGTGATCTCAAGGCTGCTCTTCGTGTACTCGACCGCAACAAGAACGGTGTCATCGACGTGGACAAGTTCGTCGTGTGGTGGAGCACCCAGGCGACGGATCTGAATGGTAATGGCGTCGTGTCCGACCTCGAAAAGACGCTCGAGCGGCTCAAGGAGTTTGGCCGCGAGTGGTTCCACGTTGACATTCACACGGCCGCGTGGAACGGATATCACGATGTCGTCGCGCGGCTCGTCGAGGACGATAATGAGCTCGTCAATGCAAAGGACACGACGGATTACGGGGTGCGTGACTTATTTGGTCTTCTTCAAGTGATCCGCGTTGACAATTGTTGCTGTCCAGGACATGAACTCGCCGCTTCATTACGCCGCGTACCAAGGCCACGTCGCTGTCTGCACGACTCTGGTACGATCGCCATTTCTATATACTTCTATGCATAAGACTATACAAATGGGACGAGCTTAGCGAGTTGTACCCAGCTAGACCACGGCGCGAGTGTGAACGCGACCAACGGTTCGGGGTGCACCCCCGTGTTCTACGCAGCGCAGCAATCGCGGGAAGATGTGATTCGACTGCTCCTACAGGTTGGTGCCGCCATTGTGCGTGCATGCCTGCGATGATGACGACTGCGAGCTCAATGGTTTCGCTTCTCTTTGGTCGTTGGCATCCAGAAAGGAGCCGACATCAAGATCAAAGACAGCAAGGTACACGCCTATCTCAATGAGAGAATTGGCAATGCAGTGCTTCTGACAGATACGTGCTTTGATGCGTGGACGTTCGTAGCATCGTCTCTCTCCTATCGATGTCTGCGGCGTCGAGGCAATCACCAAGTTATTCCAGAGCCTCTCAGGATCAGGTACGATAGCCTCTTGTGCTTTGCCGTTCATAATAAGCGCATGAGGTCCACACTTCTGTGTATGCGAACGTGACTGTGGTTGGATTTTGTGTACGCAGCGCCAGCCGCTCCAATGGCGCCAACATTGTCGGACCCTGGCGAAACGAGTCTCCATGTGACATGGTTCGTCCTATTGCCAATAGCTGGCAGATTTGCTTCGTTGCAACTCATCTCACTGACCTCTTATTTGATCCGTAATAGGCAGCCGCCACGCCCGAAGCTCGACCAAGTCGCACCAGTATCACTATATAAACTCAAGCTTGCGTCGGCTTCTGCGCCAGCGAAAACCGTGTTGATCCGCAGGGCTACGACCGAAGCCGTCATGCGGGAGCTCGCACCCCATATCGAGTACACGTGCCAGGTCGCGGCCGTGAATCTGCACGGCATGAGCGACTTTAGTGGATTCTCAGAGCCGCTGATGACTTTACCAGGCAGGGATCCTTCATTTTCGCTCTTTATGCTCATACATTCAAAGTCTAAGGTAAGCGTATGTTGACCACCATAATCAGCTCGGCCATCTCCACCATGCGATCTCATCGCCGCGGAGACGGATTTCCACTCAGTCATGCTGCAATGGCGCCTCGTACAAGCAAACAACAGAGACGAGGAACCGCCAACGCTCTGCATGGTGCAACAAGCCACGGGGCTGGCGAAGGGTGAGGATGCGTGGAAGACCGTGTACAAAGGCGACGCCAGTGCCACGTACGTACCTAATCCTTCAAGAATTTAAACGCTACTAGAACTAACTATTCCTGTCTGTGCGGCGTGTGGCTCCACTACCGCTGCCAACTTGTTTGCAGATCGCAAGTACCTTTTCCGTGTTGCAGCGAGCAACTCGACTGGATGGAGCACGTTTTCGACCCCGCTCGTCGTGTGCACGCTGCCCACTGCTGACAGCAAACGAATGGCAAAGCAGCTCGCAACGGCAAAGAATGTTGTTCAAGCCGCCAAGCAGTTTGGTACGCCATCGGTTGTTGTTTGCTGCTCCACTACAAAAGTCGATATTCATTTTATGTGTGTGCATGCTTCTGAACGAATGAACCAATAGCGGCACTCGCAAGAGCTACCGCGATTCGTCCCGAAGCCAAGGATTGCGAGCGTGGTTCGAAGGCAGAGTACGGAGCAAAGCAGCAAGGTGAGTCCACCCACTGCGATGCGCCAGTCACCTCGTCCACGAACACCAGCAAGGACGAGACGAAGAAGAAAAAGACGCAAATCGCTAGAAACAACCCAAGCCATGCTGACTCGGACGAAGAGGACTATATCTACTATTCGTCCGAGGAAGAACAGGACGGTAGTTAATAGGTGAGCAAGGGGTGGGAGATTCTTCGGCTTCAATCCAAATTCGATGGTGCACAAAGAAACACGTCCCACTGATTGATCACGGGGTGAATTTGCTTCTGATCAATTTGTCTATTATTTTCAGCATTTGCTTATTTGGCGGTCCCGTTCGAGTAGCTTGGAATTGGTCGTATTTGTTCGTGCCAAAGTGATCGTACGAGCGCTCGATCATGCTCAAGATGAGCGGCTCCACTTTTTCCTCGGGCACGTTGAGAAAGAGCCGCTCGTGGAGCCCCGCCAAGTGAGTCGCCGGGTTGCCCGTGAAACACGGCAGCTTGGAGTGCAGGCTCATGACTTCGACAAGGGTGTAGATCGTCTCGGCGTGCTTCCGCGCCGCACGTGCTCCCTGGACGCACAATTCAGAAAAGTACTTGAAATTGGGCGAATTTCGGCCGCCGAGTACGTCGACCATCTCGGTCGTCAACTTGAACGGCGCTGTCTCAAAGCTAAAGCTGCCTCCAGGTGCGCGACCAAGGACTGAGGCATGTGAGGACGGCAACATAAACTCGTGAGCTCCCGGGCAAGGTACAACTCAATGAAAAATGCGAGCAAAGCCAGCACTTACAGAAGCCAAAGTCAATGCGCATGATGTGACCTTCAATGTCGAGCAGGATGTTGCCATTGTGGCGATCTTTGATTGCGAGGATGTAGCACACAATCGAGCACACAGCTAGCAAATAATAACAGCAAACGTGAAGAACCATGTAAGCAATCAGAGAGAGGCCATGCCATCAGGAACAACAAAGTTGAAGCCATGTACCAAGGCTGTGCACAAAGTTGAGTTTGGCCTGTTTCAACAGGTCGTCGTCGGTGCCATCCGCTGGGGAAGTCGATGTCGCTGAAGCTGAGTCAGTGGTCGCATCGGGTGTCCTTCGCCCATAGACGTCTTCAAAGTGGGTCCGTAGGTTCTTGAACCCTGGCGTCTCCTTGATGCCGTCCAGCGAGATCGTATTGCGCACGACCTCCAATAACCCCGTGCTCGCGCCTGTGGACAGAATCCGGTACGGGTGCAACCACAACTCGAGGTTTTCGGCGCGGAAGATCTGGTCGAAGTACGAAATCAGCTGCATCACGAGCACTTTTTGCCGCAGATCGTCGTAGCTCTTGGCCATAAAACAGCACAGGCGCCATTTCGATGTGGACGCGCACCGCCGCTCGGACTTGCGCTGCGCCGCGGAAAACGCGAGCTCGCCAAAGATCTTTTCGATCCGCTGCTTCCGTGCTTCGTCCTGTTTGAGGGAAAACGAGTGTTAGTGTTTCGCATTAGGAGGCAGGATTGCTCAAGATGGATACCCACTCCGAGTAGTTTTTCCAGGAAAGGAGACATTGTTGCAGAGTTCGAGGCTCGCGTCGTGGTGTCCACGTCTGAGGTCGAGGCGACCGATTGCCGCTGTTGCTGTGGCTGAGAGTGTGGTGGTGCTTCATCGAGGTACTTGAAGATCTCGGTATTGCTGTCAAGCGCCACAACGTCTTCACCATAATCATTTTCGTTATCATCATTCTCATCTTTCTGCTGTTGAGACTGCTTGCTGGCGAGGAACTCATCGCCATCACCCTCATCGTCCTGGGTCGCGTACAATTGTGTGAAGAGCGCCTTTGAGACATCGTCGCCATCCCCGTGCTCCTCAGTTTCAAAGAAGATCATACACGGCGCGCGTTCCTAGGAAAAAGACACGACAACGTGAGAAAATGTGCCTTGACGACACCGAAAGAATAACGCAGAGCCGCTGTTTGTTGGCCACGTACGTTTGTGCTGAAGATACGGCCTTCTTGTGAGAACACTGAGTGCACGTTGCGATATACCTACACAAAGCCACATGAGGTTTTCGTCAATGAACCAACAGCAAATGGTTTGCAAATGTCCACGTACGTACGTCGGTGGATTTGCAGAGCGGGATGTACGCCAGCGGCGGGATCTTGAGCGCTTCGAGGGTTCGATCCTTCTCAGCGACTCGGAGACGTCCGTGATCGCCTTGACAAAGTGGATCATGCCGGAGAAGAATTCGTACCGGCGATGCTGCTCGCGCGATAAAGGCGACGGCGACTGGTACAGCAGTGGAAAGCATTCGGAGACTGCCATCGAACTCGCTTCACAGCCGCCAATCGTTGTCTCGGTCATGCGCGACATCGTTGCTGTCCGGTCTCCATCATCACCTGCAGTAGAAGAACGCATCGTGTGCACTTTTTCTGGATCCGTTAATGGCAAAGCCAACGAAGGCATCGTGGACACTTCAACCTCAGTCGTGGTTGTGCTAGTACTGGTAGGACTAGCCAATGCCGTCAGATTCCCACCAGAGGACTGTAGAATGAATGGACGCATCGCAAAGGACATGCGTGCGAGCGTGTTGCCCGCGCTGCCGGTTTTGCCTGGCGACGTCTCTGCTGCTGCGGTAGATGGCGGCTCAGGCACCGCGGCGTGTCGCTGAAGTCGGCTGATCCAGGCCACGAGCTCCTCTTGACTCTGCGCCGCGAACTGCATCTTGGTCTCGCTGAACTCGTGAAGCAGCTCAAAGTAGAACGGGTGCTTCTTGTTCTCGACGACGCGGATCTGCGCGCGGTCCAACGGGAACGCCGTGCGCGGATACGAGTCGCTGGGCTTGGTGAACACGAGCAGGATGCGGTTCTCGATGCGGCACCAACGCAGCGTCCAGTTGCGGCGCCCCATCTTGCGCGTGCCGCCGCCTTTCTTGAACAGCCATCCGCTGTTGTCGTGGCTGCTGTGGCTGCTTTTCTCCCCCCATGACCATGGATTCTGAACCACACGTCTCGAGCGAGCTCTGGGCCGCGAAGAACCGGCGATCGGCCGAGAGGATCTCGTCCATCATGTCTTTCGAGATTGAGTTGCGTGTGAGCAGCTCCGAAGCCACTTTGGCCGCTGGCGAACCGTACACGAAGCACTGCTCAAGCGCCAGCAGCAACTGCACACAGCGTGCAAACGCCCGCGGGTTGCCGTTTCGCTTGGGACGGTTCTCGTCGAGCGCGGTGTAGATGATCCAGAAGAACTGCAGCGCAAAGTAAACGCTACTCTGTGAGAGCAGCAGCACGAACTGCTCCATGATCTCCATCGGAAGCTCGTTCTCCAGGTGCACGACCATGTGCGCGAGCTGCGGCAGGTAGAACTCGACCTGGTCCAGCGCCGCCTTGCTGATACTCAGGCATGGTAGCCGCGCGCAGAGTTCGTTCGTGAATTTCTCGTTCTTGCGGTTCTTCCAGAGCGCGATCATCAAAATGCGCATGTCAACCGAGCCATCGGACTGGAGGACCTGGTCCATAGACGGCGACGGAAACAGGTTTGTGGCAGGCCATGGAAAAAATGATTATAATACAATATATTCTGTATTTTTTTGATTGAATAATTTATTATTGTTTTTTACAGTGTTCAATACAATACCTTATTTTGTCCATAATAATTGTATTTTTCTCTCATCCACTCATTTTTGAATGGAGTGCAGATGCCTCTACATTTGCGCCGCGATGCCCTTGGCTTTTCAGTTCCAGTACAGCATTTTACAATTCGTGCCAAGCTTCCAAGTCATATTCACTGCTACCATGCCCTCCAACAGAGCCAATTGCCAGTTCTTCTTTGCTGACAAAGGAGTGGACCAGTTTGAGTGCAAACTCTGTGGCACGACGTGAAAGCAAGCCAGTGGTAGCGGCTTCAGCAACCTTATTAGCCACCTGACGACAAAACACCCCAACTACGCAGCTCTCTTCGAAGAGAATCAGCAGCGCTCGACGAGGACGCTCGCAAGCCATGGCTTCATCGACATGCGCACGGCGGATGTCTACCGCTGGATGGAGTGGGTAATTGAAAGAAACCTTCTGTTGAGGGAGGTGGACGGCCCTCGTACTCGTGCCATCGCCCGAATGTCTCCGATCTCCTCCAAGTCACTGAAGAAGCACATCAAGCACGTTGGAGCCAGGGTCGGTATCGAAATCACCGCAGCGATGGGAAATGCGTTCGGTTTAATGTTTGACGGATGGACGTGTGGGTCGGCCCACTATGTCGGCATTTATACAGTGTTCGCCCACGATGGAGTGCGTCATCAACCGCTGCTGTCTCTATCGCCGATGGAGAGTGGCCAGTCCGCTGGTGCGCATATTGAGATGATCGACAACGTCCTGCGATTGTACGAGAAGCAACTTAACATGGTGCTGTTTATCGTGGCTGACAACTGCGCCACAAACCAAGCGATTGCAAAGAAGCTGTCCGTCCCGTTAGTTGGTTGCGCAAGTCACCACTTTAACCTAGCAATGACTCGATACCTGTCCGATTATCAAGACCTTATCGATTCAATTCAAGGACTCTGCGTCCAGCTTCGCCAGCCCAACAACAGTGCTGCGCTTGCTCAGCATACTAGTCTCCGGCCATTGAAGGCTAATGCAACACGGTGGTCGTCAACATACCAGATGCTTCGTCGCTACGTCAGGATCAGGGAGGCAATCAAGATGGTTCCGGCTGTGGAAGATTTGCTCCCGAGTGCTGCAACACATCGCCGAATCATCAGTCTATCAAAGACCTCAAGGACCTCGAAAGCGTATGTGTGAAGCTTCAATCAGAAGATTGTACGCTTGCTGACGTCCGACTGCTCTTTGATGCCGTGTAAGTGGGCGCTGTTGATGACAGTCCCTCAAACACGGCACACACGCTTGTGCCAGAGGAAGCGATCTCCCGACTTGGAGGGAGGAAGAAGACTTGAGTACTTGGAGGAAAATTTGCAACTGAATTAAAAATGGTTATGGTTCCTGTCGCTACTTGTAATGAACCCCAAGGGCTCCTACAGGTTTTATAACTAAAACCTAAACATAACACAACAAAACCTATGATCTGATATATAAACCTTGGGTACACTGAGGTTGAACCTACGGGATCTTTCTAAAAGCTTGAACTTCAAGTCTTGTATAAAATCCCTGCAAAGTGATTGGCTCGCGCCACTCACTTCAGGTGCAGAGACACGTCGGTCTCGTCGCCAGTCCAGTTTCCCAAGCAGGAACCATCACTCAGTACTTGATTAGTACATGGATGTCATCGCTCTGTACTGATTAGTACATGAGAACAACATTCTGCACTGATCAGCACAGAGAACACTCGTGACGTCATCGAATGACGTCACACGTGCATGTGGGGACTGTATTACCGTAATCCCTTTGTTATTTGTGTCTCCACAATGCACGCTGAAGGTGGTGTGTGCCACACTAGATCTGGGAACAGATCAACCTTCATGTAATGGCTGGCTATGGCCCATTACATGCCGTCATTGGCAAATTTCCAGTGGTAACAGACCAATTGAAAGTCAATGCCAAAATTGTGCACTCTCCAGGATTTGAGAATGCTGTGGTTAAGATCCTCAACGATCAACCATTGCATGCGGCAGAAGAAGCGCCTGTTTCCTCCTTTCTGGTCGACCCATCTCATAATTCCAATGCGTGTGCTGCCAACGAAGATTTTGCAACACTAGCTCTCCGTCAAGTGAAGCGGTAATGCCGTTCTCCAGCCTACTTTTACATGGACTTCCTAAAAATGATTCCACCGACAAGCAACCGCTGCGAACGACACCTCTCGCATTGCAAGTATGTCCTCGCACCAAATCGCTCCAGCCTTCTCCCAGCGCATTTTGAACTCATTGTATTCTTGCGAGCGAATCGAGAAATGTGGAATGCTTCATCACTGTAACGAGTCGGAGGTCTTCTGAACGCTGATTGGTCGAAAGTCGGAAAGTCGGAACTTGATTGGTCGAAAGTCGGGGAACGGTGGCGTGGATCGGAGGAGGAGGTGGCGACTTGATGGCAAAATGGAAAGTGAATTGAATGGAGGACTTAGTTCGCTAGCGCTACGTCTAAGCCTCCCTGCATGCATGCCTATCCTTTTCTTCAACTGATTCGACTTTTCTTCCTATCCAGGTGTCCCACCTGCAACTGTATTTTTATCTGACTATTACACTAAACTGTATGCATATGTACTACATGAATATGAGAGCCTGACCTCGGAATCGAGGTCAGGCACACGTTACACATGCCTTGACGCTCCGCACGCTAGGCACGTGCGCCGTTAGGCACATGCCGGTCCTGCGCACGTGCCTGGCGTGCGAGGTCAGGCACACGTGACATCCCCCCGGACCTGACTTCGCGTTGGGAGTCCTCGAACTCTTGAAGGATTCGATGCCAATGCGAAACATGTCGGATGTTCTTCTCGTATTCCCACGTACTCTCGTGCGCAGGATACCCGAGCCACTTGACCAACCACATCATCTGGCGGTTGTGGGTTTTTCGACGAAGTAAGGCTTCCACTACGTGCAGAGCTTCTCCAGTCTCGTCGTCGAGGATGACGGGGGCTGCTTTAGGTATTGGTCTTGTGTAAAACTTGGTTGGATTCTCAACGTAGTGGCTAAGCAACTCCACATTGAAAGCTGGATGCAAGCGCTTCATGTTTGGAGGCAATACTAAACGGGCCACATTCTTGTTCACCATGGTTTCGATCTTGAACGGTCCAACCTTCTTCGCTGCCAACTTTGCCTTTTGGAGCGAAGTGCTTCGAGCGACTGTTTTCAAAGGGAGATTCTTCGTATCCAACATGACGAGATCGCCAGCTTCAAATTCTACCTCGCGACGCTTCCTGTCGTAGTACTTCTTCTGGCGCTCTTGAGCTTGCTTGAGATTCTCTTGGGCAAGCTTGATGACTTGTTGGCGCTTCTCCGCAAAGTTTTTGGCAAACTCAGCGACATCTACCTGTTGGATGGTTCCGTCCTCAACGCCAAACTCTTGGGCAATTAGATTGCGCACTTTTCTTCCTGTGTCGACCTCAAACGGTGTGAACTTGGTCGACTCATTATCGAGAGTTGCATGAGCAAACTCGATCGTGCCAAGGTGTCTCACCCAATCGTCTCCATGGTATGACACCATGCATCGCAGCGCATCTTCCAACACGAGGTTCTGACGTTCAGTTTGTCCGTCTGCTTGCGCGCGATGCGATGTAGTCATACTGAGCTTGATACCCATGAGCTTGGTCAGCGACTTCCAAAAGTCGGATGTGAACTTTGGATCGCGGTCACTGATGATGACTTTCGGCAAACCGTGGTGACGAACAACTGCCTCAAAGAACACTTTGGCAGTAGCTTCAGCATCAGCTGTCGAGTGTGTTGGATGATACTTCGGACGTTTCGACAACTTGTCCACTGTGACAAAGATGGCATCAAAACCTTCGGACACTGGAAGTCCTGTGATGAAATCCATCGACACAACATCCCAGCACTCTTGAGGTGTCGGAATTGGCATCATCAAGCCGATCTTCTTCCGATTGTTCGATTTCCATCGTGCACACGTCTGACAACTGCCAACATACTCATGAATGTCCTTTTCCATAGTGGGCCAGTAGTACCATTGAGCTGCCTTCAGCTGAGTTCGACGAACTCCTGGATGAGCAGCCACTGGAGCATCATGGAACTCTTGAATAACATCAGTGATCAACTTGTCCGAGTTTGGGACACACAATCGCAATACTGGGTGCTTCGTTCGCAAAAACAGAAGACCATTGCGCTTCTCGAACTTCTCGTTCCCTTCGCGACTCTGCCACACTTCGGCAAAACTTGGGTCGCGCGCATAGCCAGCGTGAAAGGATTTCTTCGTCGCTTCGGACAAGTGAACACTTGCCCACTGTGTGTCGAAGGTGTGGACTTGCTCTTGCCGTACTGCCACGGCGCGTCTCTCCCCCCGAAAGTCCACAGCGGAGAGGAATACGGAGCAATCTGAATCTGGCAAGTGACGTAGAAATGCCGCAGATACCACAAGACGGGAAATAGACTGTGACCGAATATGACACGCATCATCGCAAGCGTGCACTTCGGGAGTCGAAACCTTGATGGATTCATCAGATGGCTTGTCTTCTTCCAGTCCTGGTCGAGACAAGGCATCAGCAACCACATTGGTACTGCCTTTCACATGGTGCAGGACAAAATCAAACTGGGAGAAGGACGTCAGCATCCGCGCAAGCTTGGGAGTCACCTTCGGATGATGTAGCATCCACCGACAAGCCGAATTGTCCGTAAACACGTCGAACTGACGACCATGAAGGTAGTGTCGCCACTTGGACAACGCAATCTTGATTGCAAGCAGCTCCTTCTCATGAGCAGGCCATTTTTCCTCATAGTGCCCGAACTTCTTCGAATAGAACGCAATGGGAGCGTCAAACCCGTCGATCTTTTGAGACAAGACACCACCCATGCAGTAACCCGAGGCATCCGTTGTTACCGTGAACCGACAGTCAAAGTCAGGTAAACGCAACGTCGGAGCCTGTTGCAGAGCCAACTTCAATGCACGAAAGGCGTGATCGTGTTCGGATGACCAAGTCCACTTTGCATCCTTCTTAATCAGCCGATGCAACGGCAACGCAATCCGCGCAAAGTCGCAAATAAACCGACGATAGTATCCGGCAAGACCCAGAAAACTCAATAACGTCTTTTGCGTCGTCGGAGTCGGATACTTCTCGATCGCGGTTGTCTTGTTTGCGTCGACTTGGATCCCTTCAGCCGTGACTGTATGACCCAGGAACTGGACACTTGACTTGCCAAACTCGCACTTGGACAGGCGAGCGTACAACTTCTCATGACGGAGGACTTCACAGACCATCGCCAGATGTTGCGCGTGGTCTTTCATCGAGCGGGAGAAGATACAGATATCATCGAGATACACGACAACAAACTTGAATTTGCCAAAGAGTACTCGCATAAGGCGAGACCAAACTCCTGGCATTCCAGCCAATCCCATCGGAGCAACATACCATTGGTACGTTTCCTTTTGCGACCTAAAAGCCGTGTAGTGACGACTGTCAGGCTTTACACGCATCTGGTGGTAACCTTGCGCGAGGTCGATCACCGTAAATACTGTCGCACCGAGCATCTGATCAAAGAGTTCTTCAATATGTGGTAGAGGGATCTTGGGGATCTTCGTCTGGCTGTTGACATACCGATAGTCGATGACCCATCGAATCGGCAACTTTGAATTACCACTGCGCAGCCATTCAGCGCGCTTTACAGGCATACCTGTCGCAGGATCCTTTTTCGGAACACCGAAGATATTGGAGATCCATGGGGAGTTCGATACCTCAATCCATCCCTTCTTCACGTTGTCTCGAACGAACTCTTCCAACGCGTCTTGCTCTGTCTTGGACAGACGAAACGGCGGACGCGAACTTGGCACTGCATCCGGCTTAGGCTGGAGCTCAAAGTTCACAGCACGCTCTGGCGGTAAGCCATCCGGCAATTTCTCTGGGAAGCAGTCCGCGAACCGATCGATGACAGGTTTCAACTCTGGCGGGACAGCAGGCGAAGTATTGTCAACTGCAGACACCTTCACGACGAACAACTCTTCATACTCTGCATTCTTGAGCTTAGAGCAGATTTCACTGCCACTGCGCTCACACACCGATGTGTCTTTTGGCAATTGAATCGTCTGCATTCTCCAATCAATGATCGGGTTGTGCTCGACGAACCATGGCTGACCGAAGATGACATCGTGGCTGTTGGGTAGATCCCACTCCGTGAACTGCATTGCCTCAAACTTCTTGTCTTGTACTTGGCACGATGCTTCTACCTCATTTACTTGCTTCTTGGTTCGTCTGCCGTCGAATCCTTGCGCTTCGATCACTGCTGTATTCAGCACTTTCTTCACCAACCCACGCTGGATCAGGTTGGTCGAGGCACCGCTGTCAATCAAAATGCGCACATCATTACCATCTACGCGACCGTCCACAACAAACAAGTTGCTTTTACGTGTAATTTCCACTGCGTTTAACTCCACATTGTCAAACACAATGGGATAATCAACTTCATCCATTGTCGCCAGGTTGTGCTCAACCATTGGACTTGATCGACGAGCTCGCTGTGTCGGACGCTGATATCTTGAGTTGCGCATCGTCTGTGGCGTACTCACTTGTCTCTGCTGGCGCGGTGCACGACACTCTGACGCTCGATGTCCAGGTCGATTGCAATTGAAACAAAGGCGCTGACGCAAGCACTCTTCACGACCCAGGACTCGGACATTGTCCACTTCCATTGGACTTGCACCATTCAGTTGGTATTGGCGATTATCGAAACGCCTGTACCTCGGTTCTGAATGGGAACGATTTCCATCCGCAGAGCGACGGTGCGAACGGTCATAATCTAGCGCTAGAGTGATGGCTTCCGACAACGTGGAACATCGGCGATAACGCACCTCCGTTCGGATCGCTGGAGCTAATCCTCGCACAAAGTACATGATCTTGTCGAGCTCACTCATCTCTTGAACTTGTGTGATAACATGCCTAAAACGACTGACGTAGTCGTCAAGGCCTCGACTCTGACCCTGGGATAGCTCACCCAACTGGTCGCGCAAGCGCTCTTGTAGATCAGCGGGAACAAATTTGTTTCCTAGTTCCAGGAAGAATTGATCAACCGTCTCAATCTCTGTCTTCTTCACAATGAACCACTGGGCAGCTCCTTGCCGCAGGGTTCCTCCCAACATCGCCAAAAGGCGTGGTTGAAGACTAGCATCCTGTCTGTCAATGTTCCTCGCCTTTAAATAGTCTCCGACTTGCTCTTTATACAACTGGAACGATTCTTGTAACGCTCCACTATAAACCGGTAATTTACATCCCTCTAACTTAATCTCTGACTCCCGTTTCACTTGCTGGAACTCTCGGATCATCTCTGCTTGCTGGTTTAGCACTGCCAGCATACTCTGCAACAACTGGGCATTCGTTGGCTCGCTCATATTGGCAATTTTCTTGACTTCACACTCGGTAATTTATGTAACCGATATCACTTGACTTGACAGGCGGGGACGGGAGTTGAGACTATATACTAAGGGAGCTTAATAACCAGTATAATACGAAGCTATTTCTTTATTTTTTTATTTCTTTGTTTTTATTTCTTATTTTTTTGTTCTTTTTTATTTAATTTTTAATTTTTTAGTCGAACTTAGGCGGAGGAACTTGACCTGGACGCAGCTTAGCCTTCCCAGTACCAGTGCTCGATGCCGGTGGATCACGCAGCACGCGGCGAAAGCACTCGCTTATCCCGTCGGACGCGTCGACGATTCCTTGAGCGGTCCGGATTAGAGCCTTCTTTGCGCGCTTTCTCTTCAGCTTGTCTGGACACTTATCCACGTGCTTCTCTAGCACTTCACAGATCCGGAAAGCCTTCGTCAGACAGTTTACGAGGTCTTGACGCGCTTTATCAGCTTCTGCAGGTTTTGGCACGCCTAAGTACGTAAAGCTGCCTTGAATCGGAACCTGCTTGACGCGCGGCTTCTTGGGCATCGAGTTGGGGAGGATATCAACTCTGGGAGTTCACAATCACAGTCTTGATCCTCTAATGAGGGCTTCACCTAGGCACGCCTGACGATGACACCACGGAATAACACCCTAAAGAGCACAGACAGTTAGGGCGAACCCGAGACACTGTGTCACTATTAGAGAAACCGAGGTAGACCAGAACACAGAATTACGCACAAAAGCACGACTGGCTCAACACTACAGGAGTTACTGCCACAGAACACCAAAGGGTCAACGCACCGACAATGATTCCGGGATTTATGTCACTAAAAGCAACACCCGTTCAGAAAGCGGCTCGAATAACAACCTCGGAGGTGCCTGGCTTGGACGACGACGGCGACTTGAACGCTTCGAAACGGTCACACTCCCCCCTGACGCAAAGTGCTACCAGATGTAACGATTTGGGGTCTTCTTGAACGCTGATTGGCTGAAAGTCGGAAAGTCGGAACTGGATTGGTCGAAAGTCGGAAAGCGTTGGCGTGGACTCGGAGGAGGAGGTGGCGACTTGATGGCAAATTGGAAAGTGAATTGAATGGAGGACTTAGTTCGTTCGCACCTCATCTAAGCCTCCTTGCATGCATGCCTATCCTTTTCTTCAACTGATTCGACTTTTCTTCCTATCCAGGTGTCCCACCTGCAACTGTATTTTTATCTGACTATTACACTAAACTGTATGCATATGTACTACATGAATATGAGAGCCTGACCTCGGAATCGAGGTCAGGCACACGTTACACATGCCTTGACGCTCCGCACGCTAGGCACGTGCGCCGTTAGGCACATGCCGGTCCTGCGCACGTGCCTGGCGTGCGAGGTCAGGCACACGTGACAATCACTATTAGGCTGCGATGAAGGTCCTCAATAAAATACTGTAGTACGAGGTCATTTCGTATGCTGTCTCGCAGAAAATAAAAATAATAAACGCATTTCGCAGTCTTTGTGAATCCATCTCTACGCTTACGCAGACTAACAAAACCCGCGTCCACTGGTCCACACCAGTTTTGCCGTCGCCGGCTTGTGATTGGCGAAAAAGACCCTCGCCTGATAATTTTGGCACCGACCAGCTTCGTAGCATCGGTGGGATTTGAGCCCAGGGCAGAAGATTGAGCGGGTCAGTCTCAATCCATTACACAGTTAAAGACCCTTATATTTGACGTCAATATACTGGAATTACTGAATAATTTATTATTGGGTCAGCTCTTATTGCAGTAACTTATTACGTCTTTAGAAAAGACCAGTACAATTTTCTATTTTATTGTCCGAGGCCTGGTTTGTGGTTGACGACGAAGAAGAAGAGACCTGGGAAAAGACTTTGGGGTCTGTAGGGAAGACTGGTGCCGCATTGGCGCTCTCGGGTCGTGTGGAGCGCGACACTGGAGATCGCGGAGGTGCTGGTGTTCTATCAGCCATGGCAGCCGCATCTTCATTTTGACCTTGAGACGACGAAAGCGAGGCCATCCCGGAGACTTATTGGGTTGCGCCAGCGCTGACGAGCAATGCCGAGGAACAGAGAAAACGCCGCACTAAGGCTTTATAAGAAGGAGGCGAAGTTGGTTAAGAGGGCGACCGTGAAACGGACCCGCGCCAGATGAGACCGCTCGCACCCGAAAATAACGTCAGCGTGCAGCATGGACAGCTAGCCAACTTGAGATCACGAGAATGCGGCAGCTGATGATCTTTCCTTTCTCTCACAAAGCGCGAAGGTGCTGCGTCTGCAGACGCTGCTGCAACTCCAGTTCGAACTCTTTCTCGTCCGCCTCGGGGAGCGGCTGCAGGAACGCGTGCCGCTGAAGAAGCAGTCGCAATGATGAAAATACCGCTTTGGAATGCGGATTCTCACTTGGCTCGCTTCCTCCTGTCGCGCAATAGCGAATGAGATTCTGCAAGGAAGGCGCCATTTCATCTTGTGAATCATTCGATAGCGGGAGTACGGCAAGATAGAAACGCATAAACGTACGTGTGCTTTTCCGGATGCCGTCCAAAATTTGTCACGCGTGACCTGCACCGTCACCTCAACGCACGAGCCCTCTGGATCAGAAGCAGCAGTACGCGATAAAGACGCAAACTGCAGCGTCGCAGTGCCACCGCAGTTCGCCTCGAATGTGAACGCAGCCTAACAGAAAAGAGGCTCGAAGATTGGGCTTTCTCTTCTCATCCAAATTACACTGGGAAAAGAAAGAAACTCACTGGAGATCCCTGCCGATGCGTGCACGTGACGACGCCGGCGTTCTCGAAGCGTCCAAGGCGCCACGCACCAGATCCGTCTATCACAAGTCGGAATGGTGCTCCCTGAGACACAATGATCTCGTGATGAGGGTGCTGCTGCTTGTCGTGCCGGTGAGGACGACGCAGTGACGATTTTTTTGCACGATGGGGATGAAATACTCGAAGCAGAACTTTGGCGCGGCATCTCTCGGACCCCCGAGGTACTCGGTGCGCATCGCGTCCACATTGCGTGGGGTCGTGTTGCGGTACAGCATCGCAAAGAGGAGCAGCGCGAAATCTTGAAGCAGCGATCGCTGCCGCTCTCGTTGGAAGACATCGATGTTGCTGGGTCCGTTGCATCAACACCAAAGTCGTAGTGAACAATGCAAGAACAAAGGTCACACCAACAACGAATCTCACCTCGTGAACGGATCCACGGCATCTCCAAAGTCGAGTGCGCGCAGGGAAACCACGCGTCCCGATTGCGAGATGCGCACGTTCTGAGGCATCACGCACTGCTCAGAAAAGTGTACCCATTTCACCAGTCAGTCTCAGCCAATCAAAAAAGAAAGTACACACACCTGCAAAAGAAAGGCAGTGTGCACCGAGCGCATGGCGTGCGTGGACTGCTCCAAGAGATCCAAGAACGCGAGGCCGATCTCTCGTGCATAGAATCTGCGACACACGCACGAGCACAATGGTTACTGGAGCACAGCACTGTGCCTAGAGCCTTATGTGGAACAGTACCTGAAAAGCACCGAAGTCTTAGTGAACACGCCATCAGTCGGCACAACTTCGTCGAGCCCAGACGCCTAGAAGGTACAGGAGAGAACCAAAAGAAGTGCTTGAACCCTCTAGCAACTCCAGCGTTGGCCAGCACCAATACTCATTCGTACCGGCATCCACTCGAAGCAGTAGTAGTGCAAATTCTGGTCACCACCGTGATCAATGCACCACTTGCTGCCGTCCACATGCGACTGAGCAGGACCCAAAATCTCTTTTCGCCCGAGAAAAGACTGCAAGTACGGCGAAAGCGCGAGCTGCCGGTGTGCTGCGACGTGGATCTCTAGCCACGAGATCGTAGCACCACTTGCACGCGAGCGTTGCAAGATGAGCACTGCGGCCACAGATTTCGTTGTAATGCGTCTGTCTTTTTTTATGTGGCGACTGCATCGAAACGGATCCGCTTGCCACGTGGATACCAGGAAGCCGACTCACCACTGGTGGAAACATGGCGTGCATCGCCTGTTCGTCCTGCTCTGCGCCTGAATGCAATTCGACATGCAACTCGTGCTGCTTCTGCTGTTTTTGGAGGAACTTGGCGTTTTCCTGCTGGAATCCCCAGGCTGAACCCAGTTGTGCATTCCATGCCGCGTCTCCACTATCGTCAGCACCACCAAACAGATCACGTTGGACCCATTCCGACAGCAGTGCCTTTGTGGCATCCTGGTGCAGCAGCTCTATCTCGTCGCAAATGGCCTCCTCGCAGGCGAGAATGCGCTGGACAAGTCGTTGACAAGCAGCGGCGCTGTCTTTGTTTGGTTCATGTGTCTGCTGCATCCGCGCCAGCTGATCTGTCTACATGGGAGAGACGCACAAGCAGCAGTTAGCGGGGTGTACAGTCAGAACGACGTTGTACACCTCGATGAGTGCTCACTTTCTCTTGTAACTCGTGCAGCGTGCGACGTATCTCTGCATGGCCATGTGGCGGTAGACACTGCACTAGGCGCTGCTGGAAACTTCGGAGGGTGCGCTGCTGTAGGTTGTCCTCCTAGGATCACGCATCAAACGCAACCCACAACCAAGTGGCAATCACAATGCACCAGAAGCGTACCGCTGGCACAAATCGCTCGACAAGTCCTGCGCAAAGCAGCTTCGGGTCCACTAGTGGCCGGATAAAAAGCTCCCTTTGGCAGCAGCAGCATCACCAGTTGCATCAAGACGCCAGAACACATTTAATCAAAAGCACGCAAGTGCAACACGTACCACTGATCGGCATCTAGTGCATTCTCTTCATAGGCAGCATCCCTATCGTCACCGCGCCGCTGCTGCGCGAGGCAGCGATCATAGGCGCAACGGTACGGATCCTCCTTGCGAAAGGCGGTGTTCATGGCGTTCTGGCAACGGGTCGAATCTTGAAAAGCCACACTGTCCACAGATACCGTTTCCCTTCGTAATGACAAGAGTAATGCGACAGCTTTGGGCATGGCTCATGGTTGTCTGGTTGGCAGTGCTACCACGTGCAACAACAGCAGCCACAGCGTCTTTGTTGCGGCCAGAGCTGCGCGGCATCGCGTTCCCTCCACCGTCGACGACTGCCGCAACGATCGACGATGCGTCGCTGCTCAGCATCCGCGTGGGCGTGCAGCAGGACCAGCCCGAGTCGCTCTATCTGCTCGCGATGCTGCAGTACTACGGCCACGGCGTGGACCGCGACGTCGCGTCCGCCGTGAAGCTGCTGAGACGAGCCGCGCAACATGCACACCGCGATGCTGAATTCGCACTCGGCGTGCTGCACTCAACCACAACGACGACAAGTAGTGAGACCGCGAGTGATGGTGTCGTCCAGAAAAGCAAACGTTTGAGCGCCATGCGGCTCGCGAACAGCGCCAACCGCGGCCACGTCGACGCCAAGTGGATGCTCGCCATGTATGTGCTTCGTTGGCTTGCTTGTCTCCATTGTGCGGACACTTTTTTCTGAGTGTCCAACCGCCATGTTCTTGTTGTTCATGTGTAGTTTGTACAATGATGGCTGCGGTGTCAAGAAGAACGTTCCGCGCGCAGTGGAGCTGTTGCAGGACGCCGTTCGCGACAGGAACCCGCACGCGCAGTTCCACTTGGGCGTCATGCACGAATACGGCCGCGGTGTGCCGCAAAACTTTACTCAAGCGGCGCTGTTGTACGCTTCAGCAGCAGAACGCGGTGTCCCCGACGCCATGCACTATTTGGGACTACTCTACGCACAAGGCCGCGGCGTGAGTCAGAGCTTTGCCTCTGCCATGGCGCTGTTCCGACAAGCAGCAGCAGACCCACTTGCTGGAGAAGGAGACGCGGGTGATGGTCATGCGCCTGCGATGTATGCGCTCGG
Source organism: Globisporangium splendens (assembly GCA_006386115.1). Taxonomy (NCBI): domain Eukaryota; phylum Oomycota; class Peronosporomycetes; order Pythiales; family Pythiaceae; genus Globisporangium; species Globisporangium splendens. The sequence continues at coordinate 835,707 of VFIW01000011.1, forward strand.
CCAAATGCACGCCAACAGCCAGGGCACGGCCATCGACTACACACTGGCGCTCACGTGGCTGCGTAAGGCAGAACGCCGACAGGATCCACGGATCAGCGGCGTCGCAAAGCAGGTCGCCGACGAGATCGAGACGTTCCTGGAGCACATCGAGACGCGCGTGCAGGAGCAGGAGCAGGCATTGGGGGCACCCATCAAGGTCACGGTCGGAGTCGTCGAGCAGTGAATGAGCAAGAGTACTGAGAACGAGAGACTAGTATTGTATTGTGTTAACTCTATTTAATCCCTCCTCGCACTTCGCTGCTGATGCCTATTTCCTACTTGATACTTGATACGCGACACTCAATTCTTGATACCTTACTTGTGCCGGTCTAGTGTCAATCATATTCGCTTACTGGGTCTTTGGTTCGGCGACCAGCGCCTTCTCCAAGTCGGCAATGATGTCTGGGAGACCCTCGATGCCGACGGACAAACGGATCAGGTTGTCGCTGATGCCGAGCTTCTCGCGGTGCTCCTTTGGCACCGACGCGTGGGTCATGATCGCTGGAGACTCCGCAAGCGACTCGACGGCGCCGAGCGATTCCGCCAGCGTGAAGATCTCGACGGTCTCCAGGAACGCGCGCGCCTTCTCGAGGCCGCCCTTAATGTAGAACGTGATCATGCCACCGAAGCCCTTGGCCTGCTTCTTGGCGATCGCGTGTTGTGGGTGCGATGGGAGGCCTGGGTAGTACACCTTTTCGACTTGAGGGTGCGCTTCCAAGAACTCAGCCACGGCTTGAGCGTTCTTAGCGTGGGCCGCCATACGCACGTGCAACGTCTTGAGACCGCGCAGCGCCATGTACGAGTCGAATGGCGATGGCACAGCGCCGATGCCGTTCTGGATGAAACGCAACTTGGTGTTGATCTCCTCCGAGTTGGTGATGACGACACCCATGACGACGTCACTGTGGCCGTTGATGTACTTGGTGATACTGTGGATGACGATGTCCGCGCCTAAGTCCAACGGGTTCTGGAAGTACGGCGACATGAACGTGTTGTCCACGACCAGAAGCAAGTTGTGCTTCTTCGTGACGGCAGCCACGGCCGCGATGTCCGTGATCTTCAACGTCGGGTTCGTTGGGGACTCGAGCCACACCATCTTGGTGTTTGGCTTGATGGCCGCTTCGATCTTGGTCGCGTCGCTCATGTCGATAAAGTCAAAGTCGATGCCGTACGTTGGGTGCACAGTCTGACGGAAGTAGCGCTGGGTGCCACCGTACACGTCGTCAATGCTGAGCACGTGGTCGCCCTGCTTGAGCAAGTGCACCGCAGCAGTGGTGGCCGCCATGCCGGACGAGTACGCCACAGCGAACTTGCCGTGCTCGCAGGCCGCGATCGCGCGCTCGAACGCGCCACGCGTCGGGTTGCCCGTGCGCGAGTACTCCCAGCCCTTGCCGAACGAGTTGGCCTGGTTCTTGCCGTAGAGCACGCCAGGCGACGCCTGCGCAAAGGTGCTGGCGAGCGAGATAGGCACGGCGACAGCGCCTGTGTGCTCGTCGGGGTGCTGACCCGCGTGGATGGCCGTGGTGCCGAAGCCGTGGTGCTCGTCGGTGTAGTTGGCGCTCATCATGGTAGAGAGAGAGAGAGAGGAGAAGAAGGAGGAGGAGGAGGGAGGGAGCTGCTGCTGCGGGGCTGGAAGCAGATTCGGGAATGAGCGCATTCGTTTGCAGTCGCAGTTCGTAACCAACATCCTTGCTGCGACATCGTCGCTCGAAACAGCAAGTGATAGGGGGTCTCATTGAGTGGATGGGATCAGCTGCGCTGATTGGCTGCAATGTCGGTTGCATGTGGCCCGTCAGTGTTTCTGATTGGAAGACAACGCTCAAGAGCCCTACTCGTCGGTGCACGTCATCAAGACGCTCACATTTGTGTCACATTCGAATGGAAGGCAACTTGAACAACCGAGTTCGACCAGGAACCGCAGCATTCTCGTTGGCGGCGGCAACGCAGCGGAAAAGAAACCGCATGCGACAGTATCACTCTTGCACAGTATTTGACACTGCGTGCGTTCATTGATGACGCGCTGTATGCCCCCAGTACGCGATCCGACGCTGAACGCCTGTCAAGAGGAAGCAAACGAGTCGATGTGGTCTGTTAAAGCAACATTCAAGGAGGCGAGAGTGTGGGTCGTGGTCTAGTAATCATCCGATTGGATGTGACAGGCAAAAGGAGTGATTGTCGTTCTTGCATCTCTCACTTGCTTTTGACTGGCTAATCTTTGAGCACCTCTCAGTCGCGTTCGCGCCTATGATGCTATGTATATCAAAGCGCCAAACGCGTCCTCTTGCTGATCCACGCTCTGGTGGACCGTGTTTGCTGCGGGTTCTCTCGCCATAGAACTGAGCTCACTTGCACTTGCGGAGGCATTAGGCTGTATGGTGCTCACGTCAAGCATGTCAGCCTTTGCGCACTACGCCGCACTATTGTAGTGGAGGGCATCCTCGTTTCTGCTTTGAAACCAAGTGGGTACATGTGGCAACCGTCGCGATCCAAATCTCGTCGACAAAACGGCGTGTTCCATTCTCTTGGTTCGATTGCAGACACTGCCAATAGCTGCTAAACAATACTGTGTGTTTCATGTCATTCACGACGTTTGCTGCTTAGAATCTCCAACAGAGTTTACTGTGGGACGCTGGAGTGTTCCACGCGATTGGCTAAAACCCAACAGCAGTATCATCCACCGTCCCATTGGGTAATAACATTGTCATACGCTTCTACGATTGGTGGAAATGTCGCTCCGTGTGTGGTTTTTGATGCCCTTTGCTCTCTATCGTTGTCTCAACAACCTCTGCATGGCACAACGCGCCGAAGAAGAGAAGCAAAGGAGCGATGCTGACCCCTCTGCTGCTGCTGCGACGAGCGCCTGCGGCGTCAAAGCGCGGAGCGTCAAAGCGCCTGCAGCTGCTGTGTATGCACCACGAGCGCGGCTTGAGTTCGCTGACCCACGTGCCGCTGCAGGTGCGCGCCGTGGCGCAGAAGCACGCGCTGCGCAAACACCAGCAACAGATGCACGCCGAGTGGGTCGCGCGCTTGAGCCACGTGCAGCGACAGTTCCCACGATGCCTCGCGACTTCCCACGTATGTGTGAATGCTTTTTGCGCTATATTGTGTGTATGTGTGTGAATGATGGCTTATTGGCTTTGTTGTGGTTGTTGTTTATGCCGATTAGGCGGCTGTGTATGATGAAAAGACTTCGTTGCTCCAGCGCCTCAAGCACTGGATCTGCATCGTCCTGCATCTCGCCAAGCTGCTGTCGCTGGCGTCTCCACTCGCAGTAAGCGCGCCGCTTGTGGTCACGCTGCGCTCGGTGGCGCCGTCGCTCGAGAAGAGCTGGTGGGAGTTCGCGCTCTGGGCTGCGCAGTACTCGTCTCCGGCTGTGATGAAGTTCCTTCAGTGGGCGAGTACGCGTCGTGATTTGTTTCCAGCGTCGTTCTGTGACCGCTTTGAGCGATTCCACGAGCATGCGCCGCTGCATTCGTGGTCGCAGACTGAGGACGCATTGCGCATGGCGTTTGGCGACAACTGGACCGACATCATGGAGCTGAAGAAGGAGCCCATTGGCTCGGGCTGCATTGCGCAAGTGTACCGCGGTCGACTCAAGGCCACTAACGAAGACATCGCGGTGAAAGTGATCCATCCACACGTGAAAGAGCTCGTGGAACTCGACCTGGACGTCATGCGCGCAGCCGTGAAACTCGTCGAAGCCATTCCAAGACTGCGCTGGCTCGGCGGCTCAGACAGCGTCGAGGAGTTCGCGTCGATCATGAACCGACAGCTGAATCTGCGCACCGAAGCCGAGAACCTCGTGCTCTTCCGCGAGCACTTCCGGCATCGGAAACGCGGACTGCGCTTCCCGATCCCGCACATGGAGTACACGACGGAGAACGTGTTGATCGAGAGCTTCGAGACGGGTCTGCACTTCAGTGAGATCGCGCAATTGGATACCGCGCGGCGCAAAGCTGTCGCTCGCGTCGTGCTCGAGTCGTATTTGCGGATGGTGTTTCTGGACAATTTCGCGCATGGCGACCTGCATCCAGGCAATCTGCTCTTTGACCCGCACAAGATGCACGCGGGTAGCAGCAGTAATAGCAGCAGCAGTAGCGGCAGTGCGGGTGTCGTGGCGGTGGATGCTGGGATCGTGACGAAACTTGATCCAGTGGATCTGCGCAACTTCGTGGAGCTGTTCCACGCCGTTGCAACCGGAGACGGCTACAAGGCTGGCGAACTCATCGTGTCTCGAAGCAAAGAGTACGAGACGAAACTCGCGAATGGCGAACTCTCGCAGCAGAAATGCAAGGACCTCGAGTCGTTTTGCCACGGCATGGAGCGTATCGTGTCGAACGCATTGGGTTGGAAGCTGAAGCTTGAGAAAGTGCATGTCGGTACGCTCTTGCGTGAAGTGCTGGAGCTCTGTTGTACCCATGAGGTGAAGCTCGAGGGCAAGTACGCGTCCATTGTGATCTCGATCGCTGTCCTCGAAGCCGTGGGGCGGAAACTCGACCCGGAGATCGACGTGCTGCATGTCGCGCTCCCGATCATCGCGCAGTCGCTCATCAAGAATGTTCGAGGATTGAACAACTAGAAGTTCATGTATTTGCTTTGATTTTGCGGCTTTAGGGCTTACGACTTGCGGTACGTGATCTCGCAGAGCAGGATGGCGACGAGATGACACTTGAGCCGCTCGGCCATCTCCAGCGCGGTCTCGTTCGTGGCGTACGTCCGGGCATTGAGGTTGACGTCGTACTGCACGAGCACCTCGGCGGCGAGAGCCGAGTCGTTGACGGCGGCTACAGCAAAAGGAGAGCGACCGATTAGAAGACGAGAAGTTAGCGAGAGGGAACTAAATAGAAGAGAATAGATGAATGCACCACCCAGTCGACGGCTTTTTTGTACCATAGTGAAGGGCACTCCAGCCGTCTTCCTTTTAGATAAAGAACAGCATTTGGATTTGTATGAAATAAAAGAATAAAAGCACACAAAAAATCATGGGTTTCGAAGCCAGCACTTTTGCTCGTAAATGGAAGTGATCACGTACGTCGGTCTCGTCGATGAATGCCTTCTTCCGAAGCAAGAGCTCTGCAATCCCCGCATGATCTTCTCCGCACGCCTGTCCAGGAAGACACGAGACACAACGTGAGTTTATACCAAGAAATGCTTTCCATCGCCACGCAAACTCGAGGCTTTGATACAGAATCCAATGCATCCATACGAGCATGAGTGGCGTCGTGCCGTGTTTCTACGTTGACAACGGGAAAGTGAAAACAAAAATGAGTCGTCCTTGGTTTCGCAAGATGTACACTCAGACTCACATCTTTGCGGCTGATCGTAATGCGTCGCACGGGTGCTTTCTCAAGTACCGTTCGAGCTCGGCACCGCTATTGCTCGCAGTCTCCGCATCTTTGCGTGCGATGAGCGCGGATGGGAACACCGCCCTTTGCTGTTGTAGAAATATGCTCGAACGAGCTTGTCTTTTGTGGCAAAAAATCAGAGAATCGCGACTACTCACAGTGTGAGCACTGTGTATTTATGCAGTTATGCAAGAGCGTGAAGAGATTTTAGCTTGCCTAGAATAACGCACCGAATACAAAGCAACGTGGTGCATCGACGGTGTTAAGCCCGGATCCTTCTGGTCGTCAAGAAGGCGGTCATCGCTACGCTGAGACGAAAGCCCTTCATTCCTCCACCTCATGTAGATCGAGACCGCGAAGACGAGTGAGAGCGCCGGTTTCTGCAACAACAAAAAATGACAGAAATAATGAGTTATGCTTCTTTGCAGCCAACGATGTGGTGATTCTTGCACAGATACCTATCGCTGCGCGAAGATTTCTTCCGTTCGCTTCGGGACGCCTTCTTCTCATCGCGGGAAGGAGATTTGTCGTCACGCGAGCGCTTTGCGTCGTCGCGGGATGGTCGAGAGCTGCGTCGCTCTCTGGAGTGAGATCTAGATCTGAGAGGAATGCGCATAATCTCATTAGCAAAATACCAAACAAACAGAAGCACACGCTGTCAAAAACGCAAACCGTACCGTCTACTTCTGCGTCTTCTATCGTTGGACGCAGATCGGGATCTGGACTTCGATCGAGATGGCGATGGAGAGCGACGACTACGACGGTCACGACGGCGGTACGGACTCGGCGAGCGGCGTCTGGGGGATCGTGAACGCGAGCGACCGCGGGTCCGATCGTCACGGCCGCGTATCGAGTCATCAAAATGTCTCGAGTTGCGATCTCTACCAAATTGGTCAGGTTTACTGCTCGATGACATAGCAGCAGCAGTATTGGTATTGCCACTACTACCACGACTATCGTCGCGTCTCACTGTAGTCGCTGTCTCCTGACGCTTCTTGTCGAGCACTTGGCGCAATTTCTCCTTTTCACTCGCGAGTTGCTCCAGCTCTTGCTTCTTCTTCTCCAGCAGCTGCGTCGGGATGCCCGTCGCATGCGACTGCGCGCTCAGCAACAGATTCCAGAGCTCTTCCGTGAACGCAGGCGCGTCTTTTTCGAGGAAGCCGGTCAACGAGATTTGCAGGTGGCGCGGATCCAGTTTCTCGTCCACCTTCGGCTCCAGCAGGTTGATCACCAGGGACACCACGATGTCGTCCTCAAAGCCCAGCAGCGTGGTGATGCGCTCCGTGACCCACTGGTGGATCACCTCGAGTTTCACCTTCTTCAGATCCACCTTCTCGTCGAAGCACTTGGGGAACGACATCTTGGCCAGCAGCTTCTTGTTCTGGTTGAAATACCGACTGTCCTGGTCGATGCTCGTTCCCTGGCACCATACATCACACAAACAAGTAAGGCACACAGATCGATAAGAAAGCAGCGTGTTATATGTAATCGCATCAGTGCAAGCAGAAGAGGCACGTTAAATACCCGGAAGAAGCCACCGCTTGCCATGGTCGTCGCCTTGCTTTGATCCTGTGCGCACTAATCCCAAAGGGAAATGTACTGAAATGGCGATGGAGCTGTTGGTGGGACAATGCATAGATTTACGACACCGACTAGGGTGCAGCGCATCAAAATGTGGCAGCAGTCAATGAGTGTACTTTTGATGTGAGTCTTCTCAAATGTAAAAATCACAGAAACACTGGTATTGGCTTGAAGTTTCGAAATTGTGCTTTTTGACATTTTCAACAAATGTTTCGAATGCAATGAGCAGAATTTATGTGAATTATTTGTGCCACCATCTCATGTGGCCCACATAGACTGTGTCAGAAGCCAAATTGATTGGCCAAGCAGACAAACGAAACCACCCATGTGCGACTAGAGCGGCAACTGGACGCTGATCAAAGCCAATTATGAGCAGGAACGCTCTCATTTACGGGATGGTTTATGGTACACAATGCTGCCCATTTACACAGGCGCAGCCGCCGCGTCTTCTTGATCCGCAGGCTCGCTTTGAGGCGTGTCGTTCTCTGACTTGAGCGTTTCGTTGAAGGACGAGTTCGCGATCACTTCGCGCACCAGTTCGTACGGCGCGTTCGTGAACAGCGACGCCGGGTACACAGCCGCGCCCCACGACGGGTGGATCAGGATCTTGCACATGCCGGCGCTGTTGCACCGATACCGCAGCAGCACCTCCACGCCGTCCACCTCGCTGTACACCTTGTTCGACTGCAACGTCAGCATCTGCACCATAATACGAAACAACCGAAGCATGCGTCATCCACAGAGCACCAGTCGCTTGTAGGCAACTCATACATATACCACACGCAACCAGCCAGCAATTTGTACTTACCGGAAGCCCCGAACACGGGTCGATGAAGTCTGCCCAGTAGCTGTGTTCGATGAGCTTGGACGAGACCTGCTGCGCGAACTCGACGAACGTCTCGAGCAGCCGGTCCTTCTCCTTGTCGGCGTCCACGCCAAACTGGCTGAGGTCCATGAGCGATCTCTGGCACGTGAGCACGGCGAGCGTGGCCTGACCCGCAGGCTGCTTGCGCTCGAACTGCGCCGGGAAGACGTGCTTGAGCTCGCGCAGCAGCAGCTTGGGGCACTCGTGCACGGACACCTCGAAGCCCGAGCGGATGGCTGTGGGGCTCAGCAGCGCCCCCTGCGCGCGCGCCACACGCAGCGACGTGGCCGACGAGCTCTTGCTGCTGCTTGGTGCGTCGCTCATGTTCTCTGTGTGAACATGAAATGGCTAGTGGTACCCTCCCGTCCTCCTAGGCTATTAAAGATAACATCACCTGTATATAGTGCATAGGAGTTTTATAAACAACAATCGCCTATATAGAAATGCTATCAACACCTCTGTATATAGAATATGTAGTGAATATTGTGCAGCACGCATTAGAGAGAGTCGAAATAGAGAGTATGCAATTCCTCAGGATTTTGCTGTTCCTGAGGACAGCAATAGACTGACTGGAGGCGGGTTGTTGCATCCAGTCGAAGAGCTTCAGCATCAGGCAAAAGCCCAAGAGAGAGAGAGAGTGCAGCAGCAGGATGGACGCAACAGACGCCGCGAAGATGGAGGTGGACGCCAGCAATGCGGAGAACAACGCGAGTGCAGCAGTGGTCTCCGAGACGCCAGTCGACACGCCGGCGTCCGCATCGTCGACGGGAAGCGACGAGGATCTCAAGGCTGTGATCCTCAACTACGGCAAGTGGCGCGACGCCAAGAGCATGGAGGCGTTCCTGAAGGAGCACAACGTGGACTTCCACAAGGTGCAGAAGTCCCGCCAGCTTACCTTCGGCTTCATCCACTTCAAGAGCCGCGAGGAGCGCGACGCCGCGCTTCCCGTGCTGCAGTCGCTCACGTGGAACGGCGAGCTCATGGAGGCCAAGGACGCGCTCGCGAAGAAGAGCATGCAGAACAGTCACGGCGGCAAGCGAGACGGCAACAATGCGCGCGGCAAGAAGCGCAAGCACGAAGAGCGTGACGCTGAAAAGGACGAGGACGCGCAGAGCAGCAGCAAACTGGAGGCTGCGACGGACGCGAGTGACGTCGTGACGCCGTGGGCTAACATCCCGTACGAGGAGCAGCTGGAGCGCAAGGAGGCCGATATGAAGAAGGTGCTCGTCAAGATCGTGCGCAACACGCGCAAGGAGTACGGCAAGAAGGAGAAGCGCATCGCCACGGACCAGCGCAACGTCGCGCGCAAGAAGAAGAAAGAGAGCAACGACGAAGCCACCGACGACGCTGCGCCTGCCGCTGCGGCACCAGCGAGCGCCTTCATCCCACGCTGGCTCAACAGTCACGGATCCATGTACGTTGTGGCAGACGGTGTGTTGTACTCGCGCGTGCATGAAGCCGACGCGAGTAGCACGTGGACGCACGAAGTGTCGGCACACGACGTCGTCGCAATCGTGTCGTTCGGCAGTGAACTCGTGGCGGCCAAGGCGGACAACACGATCTACGCCCTGACGCAGCGCGGCAAGGATCGTCAATGGGTCGAGATCTGCAAGGGTCCAGAAGGTGCGGAGATCAAGTCGCTCGCGTCGCTCCGAGGCACGCTGCTCTGCTGTACAGTGGACGGTCGCATCCTGAAGCAGGAGGGTGCGGGACGATTCGCGTCGGGCTCGTGGAAGCAAATTGGCGCGGTGGACGGCGCCAACTTTATTGGCATCTACAACGGCCACGTGTACGCGTTCTGCCCAAGCGGCAGCGCTGAAGGTCAATGGTGGCGCGCGCGGTTGACCTCGGACGCGCTCGAGTCGTTGGTCTTTGAAGCCTGGTCGACCGAAGTCACCGACGTGCTGGGAATGACGTCGCACAACGCGCAGCTCATTCTACTCACCCGCGAATGCCTGTCGTACGTGATGGACGACGGCAAGGTCGTGGACACGGCGCCAGTCGTGCTCGAGCGTGAGGCTGGCGAGACTGAGAACGCGGTGGCACCAAAGTTCACAGCGTTTGCGAGCCACAAGGGGCTCTGCTGTCCAACAGATTCGATCCACCCGTCCCCGGTCACCGAGGGGTACCGGAACAAGTGCGAGTTCACCATTGGCTTCGATGTGGGCAACAAACCGTGCGTCGGGTTTCGCATGGGTCTGTTCCGCGACGGCCTCATCACGACAAGCAAGCCCGACCAGTGCATCAACGTGTCCCAGGTCATGAAGGACGTCTGCGCCACCGTGCAGAGTCTCGTCGAGACGTCGAGCTTCCCTGTGTACGATGTCAAGGAGCAGACGGGTGTCTGGCGCCAGCTCACGGTGCGTGAGAGCGAGCGCACGAAGGACCTCATGGTGATGATCATGGTCAAGCCTGTGGAAGACAAGATGGAGGAGCTCAAGCAGCAGATCCTGTCCAAGCTCACGGACGCTTCGCTGCCATTCAAGGTCACATCGGTTTTCCTCCAGGAGTATGATGGTGTCTCGGCACCTTCGGAGGACGACCCCGTCACCAACATCTACGGCCAGATGACCATCGAAGAGCATTTGCTGGGTATGCGCTTCTCGGTCTCACCAGGTGCGTTCTTCCAGGTGAACACACGTGGCGCCGAAACGCTGTACTCGCTGGTGAAGGACCACGCGGACGCCGATGAAAACACGCTGCTGTACGATGTCTGCTGTGGCACGGGCACGATCGGCATCTGTGCGTCCAAGGGTGTCGGCAAAGTGGTCGGCATTGAGATTTGCAAGGCTGCCACGGACGACGCGGCCGTGAACGCAAAGCTGAATGGTGTCGAAAACGTGTCGTTCGTGAACTCCAAGGCCGAGGACGTCATGAAGGATCTGCTGCGCGCCAAACGCGCCGACGGGGAAGAGAACATCAAGCGCGTGGTCGCGATCGTGGATCCGCCACGTGCAGGTCTCCACCACCAAGTGTTGCGCGCGTTGCGTGGTTGCCCACCAGTCGAACGAATCGTGTACGTGTCGTGCAATCCGACTGGCTCGCTCATCCAGGACGCCATGATGCTTTGTGGCCCAAAAACCAAGACCCTTGTCGGCGAACCGTTCGAGCCTGTGCACGCTGCGCCTGTCGACATGTTCCCGCACACGCCGCACTGCGAGATGATCATCGTCTTCGAGCGAGTCAAGTCCAAGAACTTGCTGGTCGCTGCTGCTGCCCCTGCCAGCAGCGAGTAAGCGAGTTTGTCTCGAACTCCTCGATAGATCATAGCCGTTGAAGCGGAAGGTTCTCCAGTGCTCCGTCATCGTCAACCTTCTATTCCTACATTAGATTTCTTTTTTCAATATGCTCTTTTTGATTTTGCTCTTTCGCTTTGATCTACTGGTGTCGCCGTATCATCTTCATCTTCGTCGGGATGTTTTCTATTCGTCAAACTCCACCTCTTGGAAGTCGTCTTCGTTGAAAACTGGTGCGTCTTCCATCATACGAGACTTGAACGCTTTGATTTGCCTCTTCACTGGCGGCACTGGAGATGGCAACGAAGCAGTCGGAGTCGTAGCCGACGGGTTCTTTCGCTTCACAGCAGCCCCGGTGGCGGCTCCTTTTGCTTGAGCGGCTGGTTTCCGTGGAAGTTTCGATTTCGCCGCCTTGTTCATGCTGCGTAAGGTCGGCAAATCCATCAGTCCAGACGAGAAGAGTCCAAGCACCCGGTTGAAAATGCGATTCTTCTCCTGTCGAAGGTTCAGGGCGACGTAATCCTGCTCTTTCAAGTTCTTCTTGTCTTCGGTCTTGAGCATTTGCCTTCATGTTAGACAAGCATATTGTGAGCCTCCAATCAACGACATTATCAGAAACATAGGTATCCCATCGTTGACTTACCGGTAGTCGTTCTCTTTATTGATCCATTCATCCTGCGCCGCCAGGACAAAGTGCAGTTTCTCAGCAACATCTCGGTCTTCGATGATCGCTACAGGTTCCCGACATCGCACACAATACAAAGGTCGCAATGCACATTCCAGATGTAAGTTCAACAAACAGCTTATCAAAATGCGATGAATTCGGGCACAAATGGTTTGACTGTGCCGACCATTTTTGACTTGCTCCACTGGTTCAACTTCAGCGCGTTTCACGTACGCAGCGATCTACTCAGTAGGGAATCCAGTTGTTAGCAAGAATGCTTCGGTGGGTAGCAAATGTCAGAAGAAAACGTGAGTGCACGTACGGGTTCTGCAACCGACTGGAATGCTCTCTCCAGGTTGTCCTTCATTGTCCGCGCATGATCTCGTGCCTCGAGTCGAAGCATATTCGACTAACAACATAGCGTATTCAGCAGCGACAATGAGCACAAGTATGATCAGATCAGTAAGCAGCAAAATGATGCACTCCAACCTTTAGGTACTGCTTTGTAAAGGGCAGGAACGTCATCAGTGTTGCAAAGTAGCCGTTCACGCGCCATTTGTTTGGATGCGCCTCGACCACGAGCTTATCAACCGCACGAAGCGCGTCGTCGAGTACACGTGGGAACACCTTCGTGATTGGAGCTGCCTGTTCGACTATATAAGCATGACGACAATTTCCACATTTATCGGTCAGCAGATGAAAAATTCAAACAGAATGCACCATTCCGATGCAGGAGCACAGAATAAACACGTACGTTCCCGGACAGCATCTCGCAGCGCTTCCATCTTCGCGATCACCTCTGGCTCCGGCATCCAGTCTGACGCCGCTTCCGACCATTCGTCCAGGAACGCCTTGACTGCCTTGGATGACTCGGTGCCGCTGCCTCTCTTGCTCTTCTTGCTGCTGCGGTGGGCGCCAGCGTCGCCCATGTCATCTCTAAGCATATAAACAACGCATCAATGCAGTAAGATGAGAGCCCAGCGTTGCTGTACAGAGAAAGCGATCATAGACAAGTAGCCGAACCCGTCGTCCTTATCGATAGTCTCGATCTCGTCGCCTGCGTTCACGAAGAAGCCCGAGTGCTTGGTCTTCACGTGCGCCTGGCCGTGGATGTCCTCAATGTTCTGCTGGAGCTCCTCATCATCAATGAACGAGTCCTCTGAATCGTAATAATCGTCTTCTTCCCCGCGCTCAAAGCCGCCTCCCGCGCCATTGCCGCCGTCTGTCGCGCCAAATGCGGTATCGGAGCAGTCGACGATCGCACCGCCGCCATAGCGTTTCTCGAGTCGTTCGATGATGTTGTAGCGCTGCGAGCGCGGACCTGCAAGCGCACTGGGCTGGCCGTCTACGCTCGCATTACCTGGTCCAGCAGCTGATGGTAGTGCGCCGTTGCTTTGCCCACTAAGAATGGGATCACTGCCGCCGTTGTGCTCCGTCTTGTGCTGTTGTTCCTGGCGGCCGCTGGCGTCCTCGAGACTGCGCACGAGCTCGCGGAAGTTGATCTCGGACGGCGCGTCAGGACTGAGTCGCACATGGAACACCTTGCGCTTGGCCGACGCCGCTTTCGGCCGCGCTGTCGCCGTCACCATAGGCGCCATCGCGACGTCCTTGGCCATCATTTTGCTGCCGTCTATTGAACGTGAGTGAGAATTTTCAATTTAACTTGGGTTTTGTATGTGAGTTGCATGTGTGCTTTTATTAGAAGCCTCTCCATTCCACATTATGAATATGATGCATGCATCAGACCTTCAGATGCTCAGTGTGGCTCTGTAAATCGCGGACGCGCGTTCTTCTGCCGCTGTTATTGCACCGACTACGCCCGCGCTGCCGAGCGCCACTGCCAAACTGGTTGGGGAAGTACATGGCGAGCCCCACGCGGACGTTGAAGCGCGAGAGCGAGAGCGAGAGTTGCCGCGTCGAGTAGCGCGACGAGCACACACCGATGGCCGCGCACAGATACCCGATCTCCAGCAGCAGCCATGGGTTCAGGAACAAGTTGAACAAGTCCCGCGTCCTGAGCGCCGTGGGCGTCGCCACGTCCGTGAACAGATACCCGGCGCTGCCGCACTGGAGCCCCTGCGTCGCTCTGCACGCGATCATCATGGTGAGCGTCACCTCCGCGACGATGTCGGAGACCACGATCGCGCCAATTAGCACCAGGAACAACACACGGAAGGCGCCATGCGTGTTGGTCATGAAGTCCAAGAAGTAGACGCACGTGTTGAGCACTGGTCGCACAAGCGAGAACAGGTAGGGCACGCGCTGCGTCGTGCTGGTTCCGGAGGATGAATCATCGCTGATGTACGCGACCAGAGTAAGCTGCAGCAGGATCCCAGCGAGCGAGAGTATGCGCACGGCGCGCGTGTGGCTCTCGGCGAGTGTGAGGTCGAGCGAGTCGCGCTTTTCCACTTGCGACGCCGAGAATTTCAGCCGCAGATACACAAACAGGATCAGCGAGAGCACGAGGAACATCGAGACGCTTGCGCCAAACACAATGAGGAGCTCCACGAGGTCGCCTGCATACCAGTCGCGTTGCTCTACGGCTTCGCCCATACTGAATGAAGATATGCGCCAAAGAACGAGTTGCTGCTGATAGTGTTCTTCGAGCCGTTTCCTGTCTGTTTTTATCGCGGAACGGAAAATGCAGCGAAACGTTTGTGTTTTTCTGTACATGCAGCCTGGCTTGCTGTCCAACAGACCAATGCGGTTGAGCAACAGAGGTGAAGGCGATACGCACAGAGAACGAGAAGTGTTCATTGCGTCATCGTACAAAGACCTAAGCCATAGAATGCAGCCGCCACCACGTACCCCAGTGTCGCTTCCAGTTTTTTCATGCAGGGCAACGTGCTTCAGCGCACTGTTGCTGCTCGTGGAGATCGCCAGCACGCCAGTCTACTTCGTTCTGTACCACTTGACGTCTGTATATGGCGGCGTCTTCGTTGTCAGCGGAATCATGAGCTTAGTGAGCATCGCGTGTGGGAGTCTGGTGCGTTCACGATTGTCTACTTTGATTGTTCTCTGGGTGTTACCTTGCTACTCCATTGCCAATGAGTCTTACTTGACGGTGTATGTACTTCCTCTCTCGTGATACAGGGAATGGTGCGATGGACGCCAGCAGTCGTAACGAGTCTCATGGTGTCGATCGCCACGAGCTTTCTGGGAACGATTCTCGGTGGGCTATGCATTATTTTCAGCCAGCATCTGAGCTCTCCAGTGACAAACTTCTTGGACAAAGAGCTGATTCCAGTGACCGCGGAAGAGAAAGCGACGGTGCGTCGTCCTTTGTGTGCCTACTCGCAGCCTTTTCACGTTTTTGATTCTCTAACCTTGTCTCTGCCTATGAAGCTTGTGCGCGATACCCAATCGTATCTGTCTATCGCGGCTGCTGTTTTGCTTGGAAGCGCTTTTCTGCACCTAGTCTTTGGATGGCATCTTTACTCTCTACTCGGCAACAGACGTGGGGCGACTGCATTTCTACAGGTACGAGCGAAATAAGCTTGCTTTCGCTGACACTCTCGGCTGTTTTGAACTGACCAAACACTATCCTTCACTGGCTGTAAAGGTGTTTAGTATCATCATTCTCCCGTTCTCAATGTTCCTGGTCATTGGTGGTCAGTACATTGTCGACACAGGGACCTTGTCATCGGCGCCGTACACTGGCATCGTTATTTTTGGAGTCGGCGCTCTCATGCTCGTGCTGGCGATGCTCGCGTTCATTGGCAGCAGCTTCGAGTACCGTCGTCTCCTGTCGATTTGCTGTCTGCTTTCATTCATCGTCGGCGCATGCGTTGTCGGTATCTCGATTGCGTACTACGCAATGCGGGATGGGATCCAAAGCCACCTCGTCGAGAACTGGGAACTCATCCGCGTCATCTTGCCCCCAACATACCAAGCGCAATATGATCGTGACCAATTCTCGGGTTCCATGGAGACGAATTTGAAAATGGCGGCCTTTGTCGGTATCACCTCGGGTCTGTTTTTACTGTTGGAAGCCGCGGTGTGCATGACGTTGATGCACCATTCGACCCTGTTCAAGAGACAGCTTGCCCAAGATAAGGAAAACATGAAGCATGTGCAAGCGGCAAGTAGTTCCCCAAGCGGTACCAAGTCGGATCACGTCCAGCACCATGTGCACGCTCGACGCCAGGTAATTAGCAACCTTGTGACTCTGAAAAGGCAAGAATGCATTAACGTGCTGACTTTGTGTATGCTGCGCAGTGGACTTTGCATTTCGAGGTGTCAAAGCGCCGACAGAGAATTGGCATGCGCGTTGTGGCGCTGGTGTTCGTTCTCGGTGTCGCGTTCATCTTTTCGGTGCTGTGCGCAAACGTCGTGTTTGTCGCGAAATGCAGCAGCATTGGCAAGTTGGTGCAAACGTTCACTGATTCGATGAGCGAGAATTCAAACGGAACTGTGGCCAGCAGGATTCAAGTGACCAATCACTTCACTAGTGGAGCTGTGGTCGTCACGCCATCATCCAATGCTCCCGCGGGTCAAATGCTTCTCGACATCTACGGCAGCAAGGTGAGATCGAAGCAACTTTTGTGCATCTTGAGCTACCATAACTTTGCATTCGTAATAACGAAGCACTGTGCCGTTTCTTCTCTTTGTGTCTCCTCGAAAGACAAGGGCGAGGGCAAAAAAGCGTCTGATTTCTATCAAAAGACGCTTGCTGATCAACTCATAAGCTTTGTGGTAAACCCGATTGATGTGACCCGTTTCCTGTGGATCGATGGCTCTTGTCAGGTAAGTCATTGAGGTGCATCACTACCGCAGCTTGAGAACTAAGCCCACCCAGAGTGGGATCTTCTCACATACACAACATTCATACATTCTGCTAGCGCTCGGTAATGACACTTGGCATACCAGATGGTGCACTGCGAACCGTTGAGATCGCAACAAACGCGTCTGTTGAAGTCAACACGAATGAGACGTCTGACCAAATTCTGAGTCTACGCGGCATCAAAGTGGCTACAGACCAGTCAAACATCAAGTACTCTGACGTCACGGCGATGGACGATGGCATGTCGCTGCAATCCCATTCGGACCAGATCACGGCGCAAGATTTTGTCGTGAATGGGAAGAACAGCTCTGGGTTCGATACGAAGGCTGAAATCTACTCTGAACTTGGTCAAATTGATGTGCAGAATGCATCGCATGCAATCTGCAAGTAGCGTCGGGAGCCAACACAATCTTCGTCACCAACGCGGAAAGGTACTTTATTTGTATGCTTTTGTGCACATCTGTACTTGTCGTCATTCTTGTTGCCCTTGAAGCTTACACAAACAATACGACAACCGTAGCATTGCTACTGCTGGACGAAGCCAAATTCGAATTCAGAGTACTTCTGGTGGTATCTCTGCCACGAATGTACGCGCAAATTGGATCGACATTCAAACGGAGCAAGGCGATGTGTTTGGAAGCAGTATCATCACAGAGATGAGGAAGAATTGATCTTGTCTCTCAGTATGGAAAGGACAACATCGCTCAGCCTCGCTCACTCCATCGTGATTTAAACGTTGTGCAGGGAAACACTGCATTCATGGGACGCTTCGAAGTCACGACCATTTCCGGCGATATCACCTTGCAGCAGATTGATGCCAGCGGGAATGTCCATGTTGAATCATCCTCTGGGAACATCCAAGTGCAGCTGTCGGTAAGTATTCATACCGCCTTCACCTTTGCTATCTGGGCATAGCACAATTTGGTAGTTTGTGCTTACATCTGCATTCAACGGCGTTGTATCTTTTTAGAGTCTCACGTTTGTCGGAATGTACTACATGCGCTCGGAGCGCGGGACGATGACAATCCACCGAGGCAAATACGTCACCGACGACCTGACCGAACTACCGGTGCGAGACTAACGCGATGAGTTTCCACACAAATGAGCGAGCGAGTGCTAATCGTTTATTATTGCAATATTTGCAGGACTCGATCGATGGTCTTGAGAAGCACGGCGCCATCAATTGCAAGACCAACGACCGAAGCTGTCTGTCGTAAGGGGACCTGCACTTACGCACGCAATACGGCAACATTGAGATTGTCCTCGGGTGCGACACGTTCCAATGCAATTAACCCCATCTCGCCAGTAAAACCCCACTCGAAACATGTACAAGAAGGGGCTATCTACAAGTTGCAGATATAGACTTCAACCCAATATGCACAAAGGGCGTAAAGGATACTGCAATATGCGCATATACTGACTCCTGTTATCTCTATCCGATTGGCTGAAATTGTGTCTAACGCTTTATACCATTGGCCAATATGTATCATCTGAAGAAAAACATCAGCAGCGAGCCACAAGACAAGAGTGACAATGATGATGATGCGGACGCTCGCGTTGCTGCTCTTCGCGTGCGCCGCCACGCGCGGGGCTGCTGCAGATGAGATCAATGGCAACAGTGACAAGACCGCTCGCCGCGCCGAGCTCATCCAGCAGCTGGGCAAGAACGTGCACGCGATGGAGCTCGTGCAGGTGCAGCCGATGACGCCCGCCGACATGAAGCGCGTGCGCGTGCTCTGCTGGGTCAACACGTTCCACAAGAACCACAAGACGCGGCTGCAGTCGATCAAAGACACGTGGGGCAAGAAGTGCGACAAGCTTCTGTTTATGAGCGACATCGAGGACCTGAGCGTCCCGACCGTGCGCATCGTCGCGCCGCCACTCCACGAGATGCTGTGGCAGAAGCACCGCGAGATCGTGCGCATCCTCAAGCGCGAGTTTGACGAAGGTGCGTTCGACTGGGTGTTCAAGTGCGACGACGACACGTTCCTGCTCGTGGAGAACCTCAAGCATTATCTTCTGTCTCCCGAGATCCAGGCGATCCCGGCGGCAGAGCCGACCTTGCTGGGTCATCGCATGACGTTGCAATGGTACGAGTTTGTTTTGCTGTGCTTTGCCCTGTGTCACATGGCGCTATGATGCTTACGAATTATCTGTGGATTAGGTGGGAGATGGAGCGTGGTTTCCACCCGTTTGAAGACCATGACCCCGAGCAGGTCAACCATTTGATGCAGGTGAAGAAGGACACGCAGCCGCACGGCGGACTCTACTACACACCTGGCGGCGGCGGGTATGCGATGAACTGGGCGTATTTGAAGAAACTGGAGGAGTCCTTTGGCGAGCCATACTGCCTGCCGACGGAAATGGTCCCGGACGACTGGGCGATCTCGTTCTGCATGCGACACCACGGCGTGCTCCCACGCGACACGCGGGATCCGCAGCAACGCGAACGGTTCCACCAGTACGACCCGAACGACCTCTTCTTCAAGCCGCACGACGAGAACGCGTTCGACCACAATGTGTTCTCCTCGATCTACGAGGAAAACAACTGGTTCTCGGACCACGCCGGTGGCATCGGCTGGAAGAACGGCCAGGACTGCTGCGCACCGGACTCGATTAGTTTCCACTACGTGAAGCCGCCGCTCATGGAGCTTTTCTATGAATTTTACTACGGAAACGACGCGTGAGGGAGGATAAAGCAAATGGTTGACCTAGATTTTTTGCTGTTATTTTCTTTTTCGGCGTAACTTTTGTGTGAGGGACGGCACTGTGCTAAAGGTCTCTCTCGGACTGGAATGCAAAGTTAAACCTCACGTATTCTAGCTGCCAACACAGTCCGAAACTGGTACCGACCGGCGATTTCGACAATAGGTGAAACACTTCGAGGTCAAAACCATTCTGAAGATATCGCTTTAAAGCGAATCGATGCTGGCGGGATCGTCCATGTTGAATCGTCCTCTGGGTGAAGGTGTCGAGAAGTATCATCCGTCCGAAATTTCTGGCAAGTATGTTCTTCAGTAACAGATCGTGAGAAACTCTCTCTTGTCGGTGGAGCTACTTGCAAAAGAGTATCGAGAACCAGCTGTTTCAGTTTCAGCAATGTGTGGATGTTGAGCAGGAGGCCAGCCTGCTTTCGTTCGCGCTCTGATACAGCATTTCGATACAGCACTCCACCTAAACATACCCATCAGCTTTCGCCCGCGCGCGATGCCTGTCCACAATGGCGTGTTCATTTGGCGAACATCACACAATCCATATTTATGTGAATGTCGTTGGAACGTCGAGTATATTGAGTAGGATGCAACTATGTAAGAGGGAGTCTCTGAGCTAACACAACAATGCATGTGAGGATCGGTAGCACATATAGGCATAACAGCAAATAGTCGTGTCCGCGATGCGCAGCATGTCGAAGCCCGGATGCGAAGCGCTCTAGAGCGACGCCAAGAGCGTCTTGTTGGCCGCGAGCCACGCTTCGTGGGTCTGTGGCTCCACGCCCGTGAGCTGCTTGTAGTGGTTGGTCGCCGTCGCGCAAAAGCCTTGCGCCGTGCTGGTGTCAAACGACGCGTAGACCGTGGCCAAGCCCTCTGGCAAGCCGGTCGCCACCGCAATACCCTTGGCGAGGTCTTCGGCCGACACTTGGACGACCTGGATTGGCTTCTCGATCGTCTTGCTGATCTGCGCAACAATCTCGTCGATCGTGAACGCCTCCGATCCCGTGATCTCGTACACCTTGTTTTCCGTGCTGTCGCTCGCGAGCGCATACGCCGCCGCACGCGCGACGTCGTCCCGGGCGATGGCTGCGAGCTTGCCGTCCTTGGCGGCGCTGAACCACTGGCCGCTCTTGCTCGCGCCGGAGATGTTCCCAAGAGCGACCTCAAAGTACAGGCCGTTGCGCAGGAACGTGTGGCCCGGGATCTTGCTCTCGCGGATCGCGCGCTCCGTCTCGCGGTGGTCTTCCGCCACCAATGCAACGGAGTCGTCTGCCTCCTGCAGCGAAGTGTACAGAATGTGCTTCACGCCGGCAGCCTCGAACGCGCGCACAGCAGTCTTGTGTCCCTCGAGGCGACCGAAAAGATCATCGCCACTGATCATCAGCGCGCGGTCGACGCCTTGCGCGGCCGCTTTGATCGAGGTTTCGTCGTTGAAGTCAGCGCGGCGTGTTTGCACGCCCAAGTCCGCGAACTCCTTGAGCTTGTCGGGGTTGCGCGAGCTGGCCACGATGCGGCTGGGTTCGATATTGAGCGTGTGGAGGAGGTGGCGGACGACGAGTCGTCCGAGGTTACCCGAGGCGCCGGTGACAAGGAGACGCGAGTTGGTGGTGGCTGGCATACTTGCTGATGGCGTTGCTGGTGGGTCGGTGTGGGTTGCTTGGCTGCTGCTTGGAAGCTTGCAAATGTGGGAGTGACAGAGAGCCGAGTCGCTGCGTCGGTCGCACTGGGGCGTTGGCCCAGTCTTGCTCTAGGGTCCGCTCTTGCGTGGGAGGAAGGCTCACACGGGATGTTGGCACGGCGACGCACGGGACTCCTGTGCAATCGGACGCTTGTCTGCCTTGCGTATACAAATCACTCTGTTCGTTTTTGCGCCAGTCACAGCCCAGCTTGTCCGTGCGTCACGCTCCAAAGCGTCATTTTTGCCGGATCCGGGAAAAGGTATTTGATTAGCAACCAGACCAGGCAGCTTGCGAGAGAGAGAGAGAGAAGGTAATTCTATTTAACTTATGATCTACATATAGTTTAAGAATTCCTGAGTCTCATTAACACTGCTGACAGTGAGGTGTTTCTAAGTTTTGACGGTGTGGCACCGATATCATTGTCGAGTAGAACTGCGACTTGGGACATAAGGATTTGATCGTTCCCCGCGATTCGTCGGTGAGTATCTTCGCACTCTTGGAGTTCATTGCCACGTTGGCGAGAAGATCGGCCATTTTGTTTTGTTCTCGTATTGTGTGATTCCAGGAGATCCACGCAAAGTTGGCGATGATTTGGTTTACCCGAACTGCTAGTGGCTGCAACTCGGTCTGGCGTATCGAGGAGAACCCGTTCTGGGCTGTGATAATCATTTGGCTGTCTCCGAAGACTTCCAACTTGACTTCATAGTGCTGTAGGTAGTGTGCACTGTATGCCAGACCATCTTTCAGTGCGCTGTATTCGCACCAATTGTTCGTGACTTCTGGTCCCATGTACGCATAGCCGCATGCTTTGAGTTCCCATCGATTGGTGCGTTCATTCAGGAAGATGAGTGCCCAACCACTGCCTCCTGGACCTGGGTTGCCGCGTGCACCTCCATCGAAATACAAACGCGCTGTCGCCCACGCTTCAAGTTGACGCGACAGGTCTTGTCTCTCCAGTACGCTGAGCAGTTGGCTCAGGCAAGTTGCATTGATCTTTTCTCCTTTGAGCGCTCTCATCCGATGAGCCACAGCTCGCACTTGCATCACACACGCAGTCCACACACGCTTGGTGCTTTCTTCGATAGCAACGTGTTGCCGTTCATGCACTATTTCCACTCTCGTTCTCCACAGCAATACTGGGATGCTTGACGTGACGATGAACCAGAGTTTCTGTAGTGCTGTCGAGTGTTCCGGAGTAATGAACCCGAAGCTCTTTTCCAATTCCCGGAGCAAAGACCAGGCAGCTTGCGCAATCACACCCGACACGGGAAGCTCATCACGAACCTCACGCCACTGAGAGGGTGAGTTTGCGCGAGCTGACTAATTTTGGCTCACTTGAGTTGAGGAGCTCATCACCCACAAATCGTTCAAGACGCGCAGACAGGCAGAGAGAGAAGGTAATTCTATTTAACTTATGATCTACATACAGTTGAAGAATTCCTGAGTCTCATTAACACTGCCGAGAGTGAGATGTTTCCAATTTGTGACGGTGTGGCACCGATATCATTGTCGAGTAGAGCTGCGACTTGGGACATAAGAGCTTGATCGTTTCCCCGCGATTCGTCGGTGAGTATCTTCGCACTCTTGGAGTTCATTGCCACGTTGGCGAGAAGATCGGCCATTTTGTTTTGTTCTCGTTTTGTGTGATTCCAGGAGGTCCACGCAAAGTTGGCGACGATTTGATTTACCCGAACTGCTAGTGGCTGCAACTCGGTCTGGCGTATTGAGGCGAACCCGTTCTGGGATGCGATAATCATTTGGCTATCTCCGAAGACTTCCAACTTGACTTCATAATGTTGGAGGTAGTGTGCACTGTATGCCAGACCATCTTTCAGTGCGCTGTATTCGCACCGGTTGTTCGTGACTTCTGGTCCCATGTACGCATAGCCGCATGCTTTGAGTTCCCATTGATTGCTTCGTTCATTCAGGAAGATGAATGCCCAACCGCTGCCTCCTGGACCTGGGTTGCCGCGTGCACCTCCATCGAACTCGGATGAGACTCAGGAATTCTTCAACTGTATGTAGATCATAAGTTAAATAGAATTACCTTCTCTCTCTGCCTGTCTGCGCGTCTTGAACGATTTGTGGGTGATGAGCTCCTCAACTCAAGTGAGCCAAAATTAGTCAGCTCGCGCAAACTCACCCTCTCAGTGGCGTGAGGTTCGTGATGAGCTTCCCGTGTCGGGTGTGATTGCGCAAGCTGCCTGGTCTGGTTGCTAATCAAATACCTTTTCCCGGATCCGGCAAAAATGACGCTTTGGAGCGTGACGCACGGACAAGCTGGGCTGTGACTGGCGCAAAAACGAACAGAGTGATTTGTATACGCAAGGCAGACAAGCGTCCGATTGCACAGGAGTCCCGTGCGTCGCCGTGCCAACATCCCGTGTGAGCCTTCCTCCCACACAAGAGTGAACCCCAGAGCAAGACTGGGTCAACACCCCGGTGCGACCGACGCAGCGACTTGGCTCTCTGTCACTCCCACATTTGCAAGCTTCCAAGCGGCAGCCCAAGCAACCCACACCGACCCACCAGCAACGCCACCAGCAAGCATGCCAGCCACCACCAACTCGCGTCTCCTTGTCACCGGCGCCTCAGGTAACCTCGGACGACTCGTCGTCCGCCACCTCCTCCACACGCTCAATATCGAACCCAGCCGCATCGTGGCCGGCTCGCGCAACCCCGACAAGCTCAAGGAGTTCGCGGACTTGGGCGTGCAAACGCGCCGCGTTGACTTCAACGACGAAACCTCGATCAAAGCGGCCGCGCAAGGTGTCGACCGCGTGTTGGTGATCAGTGGCGATGATATTTTCGGTCGCCTCGAGGGACACAAGACTGCTGTGCGCGCGTTCGAGGCTGCCGGCGTGAAGCACATTCTGTACACTTCGCTGCAGGAGGCAGACGACTCCGTTGCATTGGTGGCGGAAGACCACCGCGAGACGGAGCGCGCGATCCGCGAGAGCAAGATCCCGGGCCACACGTTCCTGCGCAACGGCCTGTACTTTGAGGTCGCTCTTGGGAACATCTCCGGCGCGAGCAAGAGCGGCCAGTGGTTCAGCGCCGCCAAGGACGGCAAGCTCGCAGCCATCGCCCGGGACGACGTCGCGCGTGCGGCGGCGTATGCGCTCGCGAGCGACAGCACGGAAAACAAGGTGTACGAGATCACGGGATCGGAGGCGTTCACGATCGACGAGATTGTTGCGCAGATCAGCAAGACGATCGAGAAGCCAATCCAGGTCGTCCAAGTGTCGGCCGAAGACCTCGCCAAGGGTATTGCGGTGGCGACCGGCTTGCCAGAGGGCTTGGCCACGGTCTACGCGTCGTTTGACACCAGCACGGCGCAAGGCTTTTGCGCGACGGCGACCAACCACTACAAGCAGCTCACGGGCGTGGAGCCACAGACCCACGAAGCGTGGCTCGCGGCCAACAAGACGCTCTTGGCGTCGCTCTAGAGCGCTTCGCATCCGGGCTTCGACATGCTGCGCATCGCGGACACGACTATTTGCTGTTATGCCTATATGTGCTACCGATCCTCACATGCATTGTTGTGTTGGCTCAGAGACTCCCTCTTACATAGTTGCATCCTACTCAATATACTCGACGTTCCAACGACATTCACATAAATATGGATTGTGTGATGTTCGCCAAATGAACACGCCATTGTGGACAGGCATCGCGCGCGGGCGAAAGCTGATGGGTATGTTTAGGTGGAGTGCTGTATCGAAATGCTGTATCAGAGCGCGAACGAAAGCAGGCTGGCCTCCTGCTCAACATCCACACACTGCATTGAGCATGAGCGGCTGCGCGAACGTACTAGCCGTCCGTCAACTTGTTGCAGTCGACTTCAACATGCCTGGTGGCGGCGAGGTCGTCTCTCATGCGATTACGCGATCACTTGGAATCGAGTGACGTAGACGTCACACTGCCACGCAGTTGGCCACTGGGACGGCATTGTGGTGATGGACTTGAGCTGTGAGTCGCTGAACGCGCAGTGTTTCAGTAATCTGCGCCGAAATCGAAGTGATCTGATGATGATGGTAAGAAATCTATTGAACGTAAAGTTTAAGATTTCCCGGGGAAGAGAATTGGTAGGTTCTCAGCTATCATATCCTGCCGTAACACAAGCGTTCTCACACTTGCGTCCGGGGTTTTCGTGATTTTCTAGTTTTTATGTCATTTATTTTCTTCGTGTGGGGGCATCGTCACTTGTGGGTTTCATTGCGAGGGGTCTTGGTGCGGCAGAGCTGGTTGGCTTTGTCACGGGGGTCTTGATGGTGGCCGCAGACAGCGGGGGTCTTGTGCTGCGCGGTATGGTGGCCGCAGACAGCGGGGGGTCTTGTGCTGCGCGGTGTGGTGGCCGCAGACAGCGGGGGGTCTTGTGCTGTGCTGTGTGGTGGCCTCAGACAGCGGGGGTCTTGTGCTGCGTCGCTTGTTAGCGACGTTGCCGGTTCATTGTGCTGCGTGACGATTAGTCACGTACAGCGGGTCAATAGTCGTGCTCAAATTGGTCGTGCATTCCATTCCTCACCACACCAGGGCCTCCAAGAAGGAGGGATTCTCTCCCTGGGATGGGCCGGCCCAAACTGGGCCGCTGAGGCTGGAACTGGACCGCTTGTGCTTGACTTGGAATATTGGAGAATGAAATCGAAGTGATCTGAGATGAGATGATAAGAAATCTATTGAACGTAAAGATTAAGATTTCCCGGGGAAGAGAATTGTGTAGGTTCTCGCTATCATATCCTGCCTTAACACGCGTTCTCCACACTTGCGTCCGGGGTTTTCGTGATTTTCTAGTTTTTATGTCATTTATTTTCTTCGTGTGGGCGCATCCTCACTTGTGGGTTTCATTGCGAGGGGTCTTGGTGCGGCAGAGCCGGTTGGCTTTGTCACGGGTGTCTTGAGCTGCGCGGTGTGGTGGCCGCAAACAGCGGGGGTCTTGTGCTGCGCGGTGTGGTGGCCGCAAACAGCGGGGGGTCTTGTGCTGCGTCGCTTGTTAGCGACGTTGCCGGTTCGTTGTGCTGCGTGACGATTGGTCACATACAGCGGGTCAATAGTCGTGCTCAAATTGGTCGTGCATTCCATTCCTCACCACCACTGGGCCTCCAAGAAAGAGGGATTCTCTCCCTGGGATGGGCCAGCCCAAACTGGACCGCTGAGGCTGGAACTGGACCGCTTGTGCTTGACTTGGAATATTGGAGAATCATTCTCTGGGTGAACAGATGAGATGATAAGAAATCTATTGAACGTAAAGTTTAAGATTTCCCGGGGAAGAGAATTGGTAGGTTCTCAGCTATCATATCCTGCCGTAACACAAGCGTTCTCACACTTGCGTACATGGTTTTCGTGATTTTCTAGTTTTTATGTCATTTATTTTCTTCGTGTGGGCGCATCGTCACTTGTGGGTTTCATTGCGAGGGGTCTTGGTGCGGCAGAGCCGGTTGGCTTTGTCACGGGGGTCTTGAGCTGCGCGGTGTGGTGGTCACAGACAGCGGGGGGTCTTGTGCTGCGCGGTGTGGTGGCCGCCAACAG